>VZTD01001931.1:45292-123191 GCA_013397725.1 Rhagologus leucostigma | reverse complement strand
AAAAAAAAAAAAAAAAAAACGAAAAAGAAAAAAAGAAAGACGAAATCTCATACTACAGTAATTTTCTTTAGCACATTACATCAATAAAGCCTAATTGTTAAATGAAGCTACTCTTCCATAGACCCCAAAAGGTTCCAAAAACAAAAAAGTAAGTAGTAAATACTTTTATCCACCAAACTAAAACATGAAGTCGAGGGAACACATGCAACTCCAGCAGCCCAGCAAAAGCAGATGCAAGTTTCCCAGGCCTCCAGTCCAATCTGGTTTATATAAGAGTCTATAACTAGATATACCACACAACATTTACTAAAAAATGTTTGAAGTAATGGAAATATCTTACTGGCAGTAAATCATAAAACAAATTCTATTTAATTTCTGAATATTTTTTTGCACATTCTAGTAGAAGTTGTATTTAAATCCTGTAAAACATATAGTTAATGCAGTAAAATGTTATACAGTCAAGTTTCTGAGATAGAATTTTTTTTTTTTTCTTAGAAAACCAAATCTGCAGAACATAAGAATCTTTCATACCCATCTATCCCCAGGGTACAGCAGAGAGTTGAGTAATTCTTTGTTTCTAATGGACTAATCACAGTCACATTATATGCTTTCAGGAGAAAAGAACGGAGAGGAGAGAGAAAAAAACCTTTACTTTCCATATACTTACCAATACACTTAATGCCATTTCCAACCCAACCTTCTCTGCAACTGCATTTAAAACTTCCTGGCACATTGACACATGAGGCATGCATGTCACAGTTGTGCGCTCCAGTTTCACACTCATTCACATCTACAAGCATGAAACAAACTATCAGAATTTACATCAGAATATTAAAAATTCTGTTCCTTTCACATAATTCCACTGTGAACGTTTGCAGTCCCTTAAAAAACAAATGTTTAAGAATGTAGAATAATTCAAGCAAGCTACTTCGTATTCTGTATTAGTAGAAAGGAGTGACAATTGCATCTTATTTTTGCTCTTTGATTGTGAACATGGCAATCAGTCTGCTTTCCTACAACTGCATTTCAGCTTGAAATTGACGCTGTTTTCCAGAAATATGAAATATGCTGATCTTTTTGTGTCTAAACACACAACTGCAGCCTTGCCACCCCAAGCCGTGTTCTGTAACATGGGTGTTCACACAACCTGTACTCAAAAAAATCTTTCAAATTACTTACGTAAGGGGCCTCCAGCATTGATACTGGTGAAGGAACACTCCATTTAAAACTCTGGCACATGTTAGCAGATATGAAACACTCATATATATATAAATATATACTGATACCAATCTCTCCCTTGCGTGTGAGCACTCGTGCATTTATTTCTTCTGGAAGCCAAACAAGACATTGGACACATTCACTGGAAATCTGCTTTACCTGTGCACCCTGTGGTTCCTTTCTTGACTGAATACCCTACTTGACAGTGACAAATGAAGGAGCCTTTGGTGTTTTCACACTCGCCAAACATGCAGATGTTGGAATTCAAATCACATTCATTCACATCTGTGGGTGAATGTAAATTAATTATTAGTTGGACATTATTGTCATTTTAGAACACTTTATTTCAGGTGAAAATATCTACTACATGAGGCATTTATTTTTCTTAATCATAATATATTTCAGCTGTTCCACTCTGTAAATTCCCTGAAACAACTAAGGATAAATGTAGTTCAAATACCACTGTTTTATGGTAAAAGAAATACCAGTTGTTTTCACTTTTTTTTTAATGCTGTTTAAGGGACTATGAAGTAAATTTTTTCTTATAAGAATCAATTAAAATCATTTCCTTAAAACTTATTTTTGATCATCATAATTTTCTTCCAAAGAACAATTTTTAAGTGTCCCCTTCTGGACCCCTCAACTAATACCTTGTCAATACACATAGTCCATTGTAGTAAAATCACCCCAATGTTTTTCAGCTATGTGATCTGGTTCACTCTTAAGGACTTACCAAAAGACATACAGGTTATTTTTTAAAATAATATACATAATTTCAATACCCACTTTCAAGGACTCAGCAGAAAGAAGATCTTGAAACACAAGCTGCAGGATTTTTAGACGTGCACCAAATTTGGTCCACACAGCTACTCACCAACACAAGTTTTCATGTCTATAGAAACCATAAATCCATCATAACAGAGACAGCGATATTCCCCTGGGATATTGGTGCATTGCCCACCATCACAGATATCAGGATTGTTTTCACATTCATCAATATCTGAGGGGGAAAAAAAAGCCAAACAGATAATTCTGTCGTTCCGGCATGGATGATCTAGCACACCACATTGATTTTGGCTGAAAGATACAATGCTGAAGCTTTTAAGGTATAAAAACCTACCTGCACATGTCCTGACATCTGGCATCAGAGCATAACCACCACTGCAGCTGCACTCATAGCTGCCTTCTGAGTTAGTGCAGTGGGTGTCACAGCCTCCATTCATCATCATACACTCATCAATATCTGGGGAAGCAACACTGGTAGCAGTAAGTCTACTTTCATAAGAAAAAAAAAAATCATATTTACATTTTACTTATTACATAAAACAGTTTATCACTGGTTTCACTCTGGATTTTTGTTCTCATGGTCTCTGATTTATATTTTCTTCATCTATGGGAGCAAGTGGCTAAGTTAAATGTTGCTTTTGTTCCTGTGTATTGCTAGAGGTGTGGAAAAAAGTGCAGAAAACAAAGTTTGGAAAGGAAAGAATAGAAAACCTTGAGAAACTCCAAGCTTGAAACGCAGCATAAATTAATATTTTTGTAAAAAAAAACCATAACAAGCAAATAAAAAACCCTCTCAGTACTGCCGTTCTCCTTTGCAAGGGGTTGATGTGCTGGCAACTACATAATTCAGTATTATTATAGTGAAGGATTTAAGAGATGCGTATGATAAGGAGAAAATTGAAAGAGAAAACCTCAATGTATAGGGCTTTTTTTGCTTAATCATGAAATCTAGCAGTATTTTCTGCTTGTTAGCTCAAGCCTGTGATCTTAATGGAGTAGTACAGTAAGTATAATTTCTTTCAAAGTATCCTGCAGAGTTCAGTACAGCAACCATCTTTTTACATCTTGTTTATATTTCTGAGTCCACAATAGCTCATGATGAGCCTTGAAGCACATGAGAAGACAGCCCTGCTCGTTTTCAAAAGGAAGGTGTGAAATCAAATAAAAACAAGGAGAGATGGAACAATGCAGCTGAAGCACAAACTCACACGTGCAGGTGCACAACACTTGCCTGTGCATCCTTGCCTGTCAGGAGTGGGCTGGTACCCAGAGTCACAGAAGCACTGGTACGTCCCAACCATGTTCACACACTTGCCATTTCTGCAGAGACTGTCACTCAACGAGCACTCATTTACATCTGGGGAAGAATCATTCATATCAGTTATAATTCAGAATATTTAACATCTCTAACAGCTCAGATTCCAGGGAGAGTGAGAGGTAACACTGCAGATTGGTGGCTTTCAGGTTTATTCAATTTCTTTCTTGTTCTTGGCATCTTCCATTTCAAGGAATGGAGTTCTGCACAGCATGTTTAAACCACTGTCCAAAGATTGATCTTCCCTGATTCCAGTCTGTGAGCATTAATTACAGAGTCTGCTGTGGGCTTTAATTACCAAGTCTGCTACTTTCCATCAAGAAAAAAAGCCAAAGAGATAATATGCTTCTTTTTTGGCTTTTTTTTCCCCCCTTTTTTCTTTTCTTTCATCATTTTGGTGAATTATGTGCTAAAAGGAGAGACGCATTTCAACAAGGGACAACACTTTTTTGTGACTGATTAAAGTTGCTCCCATGAGCGGTACAGTCCTTTGAGTTGCTAAATAACCCCTAAGGGGCCTGGTAAAACACTCCTCTTTGGAGTCAACAGCATTACTGGCACTGAGGATTCTACAGGATTTCAGATTTTGATTTGAAAATACTCATGTAACGGAGGAGCATTTCTTTGTTTAAGAGATTCCTGGGACCCACCCTTGCCAGAGACTGGAAGTTTTCAAAGCAGAAATAATCTTCATCTTGGAGAATGGCTATTAAGCTGAGTTGAAACTCACCTAAGCATTCCTCCTGTGATGGTGACAGCTCATGCCCCAGGGGACAGTCACACCGAAAACTCCCCTCAGTGTTCACACAGGTGCCACCTCTGCACAGTAGAGGGTTGCGTTCACACTCATCTATATCTGCAAAGATGTGTAAATATAAAATCATTACTAAGGGGCAACGAAGAGAAAAGCAATTCCCAGTGGCTACCAGTGACAAAACAAAAAGGATTGTTCCATGGTGTTCCATTGCTCCTTTCCTCGTGCTCCACAACAGGGCAAACAAAAAAACTATAAATCATTATTAACTCTAAAGATGGGTATCTTTCCTCTCAAGAAAACCAGAAAGTCATTATTTAAAATTAGGTGTTCAGTGAGACACAAGACACAAGCAAAGGCAGCAACTGTTTGGATGCTGCCCTTTATAAAAATGTGTGAGTGCTATTTTTTTTAACGATTCTTGATGCAACCAGACACCTGTTTATGTACGGATTGAAACTGTTCTCTATGAATGCAGTTATGGGGATATTTGTGTGTCAATTTTTACCTAAATGGCTCCTCAGTTTGGTAACCCCTGTGTATGCCATGCTGTGGCTGTGAAATATTCTTGTCACAGCTTGTAAAGGCAAAATGAATATTTGACTCACAAACCTGATAAAACCAGCTAACCCTGCCGGCGAGGATGGAGAGAAATATGACCAAAAGATGTTCAAGGCGGAGGATGAACGCACACTTTTGGACTCCCAGGAAAGTCTAAAAGTATCACAATTTGCAGGAAAACAAGCAAAGGTGACAGAAGTCTAAGTCAAGATTTTTTAAGGTGGCTAGTAACTTTTGGTGTCTCCAGATCTATTCTTACAACTTTAAACAGGTTAAAGAGACGTAATTTTTTTTCAGGAAATGCTGTGAGAATTTCTTGAGTCCTAGAAGAATCAGTGAAATGGGAATGACACTGCTTTTGAAACTCCAGCTTTCTATTCCTAGCTTTACCAAATACTTGGGTACCTCATTAGCAGTTTTTAAATGAATTGTGTGAAGAGTTGCTGCCATTCTAAAATATCTGTACAGAATAAGTGTCTCTTAAGGGTATAAGTAATTGGCATAAAGGACAAGCAAGGCTATATACTTAATTCAGTTATCTGTGTTATAAACTGCATATCTGACTCACTTGCTCGTGAAGTCACATAAATGACGCATGTGAAATGTTCGGTGTGGCAGAGTTGGTACAGTTCAGAGAACAGCCAGGCTTTGCACAGCAAATGGAGACTCCAGGGCACCCTGGTAACACTTACCCATGCAGTTCTTCATCATCATAAATCCACTTTCGTAGCCAGCAAAGCACTCACACTCAAAGCTGCCAGGAGTGTTGACACAAGCACCGCTTCCACACAAGTCCGGGGAGATCCTGCACTCATCAATGTCTGTTTCATAGCAGTGGAGAGGTAGGAAAACCAAACTGGGTTTAAGGTTATCCTGCTTTTCACAGAAATGAACAGTTGGCCACTATAAATTAAGTCTACAGAAATCATATACAGTATGCAAATCAACAGAGAAAAACTAATTACTTATAGAAACATCTGATTATGTGAAACAGTTCGTGAAAGATTGGTAAGATTCTGAGTCTTCAGAGCTCTCAGGTCACAATAAACTGTGCAACAAGTCTGCTTCTATGAAGTGTAATTTAAGGTTAGATTCTTAAGGAAACAATTAAGTGTAAGAAATTCTGAGACGTCATTGTCACAGAGGTATCAACCCATGACTACAGGGCCATTGATTATAATTTGATTATTGTGAAGATATTTATCCAGTAATAGCATTATAAGGTTACATACACCCTTTCCATTAGGAATTAGCTCCTATCAAAGCTAGATTTACAGTTCACTGGTTGTCTTGTTAGTTAAGTTTGAATGAAACTTACTGTGGAAAACTATAGCAGAAAAGACAGAAGAGATGTTTTAAAATCACACTGGTAGTGAGTCAGAAATCTAAAGAGGAATTTTAATGTGGATATGATCCAGTGAAACAGGTCAGTGTCACAGGAGAGGACTCTGTGTCACTGCCCACGGACAGGTTTCTGCTGGGTAATGACGGTTCAGTCCTCACAGATGTGTGGAGGTGCCAGACCCACATGGCAGATCTGGGACATTGCTGAGTATCTGGGCTCCTACAAGCTTCATAAACACTTTTTCACTAATTTAAAGCAAGCAAAAAAGTCACCTATTTAAGAAAATCTGTTTCTCTACAGCTGCTCAGTGGAATAATTTCATCACCACGGAACAAAAGAAAAAAAAAGCTTTTGCAGGGAGTTTTCTGACCTACTCTTGTTAGTTTAGAAATAAAGTTTGTTAAATACATTTTTCATCAATGCAATCACTATAAAAACATGGAAATCACCAGCTAGGGCAACATTAGCATCCAGACCAACCTCAGTGAACATGCCTTACCACCCACACTTCATAGTTATTACTCAGACACACTCATGGATGCCTGTATGTTGTAACAAAACCTCCTTCATTTTCAGCACAGAGCCACCCACAACGCAGGCATCCAAGCTCTCACAGCCACAGAACTGTCAAGCTTATCTTCAGATTTTCCAGAGAGTAAAGAACAAAACCCTAAACTTTTAAATTAAACGCACATGTCTGTGCAATCTTCTTGAGTTAACGTTGCACTGGTGTCAGAATTGCAGAGGTGCCCTTGTGTGTCCTCAGCCATCAAATCTTAAAGAAAATTAACTTGCAGTCTCTAAGTTCATTTGGTAATACAATGACCAGAGAGTCAGGAATGTAAATTAAGATAATCTCTGTGTTAGAACAGTAAACTTGGCTTCGCTGGTGATCCTTATTGATATTTCAGGTTGTACTGATACAGCATGACCTGAGCATCTTAAACATCAGTTATAAAAAGAGGAAAGTGTTGAATTTATTAAATATTCAGTTTCTGAAAGGGAAACTTGAGACAATTGGCCATTCTGTCCAAAGATTAACCTCTTAGAAACTGAAGGAAATGAATGGCGTTAAGTTTCCGGATCACCAAGCTATGCCACAAGAGCAAGTCCCTTTAAAAAGCCCCAGGGATGTGGTGGAGTCCCCACCACTGGATGTTTCCAAGATAGACAGGGTGCTAGATAATCTCATCTGGGCTCCCTTTCCCCACAACAGGTTGAAGGAGTTGGCCTTTTCAGGTCCCTTTCAACCAGGACTATTCCATGATTCTAGGGAAAACTGTGGAAAATGCAAGACTTACTCACCTGTACAGTTTCTTTCCTCCATATCTAAAGTGAACCCACTGTTACATCTGCATTTGAAACTTCCAATTGTGTTTCTGCATTTACCATTCATGCACATGCCAGGGAACACTTTACATTCATTGATGTCTATGAATAAAAACAAAGAAAAGAACATTCTTAAGCACAAGGATACATGGAATTAATGGGAATTTCCTGTTCATTTTCTACCAATTGCACTGAGCATAAAAGGCAGGGTTTGGGTTGGAAGGGACATCATTGGAGATTTGATTGGAAGTGAGATGTTTCCCTGCCTTTTGCACTATTTGTGCTTTCTTTGCTTCACAATACCCAAACCAGCCATTAAAAGTTTATGTTTATCAGCAGTCAAAGAAATTCAGCGATATTCTCTGAGCTGAAACTCTGGTACATGTATTGTGCTCAAGTTTGCTTTGCGACACAATCAATTTTCCTGCTATTCCTGAGCCAGCTTGTAAAATATGCTACTATAACTGGTTACTTGGGTTTGATTTTTAAATTGACACTGCCAGAGTTGTATCTGGAGCTCAGTTTTCAAAATAGTATTTTTCCTTCTGTAGAATATCCAGTGAAATGTTTCACCTCTCCTCAACGCTGGGTGAAATAAACTGTTACAGTATCTTGCAGAGGACAAAGCTGAATGAGTTTTTCCTGCACTCTGTGATATAATTTGCTGAAGAAATGTCCTTAACTGAGAATCATCTTCAATGAAATAAACATTTATATCCTATGTATTTCTGTGAATGGAACACATCAGTGGTCCAAATATGAAAGCAGAAACAGGAAGCCAAACCTCAGAAAATCTCAGCCTAGACAAGATCTATAAAACAATTATTGATTATCTTTTTAATTAAACAAACATTGATAAAATTATAATTGTTATTATTGTTGTTGTTACTTTCCTTATTTTTTTAGTAAATCACCAATTAAATTTAAGAGCTTTGCCTGAGAGTCACAACTCCTGAAAATCAGAGCTTATTTATGGTGATGCAGAGGTCCAATCTGTTATAGTTTTCTCAAGCAACTCAAAATATTTCAAGACGAATGCTTCAGAATGCATTCCTTAAGAAAAAAAAAGAAAGAAATACGAACACATTTCTGGATCACCTCAGCTTCTGCACACAGAAATCTACAGTTTTTCTTCTCAGATTTTAGCCATCTGAAGTAACTTGGGTCTGGTGTCTTAACATTTTCCAGCCTATTCTGTTTTGTTGTTGCTTTACAGGAGGTGAAGCTAGCAAAAACTGGACAAAACACTTTTATTTACTCCTTTACCACTGCAGATCCTTGTTGTCACTGCCCTCATGATCATAATGCAACAGACACCCCCTCCTTTTCATCACTTAGTGATTCTGCAGACCAGACAAAGAACCCATCCTTCTTCAGTCTCTCAGAGAGCCCTGGTCAAATTTTAGTAATAGTTTATGTTTACATCTAAAATGCCTGACTTCACAGATCTTCATCTGACCCTCAGTTCACACTCTGAGAAGCACTGCATTAAAAAAGGTGCACATTTTGTGTTATTCTCGTAATTCAGAGCTCCTCTCCCTCCAGGAATTTCCTTTTTCTCCTTACTAAATCCTTTTAAAATCCTTTTCCTTACTAAATCCTACTAAAAACTTTGCATCTTTTCCTCTCAAACTCACATGAAAGCAGAGAATCGCCCCGGCCCCCCACCTGTAACATCAGCTCTTTCAGGCAAATACCTTTACCGCATCTCTCAAGCACACAGCAAACCGCCTCAAATCCTGGAATTTCCTCAGGATACTCTCTCGGATGCACCCACAATTAATTCTCAGACACAAGAACAAGCGCTCACCTTTGTAGAACGGCCTGCCAGTCAGAACATCGCCTCTGTTGGAGAAGCCAGGGCCCCTGGGGCACAGAGCCTGGTGCTCCTTGGTGCCGGGCGTGGGGCAGCGCTCGCAGTCGGAGCCCCAGGCAGCCCCCACGGCGCAGCAGCAGGAATCCATCCGGAACCTGCCGGGCACGGGCTGGACACACTCGTCCTCGTCCCACCGCAGGTAGCACTGCTCCATGCGAATATCTGCGCGTTCACAACAGAAAACAGGCATTTATCCCTCTTCTCAGCTACTTCGCGGGCACGAGCACACGTAACGCTCAGCTTCTGCTCAGCTCTGCGCCTCTGCACAATGTTCAGCCATTTGAAGTTGCCAATACTGCACTCTACTTAAATTTCTGGATCTTTCTTGTGCCACGTGTAAGTATAAAAATTTCTTTTGCTGTCTCCCAGTATCAAATACACCCTCACATGACGGTGCTTTTTAGGCTTCTATGTGTATCTGACAGGACAGATACGTGTATTTCTTTACTGTACCAGGTATTGTCATTCATAAAATGAGTCTTTTGTGGCTCTCGTGGTAAAAAAAATTAATTCCTCCCTATATTTATGTTACTAAATTAATTTGATAGTGCAGTGAATACAGATAAAAAATAAAAAAACCTGACTGTTGTTTAGGCTTACTTTAAAACCAGTTAGAAGGAGAAAACAGTAAGGTTTCCAGAAAACTTAATTATGGGTATTATACTCAAGGGTCCATCCCATTTGCAGCAAAGCAGGTCAACCAAAAGACAGCTCAACCAAGCGTGCAGGCAAAATCTTGTACTTGTGTACCCAAATGTCAGGAAAAAAACCCCCACACTGGCCTGTGCACTGAAGAAAAGACTATTTTGCACCAGCATATTTGTGCTCACCATCCATTACCCAGGACACTGCTGTTCCTGAATAGGAGTCAGAGCACGGACAGCACTTTAGCACAGCCTACTGACTGTACTGAGGACAAAACAAGCCTCAAAACAAAATTCCTCGAAGGAATTAATAGCTCTTCTCTAAACTGGCACAGATATTTGATATCTAAGCAGGTGTATCATTTGGGATAATTCAGAAATAAACCACGCTTTCTTTCAAGCCTCTTCAAGAACAATTTTGGACAGCTGTGGGACACAGCTGGGAGAGTGGAGTGTGCTCTTACCTAAACACACTCGTCCAGTCCCGTCCAGGGTCAGCCCCTCGGGGCACTCGCAGTGAAAGGAGCCTCTGCTGTTGATGCACCGCCCATTGGGACAAACCCCCGGGAAAACCTCACACTCATTTACGTCTGTGGGGACACAAAGAGTTCAGTTACCTGCTGACCCCACGGGGAGAGCTGCAGCTTTATGGAGAATATAAGTGACAGGAAAGAAACAACGCAATAAATCCCCTTTTACCACGTTTTCAAAGGGGGGAAAAGAAGTCTTTAGTAAGAAGCAAAAACTTCACCTTCACAGGTAACACCCTTCACTCTGGCAAACCCTCTCGAGCAAGCTGTGTCTGGAATCAAGCCAGAAAGAAATTGTTACTGCTTTAGGGTGACAGGAAGGTAGCAGCAGAAAATTTAAAATAAATGTATCTTCAAAATTCCCTGGTAATTTGACTGTGTAAGGCAGAGTACTCTAGCCTCAATCTAGTATTGACTCATACATGCAACTTAAACTGAGTGAATAGCTGTGGAAATTAAATCTTAGACCATTACTTTCTCATGTGCTTTCCTCAGTGAAATGATCAGCATCTAATCAGATCAGTCTCTGCACTCCCATGTAGCTAAAACGTAAAATTCCTTTGAGAGGCCTGAAGATTTAAAACTGTAGTAATGTCAATTATCAGCCTTTTTCCCCCACCAAAGCTGAATAATGGATCTGAACAATGAGATTACTTTACGATATGCATGTAAAGTGTAGCATCATATAGTGATTTGAGAACTCGCTGAAATTTAACTAGTTACAGAACAGGAAATTCAAGGCCCAAATGCACCCAATCTGAGCTAATAATCTGTCCAGATTGATCAGGTTTTGATCAGTTTTACCAGTCTAACCTAACGATGCTGGTTCCTGAAGTCCAAAGGAATATCTTTGCTCGGCCGCACAGTTAAGAGCTCTGCTGGATGCTGCTTGCACTCTGCTTGTTACGGGGAATGCACGTGCCCACAGTTACTGTTCCAATTAAAAATGAGAGGCTAAAGCATCCTGACGCCAGTTCAAGCTGCCAGTGGCATTATTCAAATCTTGAGGGCATCAGTATTTTTGCCATAAACTAGAGCACAGTTAGCATTCCTTCTTCCAGCTTCCAGAACTATCCCTGCAATCTAATAGTAGCACTATTCTGCAATCAATAATGGTGCATAAACTCTGTGTTTGAAAAGAGCTGGGGAAAAAGTGTTAACACCTCACAACATGAGAGATCCTCCAGAATTTTACCAGATATTTCACTTTACTGTTTTAGTCCTTTACCTCTCTATCCCACTCAATACACAATCTTTGTGGAGATGAAACATATTGTAACCATTAAGAGGTTTATTCACGTGTTATTTCCTGGTATGCTTCAGTTATTAGAATGGTCTCTGACGGTGGAGATTACAAGTCTAAAATAGACAACTTCTAAATAAGACAGCTTTTTTTCATAGTTTTTTTTTTGCGGGGGGGGGGGATTTTGGTGGTTTTTGTTTTGTTTTGGTTGGTTGGTTTTTTTTGTTTGGTTTTTCGGGGGTGTTTTTGTCCATTTTTTTTTTTATATACAGAGATGATAAGAATCTGCTAGTGGTACTTCTTCCCTTCTCCCAAAAGATGTGAGATATTGGAGCCTACCCAATTCACACCGTTCACATGGGCTGCCCCAAGCTGCTCCTAAGGTAGCACAGCATTCGGATTTCAGCGTGGCACCATTGATGTTGACTTCACAGTGGCTGTCTCGGATATTAAGCCAACAAGTCCCCTTCAGGCTGTCTGCAGTGGAACAGAAAACAAAAACAATACAGAACTGCCACAGCCAAAAGAGCTGGCATGTCACGTCCATGACACCAGCAGGCAGAGTACCAAGTGAGCACAAGCTCTCTTTTAAAAGAAAAAAGAGAAATTTTGTGCACATTTTAGTTTAGAACCGGTGTAAGGGGATAGCACTATCACTGAAAGTGAGCAACAAAAGCACACTCCTTGAAGCGGTTTACAATCCAGGTCCCACAGCTGGCAGGGGTCTTACAGACACTGTAGTGGATTTATTTATCTAATTCAGCTAGTGATTGATCCACCTAAAGTACACAAATTACAACAAGAGCAGAGATCCCAACCTGGGACTCCCTTTGCCAGGTGACTGCCTGAACCTTTTCTGAAATGCAAGTGCTCTTGTCGCTCTTGAAGGTAGGCTTTCAAGATTGTAAGGAACTCTAAAAAAAAAATATAATGTGGTGGGTAGGAGTGTTCTATATTTAGGGGTCTGGTTCTGCTGCTGCATTAGCTACACTTCAAACATGCCTGTTATGCTGTATTCCACTCTCTGCTCCTGAGGACTCAGCCCCAGCACATCCATCTCCCGAGTTACAGCCAGCCTGGAAACCCAGACCAGGTCAGGGTAAGCCCATTCCAGGGAGTGCCCAGCTCCATCAGGCAGCAGCTCCTCTCTTCCGCCATTGGCAGAGAGAAGATTTTTAGGCAAAATGTTGTCTCTGGTGCCTGAAATGCTCTGAAAGTCCTTTTTAGGTACCCAAATCTCCAAGTCAAAATCTATGATTTCAGTGCCTTAGTAGTTTTTTGAAATGTCATTCAGATCTCAAATCAGGTACATACTTTATGAGTCGTACCTTCTGCACCTTTGCTCACTACCTTTACAAAGTTACACTCAAATGGTACAACATTTCTTGAGGCAGACAACAACCTTGGTGATCAGACAACAAAAGCAGCCTGTAAGGTCAGACCCAAACTAGGAGATCAGCCTGGGCAGGGTTTTAATGTAGGTGCATACTCAGAGTTCAAAGCTAAGCACGTGACCCAGAAAAATTTAGTTTGATGACTAATGAAAGAATAGGATTTGGGTTTAAGATTTACAAATATTACGTGTGCAAAAGGCCAGATGTATTACTAATACCGCATGTTGAGGAACAATGTGCTTAAGACAGAATCATTCAGACTTATTTTCCTTCAAACAGCTTCAGCTTTTCTACAAAATCATCATGTTAAAAAATGATGTGGACCACAGGGAGCACAACCTTTCTTTGGTTAAAGCAACAGGAAAAAAAACTCACCCAAGAAAGCAACTAAAATCAGCCCCAGAAACTGGGCAAGGTATTTCATTAACACTTAAGTGTAAACAAATTGTATTATTCAGGTTAACATTGGTCTCAAACCTGTGGGACAGAGCTCCACGTTTGAACCAAGTGCACAAATACAGAGCTCAATATTACTTCCTTTTATTAGCCAACTTTATAGGAGGCAAAAATCAAAACCAGCATCTTAAAAATGATTTAAATTCTACAAATTAGCAGGTGCCTCTGTCACACCACCTAAATCCATGTTATCCTGGCAGAGTCTGCTTGTCTTATCTTTTTCAGGCTATTCCTTTATTTTGCATCCTCTCTTTTGTCCAGACAAAATCTTTGGTGAAAGAGTTATTATCCAAGATCAAAGAATTCCTTCTGTTGCTCTTATCTCTTTGATTCTCACTTGAAGAAGAATATATGCATGCTACAGGCAGATGGCATCCTACTTAACTGTGCACTGTATGCACTTCATGCATGCACTGTATGTACGAATCTTGACTAAAATATGTATAAAAAGCGTGTAGAAGCGTATATTTCAAAAAGCGCAAATGGCAGCATCCTTAAGATATGCGCAATTCCCGAAATAGCTACAAAACACTTGTATACTTCAAACATACTTCAAAAACAATTCCACTTTTCTTCCCCTCCACAAACATGGTCTTAATATTGCAAAAGCTGCCCATGTATAAGCAAAATACGTCAATATTGTTGCAGAAAGTTTTTACTGTAACTGCTGAACTTACAACCCTCATTTGCTGAAGGTTTCAGTACAAATACTGTGAATTGCATTCTGACTGTAATTTGAGCAAGGCATTTTTCTCTCCGCCCAGAAAAGCTCACAGAAGGAGGTAAATGGCTCCTATCTATGCTGAATAATGTGGTACTGATTCTGGCTCTGACATGAGAGCAAATTTGAAAGCAAAAAAAAAAAGCGCAACTTGTCAGGATCTGACATTACCTTACTTTGATCATTCCTATGTAGAACATAAAACAATCCTAAACCACAATACTATTCTAGCCCTTCATTTATGTTTTGGAATAAAGTATCTGTTGTTACAGCAGTGCTTTACAGAGGCAGTCTGATTAAAAAAAAATTAGGATCAATGTACAAGTCTTTCTCTTCAGTGGTAATAGGGGAAAATCAACTCGAGGTTTAAAATGGCACACATTTGATAAGAACATTTGTAAGTTTTTCCACACAGTAAATCAACCACCTGTAACCTCCAGCCCCTCGCTCACTTTTCAATAACCCAACCTGCCCTCTTCTCATTGCTTCCAATGCCAATGAAATTTTGGCCAAGGCGGAAAAACTAGACTCTAGCAGTAAAAACCTATACGTCTTGCATTAGCTCTACTTCTGACCCGTCTGTCTTAACATACTCACACTTGCAGTACAAAAACATTGTTCCCAAGACAATTTTTGTCAACATGAAAAACTAATGATTAGGCTCACTATGTGTAGCTGGATCCTGTTCTTCAGGTTTTAACTGACTACTCAGCTACTTTTTTGAGTTTGTTTATATTTTATGTTATTTATTGCTGCTATCCAGGCCAAATGGGACCTCACACTGTAAACAATCCAATGAAAACCATTTGCAAAGTAAATCCAGAACACTTATAATTAGGCTCTTGGTGAACTTGTGGCCCCTTTGGATGTGAGAACAAAAGCAAATTAATAATAAGAGGTACAAAAAAAGCATAGGTTACTGTGGTTATATCAAGAAATTAGCACAACACGAAAAGAACAAAAACAGTAATAAACTTCAACAGCCAGTGATGCTACAAGGAAATATAAGCGAAGACTTAGGCACAAAAGTAACATTCACTTAAAAAACATATGGAAGAATTCCACCATTAAATAGAAACTTGAGTCTTTGCATTCATTTTTCCATCTTAAGAAAATCCTGACAAGGCAGGAAATTTGAATGAAAAACGCCTAACAAATCCATCTGAAAACAAAAGTAACATTTAAAATTAGCATCACCCAGTTATTAATGACACCCAGTTATTAACGACACTGCAATCCGGTTGGATCACCACACATATCCTACAATAACTTCAATTATGCTACACAAATTATATGAAATGAGGGCAGCTTTTGAACACCTGAAAAGTACAGATGACTGCAACCCTTTTGAATTCTCTTAGAAAGGCAAGGAAAAAACCATTAATTAATGGCTTTCAAAGATAATGCCAATGACATCCTGCAGGCAACTGTTGCTGCTTACTCCAATAAGATCTCTGCAGCATTCTGCTTTTTTTCCAAAAGAATCCTGAAAGGATGCTAACATTTTTATATACATGTAGAATATGTATATATATATATATACATATATATATATATATATACATTTTTCAAAAGAGGGAAAATAAAAGGCTGAAAAACCCACCAATACAGATCAGTCCTGTAGGGTCCAACTTGCTGCCAGACGAACATTCACAGTGGAACGACCCAAGGTTGTTCCTGCAGGCACCATTGATGCATGGGCTGCTTTCACATTCATTTATATCTGTAATCCAGAAACAAAAGACATTATTAGAACTACAGTGTGCTTCTGGGAAGTATTACACAGTAATTTATAATCTCTAAATGCTGTTGTAGACTGTGAGGGGCCAGGACTGCCTGGAATATTTGCCCCTCCACTCCTCCCAGCAAGGCATTCAAAAGACACAGGGACAGACAGGTAGGCTGTATTTCGAAGTGCACATATTTTGAAAGTGTTAATTAAATGGCCCTTTTCTACAAGGGCAGTTGATTTCCAGCACCATGGACCATAAAGTTCTCCAGCATCAATTACAACCGTCCCGTGAGAAAACAAAACTCTTTTTTCACAGAATGCAAATGCATTCCCAGCCACACCACGCAGAGCACAAACAAAGCCCTCATTGTTTCTGTCATTTATGGCTCCATAAGAAGCATTAAGAAAACCCTGTCAGAAGCAAAATATCACAATGCTGGCTGCAATTCTCTAGTTATGGAAATGTTGAAGAAATAGGAGTCATAACTGGAACACTGTAAATGGTGCTTCTCTTTAGCCCCTAAATCCTGTTTATTATCTCTGTGAGGTTTTTTAGCCTGTTCACATGCAAGAATAGGACCCCTGCAGACAGCACTATTTGCTGATTTTTTTAAAAAGTGGAATCAGTTGCAAGATTAAAACAATACTAACAAATTTTCTCCAAGAACAATTGCTGATGCACATTCACCACTTCTTCCTGAACCCATCCAATTTACATTTTTTCATATGGGTCCTGAATTAAGCTGTACATTCTAATCCAAACGCTTCCCTTTGGCAGGCCAGAAGTAAAAAAATGTTTAGTGCTTGCTTATGTTTGCTAGCAGTGCTTGAGGAATATCTTGTCATATCCATAAATTAGTCGTAAAACCAGCTTGATTTAAATTACTTATAACCTAATGCAGTATCTAGCTAAGCACTGGAGATACTAATAACATCAAGAGATTATTTTCAAGAGAAATTGAAATAACTTCTGGATTTTTTTTTGTTTTCTAAGAGTTACCATTTGCTATTTCCATAGGCATCAAGCCTTCGCTTCACTAGAGATATGCATCACAGGAAGCAATAGGTATTTAAATACATATAATTTAATAATACGCTTTTTTTTAAAAAAAAAAAAAAAGGAAATGAAAGAGAGAAAGATAAAAAAGCCCAGAAATCAGTAAACTTTGGAAACTGTGATGTCTCTTTTCATGCCAAAAGCAAGCATTTAATTTAAAAGCCAGCTTTCACAGATCTTTTACTTAATGGACTTATCTACAAAGAGCAAACAGGACCTGTCTTTGACTGTCAGCAACTTTCTGAGCAACAACAGAGCTTCATGTTTCTACTCCTAAACTGTGGATTGCCAGTTTTACAGATTAATCATACACAGATGCAGAGATATAAAATCTAAGAGGCTTTATCAGGTCAGGACAATGTGCCTCATTGTTAGTTCTGACAGAATAAGTCTGTCCGAGTCCCTCTGTATCCAAGCTGGCAATGCAGAGTCCTCACCAGCAATTATCTGCTCTGCACCAAGGCCTTCTCCTCCCTGTGAATATATTTCATACTCTATTGCCTCAGTTTTTATTACCCAGGGAATGCTCCCTGCCTCTGTTGCTTTCCGCTCTCTCCCAAGCCAGCAACACCTGGTAGTAGAGAGTGGTCTCTGCTGCTTTTGAAGAGAAAACAAGTGGTTCTTAAAATCAGAAACAAATCACACTGACGCAAATAACTGATCTTATGTATGCACTTTATGTCAAATAATCCTCTGAATAGAAATGCTCTGGGAGAAAGACACACTTTTGCTTCCTCTCCGTCTGCCTTCTCGCTTTCAGAAGTTTGTCGAGCTTTAAAAGAAGTGAGAAAAAATTGAGAAGACAGGAAAAACTAACAAAACTGAAGTGATGTATTCTCTGTCCAATCAATTACAAGTGTTCCTCCCTTCTTTTACTAAGTTGCAACTTCAGAGAAGCTTCCATGTGGGACCAAGCATCATCTGTAAAGGTATTTAGAGCTGAAAACAGGTGATTTTCATGTAAAGTGTCATATTGTTCTAACACCTGGCAGCTGACACACAGGTTTGCACAGACACAATCAATGTGCAACACAAATTAAAAAGCAGACAGGTGCCACTATCCCAAACGTCACCTCAACCTCATTAAGAATATTAAGAAGCTGCATGAAATTTAAATTTCTTCATATTTATAGGGGTCATACAAGGTTATCATGCCTATCTTTAAATCTCCCCGGCATTTAGCTCGTTAGGATGACAATCAATTTTCTTCTAAGAGAAGACATCTTTTGTTTCAAATTTTCAGAGTTTAAACCCAAACCTGACAAAAAATAACTGAGGGCCACACCTGGAAGCCAGTGTCCCCAAAACTACAATCAAAGAAGGGAAAAAGTGGAGATGGAGGGGCCAAAGCTACTACACCTTTTGAAAAGTAGAGGAAGCTGTCTTGGCTTCATGGGCCACGGTCTAGGCCTTTCTGCATTTGATATGCTTTAGCACTGTGCTAAGAAGAAAAAAAAGAGACAAAAAACCCAAACCCAACGTATTTGGGTAGTAATAGGCTGATAATAGTGCCTTGACTACATCCCAAAACCACCATCCAGGAAAAAGAAGATTAAAAGATTATATTAAATGCATTTCAGCATTAGTAAGCTGCTGAATCGAGTGAAAAAGTATCATATGCACAATGTAAACAAACTCCAAAAATTGTTTCCCTACACCTTCTCATAACAACACTAAATTGTAATTTTTAGAAGAGTAAGCAAGAAACCAAATTGATTTTAACACTATTTTGTATTTTAAAATAAAACCCACTATAAAAAGATATTTATTGAGGTGTGTTTTAATTTTTTTTTTCTCTTAAGTGAAAAGAATGTACCTTGTAAACGTCAGAGAAACAAAAATCGAAGCAGTCCACTGTACATTCCTGGAAATGAACTTCAAAGCACATCTGGTTTACATTTAACTAGTTATGTCACTGGAAACACAAACTAAACCATGGAGCTTGTCATAAAAATCTCAACTTTCACAGACTCTGGAGCTTCAAACAAGTCTCCCACTCCTCGCAACGAATTGATAAAAAATTTCAATTGAACAACAAACAAAACCAGTGAAGGGTTTTGTTGTTTCTTCAGAGTTGCTGATGAGAGTCATATTAAAAGTATACTGGTGAGTAATAAGCATCAGAGCATTTTCAGTGCTCAGCACAGAGCTCCTGCCTACAGCAGGATTTTACAACCAGTGAACTTGTAATGCCAAAACGAACTACGAGAAACAGGATTTGGGCAGAAAAAGAATAATTTCTTTCTCTGCTGCCAATCCAGCATTACTACTGCCTACTCAACGCTAGTAAAAACACAACATTTAATAGGTTTTACAGACACTCTTACACAAAACCCCTCCTGACCAGCTTTTTTTACCTCACTGGCTAAATTTAGATGTCAATCTAACAATGGGATTCAGGATGTATAATATATTAATAGTATTATTACCCTAAAATAGTAAATCTAAGTTTACTGTTTGAAAACCTAGATCCATGTTATTTCAACAAGACTGGCTGGGTTGTTTGCATTCTGGCTTCTCATCCACCTAGCTTTAGGTCAGTGTTTTACGCTCTGATGTTCTTGGTAGCAACACCTCCCCTTACCATACTACATCAGCTCTTCTGTCTGGAAGATTCCTTACAAAACACGTACATTAAGGGTACACAGCACACTGTTTTCACAGACAGCAATCTTCCAGTGCCCAGATACTAATCACAGAGACAGACCCTGAAGAATAAATTCCTGAGCACTGTGGGTAGATAGGCACTGAGACAACTTGGCACAGAAAGGTCTGTAAATCCATGGGGGTTGGCACAAGAAAAGCCCCACTCTGAACAAGTGCTACCAATTTGTAAGATGCAAAAAGAGCAAGAACTAACTTTTAAAGATGACCTCTGAAACCCACATTTATTAAAATATAAAGGAATATCATTTCTTTTGCATAGAAGGGGTGAAGATGTTTTGTATAGCACATGTGAATGATTCTATACTGCCAGAACTTAAAGCATTTCCACTTTCCTTTCTGTATATTTGCTTAGCTGTACGGCAGTAATTTCTACCTGATCAGTAATAATAAGGAGTTGAGGACAGTAATATCTTCCACCACTTCAGAAAAATCTGGATGGTTACACTGGTTCTGCAACAAAGAATTATAACTTCCCCATCACTCACAGAAATGCCAAACTGTTTACTATAAAAACTTTCTAATGATTGCAAATACTGAGATTTACAGACTGTGGAACCAAGCAAAAAATAAAGGAGAAGATCAGTAAAATTCTTCTACTCCAAATACTAATTAAGAGTTGGCACATAAGCTAATGCTTCCAATTTTACTTTTTTTACAGCTTTCCATACATTTTTTTTAATAATTAACATTTCTCATTAGTTTCTGCTATGTAACTTTTTTGTTGTTTTAACATTTGTTAAATAGTAATATAAGAAAGCAATTTTGATTATACTGTAAAAATAAAGGACAATTTTAGTATCACCAGGCAGTGATACCCAGATCCTGGAATGCATCACAGATAAAATAATTTGATCTAGAATTAAAAATCACCACAGACTGAAGAGAGAGAAAAAAGCAGAAAAGAAAAAGGAGACCCTGTGATCAAAACAGATGCATTTCCCTAAATGACAGACACGGTGTTCCTGGTACATGATCAAAGGCAAGCACATCTTCCCCTCTGTTGTAGTTTGAAAATGTTGTAGCTAAGGAAAGGAAAACATTTTCATATAAAAACGAAATTATTACTTTGAAAGAAATTCAACAGCAATACCCAACACAATAAAAATTACTGCAGAGAAATTACAAGAGGAATGTGACGATTTACGCAACATCACAGTTCTCTCTTTTCTTCTGGTATCTCCTAGGATCGTTTCGCTTTGACATGACACACTAAACAACCGAACTGACACAACGTGCAGGTTCCTCACCTTCACAGGTGTCTGTCTCTGAGCTGAACAGGTAACCCTTGGGGCAGGAGCAGCTGTAGCTGCCCGGGGTGTTCCGGCAGAGCCCGTTGTCACATAGCAGCCCGTTCACGGAGCACTCGTCAATGTCTGCAGAGACAGGAGTCAGACCATGTCCAAAAATGCCAGTTCTTAGTTTCAAAGCTCTAACTCATTTTCAGGTTTTTAGTGCAAAAATTTCTGTTCTGCTTTTGAAGGTTTTTTTTGTTTTTGTTTGGTTTTTTTCACTCTCAAGCTCGAAATATAGATGGTTACTCTTAAAAGTTTAATTACATGTTTTCCTCCAATCTTGGCTTGGCATCTTTGTCAGTTGTATGACTACACCATATAAATTCACGAAGGTCTATTTGCTTTGAAAACAGCATTTTAACTATTTTTTTTAAACACAGGAACAGCAGTGTGTTAATTACTCTTCTAACCCTGTTTTATAGGCTAACAGTGTTTTTGTTATCCATGAAGTGGATTAAAAGCTATCCTGTACCGTTTATGTATGGCAGCCATCTAAAGAGTATACATGTACCTCCCCTCCAGAAGAACACTGTACTTTAAAAAAAAAAAAACTATGATAGAGACCAGGATATGAAGCACACTGACTAGGAAAATCCCATATATTAACATAATTCCCTGAACTCCTCTTAAACGAACTGAAAATAATTCTAACAAAAAGTAATGTGTCTTCCTCATCACCCTATTATTTATTCTATGAAAGAAAAGGTATATAATTTTAAGCCCTTTCCTTTAATGCCCATCACATGTCACAATAACCCAAGCTTACAGGAGAATATTAATAGGTTAAACTAGGATAAACCTGACATTTTATCCGGCTGCAGGCTGCCTCCTCTTTATTGACTGCTTGAGTTCCCAAACCTAATACTGTAACTGAAATCTTAAATCAAATAGATTCTTACAGACCTTTTAAGTTTAAAAACATAGAAGAAAAGTGAGAATGCAATATAACTACAATCTGGAACATTTTGGTTTCCCCAACTACTTTAGATTTTCCAAGCTGTGCTTATGAACCCCTGTAGGATTCAGACAACAAAGCCTAAATTTCCCCAGATGACAAATTCAAGATTTAAGTTTGGCAGCCATACATAAAAAAAAGCTCTTCTAAACTAACCTGTTCTTAATCTAACTTCATCTGATTTCAACCACAGGAAGGAGGATGGATTTGTAAATTGATGTTTTCAAGAGTAACTTTGAGCTTGTTGTCATACAATCCTTTAAGCCAAACGGTGCAGTGTGATGAATGCCTTACTTCCTTAGAACCTCATAGAATAACTTCAGATTTGGACTGTAATCTGTTGTGATATGCTCTGTTAAAACACAGAACGATATAGCTCATGCTTTAAACCCACTCAGACCTGACAAAAATACTGTCTGCATTCTGACTGATGACCATTTTTATTTCCTGGCATCTCATAATCTGTGTTATTAATGAAAATCTTTCAACCTTTTATCTGAGTGTTCATACTTCAATTCTTTCATGGAAAAATTCTAAGAATAAACACATCCTCACATTCAGTAAGTTTTATCTTTATTTAAGTAAATACATAGATTATACTAGCACTTATATAATCCCACGTGTAACTAGATAAATAAAATCCCTCCCATAAAATCCACTTGGAAAATTAATATTACATGAAGCATTAAAAAAAAAAACCCACGAACAGTTTTCTGCAGCAGTGCCTTTCCTGCCAAAAGGTCATATTTAGGGCTTTAGGAAGTAACTAGCTGTAAAGTTCCTTTATTTGAGCAGATGAAAGGAAACATTTTATTTACTTTGTGTTTGCTTTGCATCACCAGAAAGGAATGTTTGATGTGAAAACTGTACCACAGCTATACAGACCAGGTTTTCCCCACCGAAAATGGTGGAGTTTTGTTGACCACAAACAGCAGTGACAGGTCAGCAAACCTTTAAATGCAGAGAGCAATAATTCACCAAAATAAACACAGTACTTAAGGACAATACTTTAGACATCCTGATGGTTTCAGAGAGATTTCCATTAGCTTTTAATTTAAACAAACTTCACCTTTCTGCTTAAAATTACAAGGCCAGAAGCAACATTATTGTACAATGCATTTGTGGGATAATACATTTTTTTGGGTGTAAGAATTCTCAAAAGAAAAAAACCACTGGATTATATGTATGGCCATGAGTAATAAAATTAATTAGACGGAGAATGAAACCTGCAACGTTACCTCCTGCTTACACTTCCCAAACAGCAATGCTCACCCACCAAATGACAGGAAAATATACAGTAAGAATAATAACTATGCAGTGATTGAGAAAAGCACCATTCCAGATTTTTTGCATTTTCATTGTAGCTTGAAGAAGCAGATGTCTTGCGACCTAAATTCTGTCAGGTCAAATCAGCGTCAGTGTAGTGATAAATAATTCAGCCACAATAAAAAACAACAAACAACTCACCCACACAATTGGTTCCAGCAGGGTCAGGCTCGTAGCCACTGTTGCAGTTACAGCGATAGCTGCCACGCAGGTTTTCACAAATCCCATTGGAGCAAATATCAGGATCCAAAGCACACTCATTAATATCTGTATTAGCACAACAACGGAGGATAATCAGACACTGACAGGTATGACGAACCTGTTCCTGTGAGAGGTGTGGGCAACACCTGACTCACTGGATGTTGAGGCTGTCATTCAGAGCCAAGGCACAGCACAGGTGCAGCCAGAAGGCTGAAAGAAGTGATTATTCTTCTTTATTTGACATTAGAAGGCTGAACTTGGAATACTGTGTCCAGTTTTGGGCCACTTTTTATGTGCCCACTCCTCAAGCCTCCTAATGCACCTATAGAAGCCTGTCATACTCTCGGCACTCCTTGCCAACTCAGCCCCAGCATGCCCTAGCTTTCCCAGTCCCATGCCTACAAATCTGGGAAGTTCTGTATTCTTCCCAGAATCCCTCCCTGGTTCCACTGACCCTGCATTTCTTTCTTACACTGCAGTTTGATCAGAAGGTCCTTACACAGCTATGCTGGTTTTTGCCTTCCTTGCCTCATTTCTCACACCTGTGAACAGAGAGCTCTTGTGATCTCAGGAAAACATCCTCAAAGCTCTGTTCTGCTCCTTTAAACCTGAGGTCAGTTTCCCATGGAATCCCATCCACTGATGCTTTAAACAACTGAAAGTTCATGCTCATGAAATTTAGGGTGCTGTCTTTACTCTTTGCCTGGCCCCTCAAAAGCATCACCAGGGCATGACCAATGCAGTCCAGGCTGCCATCAGTCTTGACCTCACTAATTAGTTCATCTGTGTCGGTAATCAAGAGGTCCAGTAACGCCTTTGCTCTGTTTAAACTATCACCTGGATTAAGAAATTATCCCCTCAGTGTGCTCCAAGTGTCTCCTGGACCACACACAGCTCGTATCAGCGTGACTGAATTCTCTCAGCAGCATCAGTGCCTGAGGTGTAAGAAGAGGCTGAAGGGACTGGATTTGTTCAGCTGAAAAAAGGGAATATCAGAGAGACCTCTAACAACAGTTCCCTGATCTTAATAGATTATTACAGACAGACGGAGCCAGACTCCTCTTTGAGGTGCACAATGACATGGCAAGAGACACTTGCAAGGTACAACCGTGGAAATTTAAATTAAACACCAGGAAAACAATTCTTCACCGTGAGTATGGCTAAGCACTGGAGCAAGATGCCCAAAGAGGCTGCGGGAACTCCATCCTTGGAGATTTTCCAAATTCCACCAGGCAAGGCCTTGAGAAATGGTTCAACTTCAATGATACCCTTGCTCTGAGCAGAAGGTTAGGTTGGATGACCTCCAAATATCCTTTCCAACCTAAATTGACAGGGAACTACGTGTTTGTAAGAAAAAAACTTGATGCAAAATATCTAGCCTATGCACTCAGTGCCTGTGGTTTAGGAATCCAGGTAAGAAGTTATAAATTACAGGGTGATACAAGATTTTTCCTAATACAGAAGTAATGCATAGGTCAAAACTACAGCATATTCAGTCCTATAAGACCTTGTTGAAAATTTAGAATTTTTCTAAGGTAGACAGAATAGGATGATGGATGAGTTATATTTCTTGAATTTATGGTCACATATAAAATTTCTGCTGTAGTTGGAAAATTCCAGAATATTCATATGAACTATAGGAACAGGAATGGACTAATTTTAATAGTCTTTGCCTCTGAGGAAAATAGGGTTTCTCAACATTTTCCTTCCTCCCGTATGGTAAACCCATTACTTTAAATAGTTCCTTTCCCAAGCCCAGGAAAGAACAGAAGGAGTGCTGGCCTAGCTGTGCCTTCATGAAAGGCATGTTTTATACTTGAAGGGCTCAACTTTTTGTAAAGAACATTTCCTCTTTAATCACAGTGCAGTTTAAATTCTGATTTGCATTTAATCACATGCGCACTTGGAAAAACCATGCTATCCCTGGATAAAACTCAATGCTATGAGAGACCTGAAAAAATTAATAAGAAAATACGATTTAGCATACTACTTCAGATTTATATTTTCTTTAGAGCAAAATGTATTCTGCAGCTTACTAAACATGTTTGAATCTTGTGGACAAGCCACACAAGCAGTGTACAATCAGTGACAGGAGCAGCAGCATGAAAGTTGGCTGCAATGTTGCTGTACAAAATGTACAGAGAATCCCGTGTTTGCTCTAGAAACCTGAACAAAGAAGGACTTTAGTTGAGACATGAACCCACGACCTTTATCATGCGTTTGGCATTTGGTAGACAGCACAGTTGTTTTAATGTTTTAATGAGAAATTGTATTTTCCATGTATCCAAGAGGACACATAACCTCCCTACCACACATGGTGGGATGCTGCTTGTATAATAATCTTACTGAATGCTGACATTATTTCTCTGAGATTTAGAGATTCGTCAATGGACCTTGTATAATTCACTGAAAATAAACTAAGAGAATTTATAAATTCCATGGATTTCAAATTACTTGTAAGCTTGCAACACGTCAAGCTATGAAGAAAAAAAAATGCAGATACTTACAGCACTGAACAAAACCAGAATTTCTTTTATTATAGTGCTATTTTTAAAAGTTATTTAGGCTATTACTAAATATAATCATGGGACTTCTCATTCTGTTCCTGCTGAATGGAATAGGAGCTTTAATGGATATGATAGTTATTAACACATCAGACAAATACCTAGCAATAAATTTATGTTCCTGTATTTCCCTATTCCTTCTTCAACCCATTTTACTTATCTGGCAGCTGCAGCATGCTTTGCTGCTACTTCAAACCTGGTTCAGCCATTATTTGTTAAAATCCCTGTCTCTGTGGTACTAGAAAAAGGATCTGGAGCTTTACTAAATGGAAGTGGTCACTTTCAGGACTGTTTTTCATAAGGATATGCTTTTTTCAGTAAGCTCCTCTCCAGTTTTTAACTCTACAGAGAAACAATCCATCCATGGAAAAGATCCATGAGTGAACACTGGATCTGGAGTGAAAAACTGCTCTATTACTATCCCATCTGACTGAAAATGAACTGCAAATGAAGTGACTCCTGTCACTCCCCAAATGAGAGAGAGCTGTTTTAGGCCTCATCTCAAAATATCTCTAATCTGAGAAAAAAAATGTCATAGGTCAGAACTCTGAAACAGATTACTTTTTTTTCTTGACAGGGTCAGGCAAAATCCACTGTTGTAGAGAATTAATCTCAGCCTTTTCTTTAGACAACATTCAAATACTGTACTTTGAGAATTAAAATACTAAAGTCAACATACTAATCTTGAGGTTACAAACTCCACTCTAGTCTGTTATCAAAAAATATAATTCTGAAGATGGTTTTGGGTTTTGTTTTTTTTTTTTTTACTTCGAATCATATATATTAAAGAAACTCATTCAACATACCTCTTCCATCAACAGTAATACCTATTCCACTGCTGCACAGGCCATGGAACTCAGCTGCTCAGTTGAGGCGGAGATGTTGAGGAAAAGAAAATGTTATTTCCAGTATTTCACCTTCTTTCGTCCTAAACTAAATCCACACGATCTTTTTCTAAAGTAATTTTTCTACAATGTAACTGATGAAACACCAGTGTTCACATGAAATAACCATCTATGGGTAGTTCAGTTAAATCTGTCAGGTAGCACTCCACCCTGAACTTTCATATATGTACAAAACCAAAATTAGATGACCAGAGTTAAACACTCAGGTGATTTCTTTACATTCTTGACACGACTGTCACCTTAAGTTATTGCTTTAAATCACAATGTCAGTTTTGCTTGTCTATTTCTAAGTAGTTTTCTGCTGCTCGGAAAATAACACTAAATGGATATTCTGTCCAAGATGCATCATCTCAGTTCTGTAGTCAAGAGATTTTTATTTTTAATCAATCCCCAGGTTTGCTTAAAGAATTGATTCTTATAAAATGAAATACAGAATCCCGGAAATAATACGGGTTGCTTTTTTAAACTGGACTGACTGGACCAGGAAATTTACAGATTCATTGGAGAATTCTGCTTCTTCTCTTGCAAGAATTATTACTTATAGAAAACACTTGATTCAGGAACCCAAAACTCACCCATGTGTACCCTATTCACTTTTCTTTATGGTATTAAATAAATCAACAACGTGATCTCAACAAGATTTTTTTTTTTTTAAAGTCTGTATTTTCACTGTACTACTTAAATAAACACAAAATTTTACCTGAGTTTTTAGCAGGGCAGGGATGACATGGCTCTCCAAAACCATAGTCAGGGTTGGCACAGCAGCATTCAGACTTTGTCACAGCACCAGGGAAGGGACGGACACACAGCCCTTTTCTGATGCCTCCATAGCACGTGCTACGCACATGAGTATCTAAAAACGGACAAGGGAACAAATAATTATTTCCTTAGGCTGAGAGTGAAATTTATGCATACTATCCCAATAAAAGCTAAAGAATCCCTTTGTTGGTCAAGGAAAAGGTCACACTGACTACATCTGCACTGCCTTACTAATCCTGATGGCACCAAGGCCAATTCTCAACGTGGTCACCTCCTGGGGCTTTCTCCAGGGCACTTTCAAACCACCCAAACCAGCATTTTGTGAGTAAATTCAAAAGCATTCCAGAGGACCCAGCAAAGGCGACCCACACCCCGAAGAAGCCCTGTAAATCCATCAACACATCTCAGCCACAAACACAGAATGGCTTGGATCAGCATGTGGTGGCTGATTTTCCCCTTTGGGAAGTACCACAGACACCTCTTACTTCCGAAATGGTTCCTCAGGTAGGGTCACTCACCAGCAGCCCAGGGCTGGTAGCATGGGAGAATACCTGCTTCTGAAAGAAGGAACAATGGTCTCCAGCTGTATTTACAACATCATGAACAGAAATGCAATTGTAGCAGATTGTTCAGCCCAGCATTTATGTGACATGACCTTCTTAATAGGTTTATATGTAAGCAGGCACCAGTGCTGGATTAGTACACCAAACAGGCCCCAAAATCTAGCTGGGAACTGCAGTTTAGCAAATCTTACACACAGCTAGGTGGTGAGGAAAGCAGCACTACTACCTGGAGTATAAGAAACTTCTAGGGGTTTGTGATTAAAAACCCACTCTGGAAGTTACAGTGCCAGCCTTGGGGAGAGGGCTGGAAATGATGACACCACCACTCATCGTACAAACAAAACCCATAACACCTGAAAAGTTCTTCAACCTCAAAAATCATGCCAAAAAAAGACAGCAGAAAAATTATACAGGTCAACCATACACCCGTAGGACTCACCACGTGCATGCTGCCAATCTTACAGCTGATTTAGTCACATAAATCAATTTGACAGCCTTGACCAGTAAGATGTAGTAGGAAGCATCTTCCAAGGCAGACACTCCATTTACTTCTAGAGGAATAATCATCTGCTATACTTATCCAAGAACTATGGGAATGTCCCCAAGACTGCTTTTCATGCATTTTGGTTTGGTTTTTTGTTGCTCTTTTCAGTTTTCAGTCTTTCTAGGCTTCAATGCCTTTTTCATGTTTGCTTGTAGGATACAAGCGTGTGATTGGACAGTCCTAAAAATGTGTAGTTGAGAACTGCAAGATACAGATAGAGTAAACAGCCTTTACTTTTGACTCCTATAATTCTGCTGACACTGCTGGAGCTGCGGAAATACTCTTTGTTTCAGGTATCTTTATGCGCTGGGACAGAACACAGCTTTAATTTATGCTCCTTGTCAGTCCCCCAGTAAAACTACTGTGCGCTGTGGCCTGGACACGAGCCTGAGTGGACTCAGAAACTGAAATGGGTTTGAGGGAATCCAGACGGTTACTTGCTTGAAGTGTGACCCCAAAACAACAAAGAAAAGTTGCATGAAAAGTTTTACAGTGAATGTTGACTGTCCAGAGCCAATCCAAATAAGAACTGGCAATTCCTTGTGTGTTCTGTCGGCTCTTTGAGTGTTGTAAGCTGGCTCCTGTATAAAAGTACTGCCTGCACATAAGTGTTTTCTCTTGCTTTTGGTATCCCACGGAACAGATAGTTCTGGAGAACAGCTAAATATGTCCTAGATTTTAGTATTTTTTCCTTGCCAAGAATCTAGGTGAAGCCACTACAATTTGCTTCCACTTGACATCAGGAAAAGATTACAAAGCTTGAAAACAGTTGAGGACTTTTGAACAAGAAATGTGTGTTCATTTACTTTGCAAAATAATTAGCGGCATCACATTCCTTCCCTCCACCTCAGACAAGTCCAGTTGCTACTCTGACAAGTTCTACCATGAACAAGGGGGCTTCAATCACTGCCCTCGTTTCAGAGCACTAAGAATTTATTTTATGTTCTGGATCAGAGACTAACATTGCTGCTGCTGTAGCCGTGTACCTGTTTATGGTACACTCCACTCTTTCCCAAGGCATATCACTTCTACACTTCTAAATCTGGCAGTGTAGCACTTCAATATCTACAAAAATGATCATCACCACATTTGTCAACATCAGGTGGACCAGTGCTTGACCCACACACAGTGAAAGTCACTGCACCCATCCAGGAGCCTTAGAAGGACAAATCAGGCTTATAATAGACACTTTCCCATTTGGCTCTATAAAATTTCCAGGGTGAAATAAAGCTTAGTTACTGCGTCCTGGGTGACTCTGGCTCTGGGCAGAGATAATTAGAAGTGTCTCAGCAGAGAGTGTGGTGTGAAGCTGCAGCCACAGCTCAGCACAAGCCTGAGGTGATACACAGGCACACACAGGGCCAGCTGAGGTGTTCAAGCATGGAGCTGCAGCTGGAAGTACAGCCAAACCTAAAAAGCCTGCAAATATTCAAATATTGGAAGTTTGGCGCCAAGTATTTATCTAGCTGTTCCATGGCTCTGTAACTGTTCCTCTTCCAAGCATTTGTTCCTCCTTGCTGTACTTTTTTCAAGCTTATGTAACATTTTGTGATCGATTCAGCCATACTTACAAATACTAAGTAAAACAGCATTTTTTTTCTATGTATACTCCCACCAGGATCAAGGTCATAATTCAGAAGTAAAATAGAGCTCAGAGAAAGAAGGAGACAGCTGGACTGTGGGCTCTTAGATTATATATTCCTAACTAGTTACCTACCAGACTTATGGGAATGCTCTTACAAGAGGCCCAGTTCCAGTTATTAATTTTCAAACTACCAATGGTCTTCAAGCAGCCAGAATGTCTGAAAAGTATTATTTAGCTCGTGCAATATATGGGTTAGAACAGCCAGACATAGAATTCCTGTAGTTAAACAGCATGTGGATTATATATAAACACACATACACAGTTCTGAACAGTGGATTGGCTTGGAAATTCTATCCTCGAAGTCATGTGTGAGGATACTTTGTTATGCAATATTTGAAATTTCCTATGTTACTTTATGGCTGGAATAATTACATCATCTTCTTAAAATGAATTTTCCAACTAGATCATGATTCTGCTTTATGATTTTTTGTAAGCATTTATGGTAAACCTTAAAGCTGTGTAACACGTAACTTCTAAATAAATGGTGTTCACAGACGATGGCCAACTTGTGATGTCTTTCGCTGCTAGAACTGTGGCAACATTAGGTAAATGAAAGCACAGAAAATTGAGTACTGTATTGATTCTTTGCAGCTGTATCACTGACAGGGCTGAAGATGAGGCCAACTTGGAACACAAAAAAGGTACTGAACAGCCTGTACTCAAACCCGGTTTTTTTGGTGAACCACTGAGCAGTGAAATTCCAGTATTTAAAACAGCACACCAAGCCTTTTCTCATTGTTTAACTTCTCACTGCTTTTCTCCAAACTTTTAATAAAGCAGAAGAAAGCAACTCAGCTACCACATAGGAGGGAACACAACTTGCTTTTGTTGGTTCAGTCTTTAGTACAGTTTCACTTACTATAATATTAAATTTATTTAAAAATAACAAAATTTGGGTTCAAACAGAGACTGAGAATGTGCTTTAGCTTTTTTTGAGCCTGTTTTTAAGCCCTTCTCAGTTTTTATCACACATTTTTTAAGCTGAAGTGGTAACAGAAGGGGCCACACTTGGTAGAAACACTTGTCCTAGATCTTGTTTCAAAGAATTTCCAACTTTTGCACCACCTGAAGTGTTACTTGAAATGCGTTGATAACAGCAACATGAGGATTTAATATGTCCCATCCCTCTAGTGTGAGAACCTCCAAGCATTGTGATGCGGTCTGTTTTTCCTTTATCTGGAAATATGCTGATAAGACAGAGGCAGATATGACACCCATGCGTCCATCAGCAAGAACAGCCATAGCACTGATTAATAAACATGATTATTGTAGAGTCTTTGGTCACTAACATGCCTGATGACAGACACATGCAGGAGCTGGGGAAGGAGAAATTCAGGGGATATAGAATTGATTTTGTGATATGCAGAGGGAAAAGATGGTATCTCCTGTGGATTAAATCAAGGAACTTTGCAGTATTGCAAAGTACACAGTATCATAACTCTCAGCAACTCTTGCCAAATATGTACTCCTCTCCTCCCTCCTCATCAGCAATCAGTAGAAAACAAGGGATTGAATACTTCTTGCCCTCCACGCTTCTTTTGATTCTTCATCAGCTCGAAAATCACCCATTTTTTGTCCCACGAGCTCCCTGAAGTTAGGCTAGAGTTCCTGGTAGAGCTGATTGAAGAATCTCTTAAATGCCAAGCAGTACACCATTTGAGAGGATAAGAGGCTGATTACATAGCAATATATTATTTTCATCAGACTACAAAGGGTATCCCTCAAATCCAAATTGATGCCAGGAAGAGTAAGCACTGTAAGTTTAATTTGTATGAGCAACAGGGAAACAAGAGGTAGTTCCACGAAAGAAATTAAGTTTCTTGTCTATTAACACTAGGATTATGGGGTTGCATCTTGTCTGTGGTTTCATGTCAACGTTATTTACAATGATATCATTTGGTGCATTTAATTTGATAATTAACCTGATCATTCCACTTGTTTTTCTATGAAGAAAAAAGAATAAATCTCACTTACCTACACACACACGACCATCAACTCCAACAACCAAGCCAGGTGGACAATCACACCGAAATGAACCTTCAGTATTTATGCAATGACCATTCATGCAAATTCCTGATGTCTGGCATTCATCAATATCTAAGAGGAGGCAAGACAATTCAGCAATCTATTTGCTGTTTTAAAGCAGGATCACAGCTAATAGTTTCAGGACATTATCAAATAACTTCAAGATAGCAGATAATAATATCCTTGTTTTATTTCTAACAAAAATCTAACCTTGCAATAACAAAAATTCTAGCTGCACAAACAAACAAAAAAACCCCAAAACAGGCGGAGCTGTAGGATTAGAGGTACTTCATAATCTACATCAAGCAAAATTGATAAATTTTCCCCTTTGTCCATCCCATGATACTATAACTTTGAAGTGTGACTAAGGAGCACTAGACACAAAACATCTTCACGATGGTTAATTTTAATTTTAAGGAACTTTGAAGTGGTCATCAACTTCTAAGCACAACTGCATGTAACTAAGAAAAGCACAGCTAATAAATGGTTCAACTCCAAATCAGAAGACTAAAAATTTAGATGATTTACTAGAAGTAGCTCAAGCCCAAACCTACCTCTATGGGCAGCAACAGGTATCTTCAATTAGTTTACTGAAACTGATGCTAAAACAGACTGTATTCTTAAAACGTTTAATAGAAGTTTTTCGTGATCGCACTTCAAAAAGTTTATAATGCTGTGTGGTCAGTAAAATGATTCACGTTCTACGCACTCTGAATTACCACAATAATGACGTGGGAAATGTTGGCGGGTGGGGGGGGTGTCATCAGTGTAAAATCTTTCAAATCTCTTAAATTTACCATACTGCTGCTCCTTTTACCACTTCACACAGGGCCTGAATATTTTGATGCACTTACAATGCTCCAAGATTTTTCAGAAGCTAATTTATCGACTGTTGCAGCTTTCACAATACTATTAAATAGTTCTTTCGGTAAGTTAAAGGATCTGTTTCTAATCCAGGCAGCTCAAGAAACCTACTGGAGTGAGAAGCAAGGTGTTATATGGCATTGAATCAATCCACGTGGCCAGACTGCCATTCCTGCAGGGATGAACAGATAGGAAAAGCTGTTTTCAGTCAATATCCCCCAAGTTTTACATACCAGTACAGTAACGTCCATCTGGAGCCAGAACAAATCCTGGTTTACAGATGCATTTAAAACTCCCATCTTCATTTATGCACATCCCATTCAAGCACATGTTTGTTGTGGCACACTCATCATGGTCTATAAAACATCGCAAAGAAAACTGCTTTTAGTTTCTCACCCTCCAGAAGATGACACAGTGAAAATAAAAAATCAGGACTGGTGTGGCATGTTCCTTCATTTGAAGATTGGTTCATAATCATAACTCTGATAAAGAATCTGAAGAGTTTTCACTCCATAGAAAAAGAAGCAATTTTTTTTCATGTTGTGATCCGTTGCTTTGCATATTTCAGCAGGCTGTGTATGAAGGAACAGGGTGTGTCTTTCTTTGTCTTTCTTTCATACATCAGAGGATAAAAAGCTTCCATCACCTGAGAGAATTAAGATTGTTGTTTATCTAACAGGGTTTTTTCTTGACACCATGCAGCCAAAATTAAAAACAGGCATTTCTTCAGCAGTGTTGATTTACTGAGCATCTGCTATGAAGCTTTATGGAAAAATATTATTCCTGGAACTCTTGAGGAGAGATGTAGCTTCAAAAACAGAAATCGCCTCAAATTTTCTTTGAAATCATACAGTTCTGTACAATAACTATTTGCATGAAGGGCCTGTAAGTTCACAGTATTTCAAAAAAGGTAATCCTTAATGATACTTACCTGTAGTTTGAAGTATAATTTCTAGAACCACCAAGCTAATGCCTGCCCCATTCTTTAGAAGAGTCCTTACCCACGCAATTTTTTCCATTTGTAGTCAGCTCAAACCCAGCATTGCAAATGCACTGGAAGCTTCCCTCAGTGTTTACACACCGGCCATTTTTACAAAGAACACCATTCTGAACACACTCATCGATATCTAAGGGGAAGAAAAAACAAACCAAGCCAAACAAACAAAATCCCACACAAACTGAGAAGTACAGTAAGATAAAAATGCATTTAGAGACAATTATTGCTTTGAAAAATATTAGCATGTCACTTAAATACTACTTAGAAAAAAATTCAAAAGTGAGTTAAGAATTTAGCTTCCTTGCATCAGGGAAAAACGTTATTTTTACAGACATGTACAACAAATACTACATTTTGTGATGCTTTGCAATTCCTTCATGATTACCTCTGAGAACCTACTCACATTTTGGTCTGCATGCATACACAAAAAAGAACCTGTCATTCCATTTTTTTTTTTCCGAACTCCTGTCTGAGAAATTCCCTGAATGGATATTCCAGAATAATGGATAAATATTAAAAGACAACAACAGAACAAATGAGCCAAATAATGTAACATTGGGATTTACCGAAATTGCACTCCTATTTTTCAAATTCAAACAGAGTCTGATGCAAGGGGTCAGAACATCTGCAATGCCAGCAGACATGGAGCAGTTTTCTTACCAATGCAGGCTTGCTTGGTAGGAGTTCTCTGGAAACCTGCGTGGCACTTGCAGTAATAGGAACCAGGTGTGTTGACACAGTCCCCGTTGGAGCAGGGGTTTGATGTGCACTCATCAACATCTGCTGGCAGCACAGAGAAGCATTAGTGACTTCATAACATCCACAACATTTTTTTTTTCCCAAGTCTGGAAGCTTCTAAGTGAAAAAGATGGTAACTAACAGCCAAATGCTAAATACTAAAGCCTGTTCTTGGTGCAGAATCACTGCTTTGGTAAGAACACCGGGCTGTTCTTAGTTCAGCGAGGCAGGCATTTTTAAGCAGTGAAGTGGCACTGCATCATTTGTAAGCATCTTGAGGGACAACAGAAAAAAATCTGCTTGAGGATTTTGAGACCTGATGGTTGCCTAGTGAAAGTGAACAACACTTAATACAAAAGAGTTTCATTTAACTCAAAGACTGTTTATGCTCCTTCAGAATAAAACCAATACTAATCAAAATTGGCACTTTAAAACGAGAGCAAATCATGGCATACAAAAACTACCCCTATTATATTACACGTTATTGTAAAAATATGAGGAGGGGCCGCACACCAGCAGGAGGGATTCTTAATGAGACCACAATCTGTGCACCACATCTCACTTATTTATGCCCCACTGCAATCTCAACTCCAGTCTTTGCACTGAGTGATGCCAGATTTAATCTAACCCTTTTCTGTAATGTACCTTACTCCCCCTTTCTGAAGGTTTTTGTTATTTGGGTGCAACCAAACACATTTTAACCAATTTAAACGTTAGTTAACTGCTCAGAAATAACTCTTCTTGTACATGGGGCTCTGAAAACTTTAACAGTTCCTTTCAAGAATCCTTCCCAAATTTGATGCCCAGTAGTTAACAGTGAGTCAGATGTGTCTTTGGCTCACGACAGCTATTCCCAGATCTAAAATAACATTGATTGTTCTCCCCATTACATTTCTGTAAACCCTGCAGGACCTTTGCCCACTGTAATCCAGAGAACAGAGTGGGTGTAGCCCACAGGTCTGGCAGGGCAGGATTGCTGACTTAGTCCCCCCTGCAGCTCCTAGAGGATGACCCAAACAGCTACTCTCTGCTAGAGCTCAATTTACAGGTTACAAATGGATCCCTTGATGAAATCCCCCATTTCTTTATCAGTAACTTTTGCTAATTTGACTTTTTCCTCCAGCTAGGCCCTTCATTTCATTTACAATGAGTACTCATCTCTTCATTTAGGGAGGCTTTTAACACCACAAAGCCAGTGGTGATACACAGGAGTTTCTGGTATCTGGCTGAAAGCTGCCAAGAAGCTCTGAACCCACTGCTGATCAGTTCCTAACAACGATGATTTTCCCGTGCATTTCACAGTGCATGCTTCCAGAAACACCAGGAAAATCCCAGGGAAAGTTTCGTGATCATTTCCACTCCCCTCTTATCAAATCTGGTTCTAGAACTTAGCTTATTACATCTTGAGAGTACCGAGATGGAATAAGAAATTAAACTCACAAGAATATTTGTGTTAAATAAATGCATACTACTAGAACATGCTGTTCCATTAATAACTTCACTACAGAATATGGCAAAAGGTTAGTTTTGTTCTAATTTAATCGTAAATAAGACCACGTATTTAACAGGAATTACTGTGTTGAGGAACACAAAGTTTAAACCAAGAGCATCGACGTACATAACAGAGAGATCTGTGTGTACACAAGTCACTGACATAATGGCCTGGTTTACACCACTCTTGGTGCCCAGATACAATCTGTGTAAACAGTTAAATGAATAAAGGGAAAGCAAATGGAAGAATCAAGTACCTCCCCTCACACGTAATTAGGTCATTCACATTTGCATACCTGCTGATCTCAGCACCACTGCAGTAAAACCACAAGAATTGAAACAAGATAAGGAAAAGGGGAATTCAGGATGGTAAAAACAGAGATAACTGCATCTTTACATGCCAGTCTGTGTCACTGTAGTAGTTCCCTGCTCTCATGTTTCTCTGCCATGCCTGGCTGCTGGGATGCTCTTTGTCATGAGTGAGGGGGATTTCTCATGAGAGGTGATTTTTCCTCCGTGCTCAGCTGATACGGGAAGGGGTCAAGGAGGATTGCACATTACCCCTGCCGAACAAAGTCCTCAGCTACCAACAGAACATCAAACTCTGAATCACATCTTGACAAGAATTTTTGTCAAGTGCTCTAAATCAAATGACTTTACAGTATACGTATCTTTCTTTATTATAAAGCACAGCAGAGGGAACTTAAAAATACCAGACACAACACTCATCTATTTTGTTTAGTTTTCCCATAGAGACTGAGATTTAGGACCTTCTCTATTACAGGCTTCAACTTGCTTCAAAAAAAGCCCATGTTCATGCTTGAAAGGATCTCTCTGTAGGTTTATAAATTCTACAGCAGGAATGCAGAGTTCCTCTATGAAACAGCTGATTTAAGCTTCAAAAATCCTTCAAAAATCCATGTACATCACATGACTTCCACATGAAATACGCATCTTAAGATGCTCTTATTTTTATGAGCTCTTGATAACTGAGGGAAATGGCAAATGTATGTTAATATAAAGGAATTGTTGGCTTTGAGTTTGTATTGAAAGCATGCGTATTCCAGCAGTACAAACAGGAAACATCTGAGACAGAGATACTTAACCCATTTATTCTGTCTGCCAGCATACCCCCTTCAATGTCAAATATTTCTCTTTCAGCACTTGCCTCACACGTATCTCCACTTTTCAGTTTTTCATCTCTAACAATTGTCAGAACTCTATTAAGCACGGTAGGAAACTTACAACCCCCCCCTTAAAAGACTTACTGCAATGGGTCTGGAGACAAATTACAAAATTTTAAATAGGGATATTTGTATTGATAAGACAACTTAAATTCAACACAGCACACCTACAGGTTTGCTGCCACTTCTTTTAAAGTCTCTACACTTTTATCCAGAGCTTTTATAAACAGAAATGAATAAGGGAAGGTAATAAACTTAAAGCTGTGTATCATTTTGGAGAAAAAGACTGACCATTCAGAGTTAGATCACTAAGGACACCCATGGTCCTGGCCCATCAGGCATGTTCTGTTGTGAAAATAGCATAATGCAAGTTTAGGTCAGAGAACAATAAATAAAACTAAAATTTTTTGATTTGGCAGGATTAATCTTGAAATATGACTTTCATTTAACTCTATAGAAAAATATGTAATCATTTCTGGATCCTTAATTTATTGCTTTGGGAGCAGGCAGGCAGAGAAGTACAGAAATAGTGTTCATTTACGTGCCATTGACCTAGGCCATACAGTGAACTATTTCCAATGCCCCAAGACTGTGCTTTCAGTAATAAGACAAATATTCAAATTAGATTCAAGCAAGTCTTTACATTAATTTAGTATGCATCAGCACACACATGAAATCCTTGCAGTTAAGTTCCTGCCTATATTTCCAAGAAACTTCCTGTGTAATTTGCAGCAACTACTACTCACAAATCCCAAATTTAGTGTGGCACTTAAGATACGGTGTGGCTACTTCTTTACAATACAATCAGAAAATAACCGTGAAACAAAGCTGTGTTATTTATAGAGGTCACAGAGTTATTTATAATTCAGAGTTCACTCTCTTATAAAACATCTTCTGAATTCAAGCAGCTACTCAAAAGGCAAACCACTGCAGAGGTGAAATTAGTAATGACTGATTCATTTCAGGCAGGAAAAAAATGGGCAAAATGACACTTAAACTTTTTTTAAACCATTTTGAGGGTTTTTTCTCATTCTTTCAGTGTGAGACAGTACTGTAGCTGGCACTGCACCTTCTGCTTTTGTTAAACCAGTTGAAATTTTTGTTTTGGTCCCAGTGCATCCAAAATTGTCTCTGTTTTCAGTCTACTTTTTCATGGTGAGGTAAGCATTGCAAAACAAAGATTACGTTCCTTAAGTGAATACACCTTTTTACTGGGCACATACTTGTATGCTTGAGAATTAAACAGGGCAGCATTTTTTTTTTCTCATGCAGCTATCAACCTAACCTCACAGTTTTCAGGCATTTGGACCCCAAATTGAAAATTAGATACAACTTCACTGGAGTAGAAGGGGAACTGCCAGGAAAGTGGCCTGCAGGGTGGACCCACAGGAGAGACAGGGACAGACTGCCAGCCACATTATCAAGAACACATTATATTTTTCTGTCAATCAATTTCAGCACCCAGACATCTAAAGCTGATGGGCCTTTTAAACCACAGATTGTTGTCCTACTCCCAATAACAACTGAAAACCAAAAAACTTCTCAGTTCATCTAGCTCTACTTGCTACAACAAACATCTGTGTGCTTCAGATGTTATTTTCAACTTGACCCCCAAGTGACAGAAACAGGAATACAAAATGTGAACTAGATTTCAACACGACGAGATAGTCCAACACACCAGATAGTCCTTGAGTGTCAAGGTCAGCCAGAGCTAAAAATATTATTGATTTCAGTGATGCAAAATTTAGTGCTGTAACAAATGAGCCAGGGTTCTCCACGCACTATAAAGAAAGTACATGCAAGACAGACATCACAAAACTCCTGCTCCCCACTCACAATGTGATTATAGCTCCTGAGGCCCAAGGATGCAGCAAGAGATTAAGCCTCTTGAATTTCCCAGTCAGAGATCAGAGGTACAGAAAACTCTCACCCAAATAAAAAAGCTGAAAAATTCAGGCTTGCTATATCATAAAGGGCAGTTTGGAAGAACTGTAACAATCTTCAAGTACAAGAAAGTGAAATGAAGAAGGTACTGAACTGCTTTCCCTGTATAGTGAGGATAAGACAAGAAATAAAAAGCTGAATTTTTCTGCAAAATATAGTGCTTAAATTAGATGTTCTGAAAACTTTATGGATATTTGACTGTGGGAGCAGTGTAACTGCTTGGGAAAGTGGTGGAATCTCTGTCACCTGAGTTTTCTCAAGATAAGGGTGTACAGTGGCCAGAAATGGTGTAGGTACAACCTCTCTGATGGAGGAGAATGGCCAAGTTAGAGGGGACCTGCAATCCACAGACACACTCTAAACTGATCCTAAAACCACGGTTTCTGTGAGGCAAGCCTATTGCTAACAAGCTCTTGTATGATATTTTTCATTCACAGATCTCAAATCTTTTTATAAAGACTCAGTAAGCAAAGGTTCAATCCAAAATATAACCAGAACTTTTTATTTAGGATTCTATGCTTTAATTAAGCTGTATCCCGCACAGGTGCTTCTTCTCCTCTTGACTACCCCACAAGAAGCCTCAAACCTTGTATTTTCTCTGAAGTAACTGATGAGTTTTTGACACTGCAAGAGTGAAGTCCACAGTAACTGACTAAAAGTGTAGAATCCCAAATTCAGTTCTTGTTATATAAAGTTAGCATTCTTTATTTTCATATGAAATGCAAATTTAACCAGAAGTTAATTAATGCAATCTTTAAAATATTTTATATCTTTCAAAATGTCATCAATCCTTATGAGGAGGCAAAACATAAATTCTACCCTTTATCATCTTGATCATAACAATACTACATCCCAATAGTGGAGCTGTGTGAGCATAAAAAAAGAAGGCATGAAACAGAACTTATTTTACTGAATGTGACAAAAATGTGCAATAGCCTTCAAGTACAGGAATAGGAATACTCAATACTAATATTTGCAATTAAAGATTTTTTTTTTCCCTTGGTAAGAAAACAGGTAGTTCTCATAGAGAATTTAAATTATTCTAGTGCAACTAATAGCATGGTCTTTGCACTTTCTTTCTAAAGAGTAGTACCATTAAAATTAGTATGATTTCTTTTTTAAAAAACGCCTAGATTTTGAGCAGGAGGATATTAGAATAATGGATTTTGAAATGTGCACTCACCAATACAATCCCCATTTGCATCCTGCTTATATCCCATGTTGCATTCACATCTGTAACTAGAGGGGGTTGGTATACAACGTCCATTGAGACAAAGGTTGGGATGGTGCTTGCAGTTGTCTATCGTCTGATTGAGTATCGCTAATAGAAAAAAATCAGAATGAGAGACAAATATTCAGATGTTCAAATGGAAGTATGCATGAACATTATACTTGGCTTCAGAAAGGATGTTATCAGGTGCACAAATATAGTAAAAAAATCTTTTTCAAAGCACTATATGTTGACATCACAGTAAACTAACAACAACAAACAGCTCTTGGAAATATAAGCCGCATTAGGCAAACATTCTTAAATATGATTTACCATTTCTGTGTACAGCCTGGTAAGACTGTCAGTGAACTCATGGATAAACCACAATTTGTGTGAAAGTCAAAGAAATTTTTGGAGTACCTGTCTTAATAATACTCCTTGCATTTTACGATGGTTGTGATCCCAGAGATGTGTTTACACATGTCATAAGCAATGTATACATCCATGAGACTTCTGCCAGAAAATTATTCACCTTGGGCTTTCAGCCAAGGCAGTGTTTCTGCAGAATAAGTAGGTTTTACAGTTGGAAGAGAAAATACAGACGACAGTTTATTTTAAACCCTGGTGGTTTTTTGAAAACACTTAGAAATCTGGAGTTTTGTAAGTACTGACAAAGACACCTCAGCAGGAACAACACAGGCTGAGGGACTCTGTAACTGAAGTGAAGCAAAAACCTCTACATCTGAACTCTTGTCGAAAAAAGGGCTCCTGAACTTCCTAATGTACCAGCTGAGGTGTCTCAAATGTGCTTGAATGGCAAAGTCATTTTTAAGTGTTAAGAACACCATATCATATCTAGACTAAGCAGAAAAAATACAGGAAAAACAGAAGGAAAAGTAAAAAAAAAAAGAGTGAAACGAGTCAGAATTCAAGCACTTACTCAGGCCTGTAATGATCGGGCCACTTCCAGTGGGACTCTGACCACCTGCTCCTACCCCTGCTCTGCCCACACCTGGGGAGAATCCGTTGCTTCCTGGGATGGGAATGAACCCTGCTCCTCTTGGTCCGAAGCCATTGCCATTGCCCCCAGGAAGGAACGCATTCCGTCCCGCTCCGCCGCGCCGGGAGCCGCCTCTGGCAGGGGCACCATCCACACACAGCCTGCGGTGTTCATCTGTCAGACAGGAGGGCACAGAGAAGCACAGACCAGGTCAGCCTTTCAAAGGCAGCTCAAAAGGAAGATACAGCTTTCCCATGTGCTACAAAAACCAGGGTGGCAACTCCTCGTCTCCCTGATGTCACATGTTCCCTCCACCACTCCAAACCTCAGGCATGTCCCTTGGTTGTGACAGGTGTTGCTTGAGGAAGGACACTAGAAATAATAAAGAGGAATGCTGTAATTTACAAATATTTGTTCAACTATTTGTTGAAACCTTCTTGTTAATGTGTTGACAGCAGCCCTGTAACTTCCTGGTCTCTTGGAGATGTTGATAAAGAAAATACCTTTCACTAGGGATGTGGAGTATTGCTCCCTGAGCGGAGCTGAAAGAACAAGTCAAAAACTGATGCATTCTAGTTCAAAGTAACCCAAAATACAATGAACAAGAGAGCAGCTGTTCCTTTAAGCCAAAATTAACTATGCACCCTAAGAGCCTTTTCCTCTTTGAGCCTGACCACAAAATCTTTCCCATTTCCCAGAAACTACTTCCAAAGTCAACAACAGGACATTAAAGAAACAAGTGCCAAACAACCATGGACCAGAAAGAGAAATGGTTAACAGATGGTAATATCAGTATTAAAAACATGGAAATTAATAATGCAGTCCACGACCTTCTTTTATTTTCTGTTTAGCCTACATTTTAAAGCAGTTTAAAACACTCCAGTGACTTCCATCCAAAGCAGAATGGACAGCAAGGCGGATAAAATCAAACCAGCCGATCAACAAGGCACTCACCAGATCCTCTGACAGGACACACCTCCGGGACAGAGCCACTGGCCCAGCACTGGCCAGACTCACAGCAGCACTGCCTTCTGGTGAACCTCCCAGGCAGCTCCTGTGCACAGCGGCCACTCACAGTGCTGGAGAAACAAGTGCTTGTTCTCTGATCTAGAGGTTAATGTAAAAACAAAAACTAAAAATAGTGACATGAACTCTCAGAGCTACCTTCCACTGTTCACCTGGTGTAAGGACTAAAATGCTTTACAAGTTGTATTAAAAAAACTAAACCAAAATCAACGAACCAAACACCCGAAAAAAAAAAACCCCATGATATCCAAACTGCACCCAATATCTGACCCATGTATTCCACACTGGATTTACTGCAGGATCACACAGATGCAGTGGCATTAATCTTGCATTAATCCACCGTTCAGTCTTAAAATCTGCTCCATCTAACAGCAAATAGGGATGACATGAAAGATACAAAGCAATAAAAATAAAAACTAGATACATATATATAAAAACCCTATTAAGGCAAAAGCCGAGATACTTCGTGTACCTCGTGTGTAGCAACAGCAATGTCAGTAAATCCACGCAATGAATTTTTCCTTCATTTAGATGTATCTAACTGAATAAATGCTATTCAGTCTGCTCTGTTCTGTAGACTGAAAGTATAACAGTATTTTTAGTAGTGCCATGTGAAAACTACTCTCCTTCAAGGACAGATGATCTGTTATCGTCACAGTCCTGAATGCTGACTACAAGTAAACTTGGAAAAGTTTAAAGCTTAAACTTAAAATAGAGTTTTAAGCTTCACTTAACTTGGAAATACATGGTGCTAATTAAAGTAACTGAGCAGATCCTGATATTTTGTTTGAAAGCAAATATTCATCTTAAACCAGGAAGAATAAAATACATTGTATTAAGGTTTACATTCTTCACTTTTCTCTTAAGTAAATGAGAAATTACGCTTTTAGAGTATATGAATTATACTGTGATATGACAGACCACAAGAACTTTCAGACACATTTTCTTTGTAACGTAAGGACCTGCACTTTGAGGACTAGGGCATGTGATTTTCCAGCAGCTGGTTTTGGGAGTTGTCTTTAAAAATCAAATTGTAAAACATGCCAAAATCCATATAAATTTTGATCATATTGGAAATCAGAGGTTTTCAGTATTCCTGAGCCTAGCCACTATGTATTTGAAGATGGCACTCCTCAGATGGACCCAAAAAACAGAAGGTGGCTACATGGTTTAAAAAACCTATTAGTTTGATATCACTTGTAGGTCTCTTGCTGCTACTAGCTTACATCATCTTTTATCTGCAATTCAGAAATCCCTTCAGAATCCCTTCCCCAGCATGAGAACAAAGAGCTTTGAGATATATGAAATAAGAAGAACCACATGAGATCTGGAAAATACATTACTGTTAGCAATTGCTAAGGTTTTTTACACGTGGGATGCAGAATTTATAGTTAACTGATCAGAATGGTTTGCATCACATACTTGACAAATGCTCGTCTATATAAGAAACCACCATATGTAGAAATAAGCACAATGGGTTTTTATAATGTAGGGATAGCTGTTAAACAAACTGTCCTGTAAAAGATGCAATCTGTTGAAATCCAACACTTGGTTTGCTTCATTATCTGTTTCTGACAAATTAGTGGCACATCAGCATTTGCTACTCAATGCCTTTTGAGTTCATTTTTGTGCCTTATGTTGATCTCTAAAGGTTAAATTAACCTGTCTGAGATGGGACTTGAAGCACCAAGCAGGGATAAATGTTTGCTCCTTTAGAACCAAAGTGAGCTTAACTTTTGGGCTCATCAGATGCAGATTCGAGAAACAAACACAATTAACAATTCCTATGTTTGCCGGGACAACAGAGTGAGGCCCCGAGGCAGGGTGGAAGTGCCACATGGTTGGAGCACCTACCTGGAGTGCAGGATCCATCCACAGACGTGACATAACCCCGTGGGCAGATGCAGAAATAACTTCCCACAGTGTTGGAGCAAACGCCACCCTCACAAATTCCTGGGATAATGCTGCACTCATCAATATCTACCCAAAAAGGAAAGAACATAGGATAATTAGCAGAGCACTTGTACATACTGCATTAAAAAAGAACAAAGTTGTTATTCAACTCAGGCTGAATCAAATATTGCTGGTACTTGTATACTGAAAATAGTTTTGTTTGCTACCTGTTGGAGGTTTTCCTTATGCATGCACTGGGTGCAACACTTCAAGTCACAGAGTAGAGGAGAGCTGGCTGAGATTTCCTCTGAGTGACACAGATTGAGTGACACCTCTGAGAAGCACAGAACAGCTACAGTGGAATGCCAAAATACACACCCTGCTTTCAGGCTGAAGGGAGAAGGATGGTACAGCAGCCAGCCAGGACACTCTGGGCTTCCTGTGACCACACAAATATTGCTCATGAGATCTGACTGCTTTCTGGCCCCCTAATATTCCAACTGTAAGAAAAAATTTTGGCCAAGCCCTTCAAATGCAAACAAACTTTTTGATCCATTCAAATACTTCTGCTAACTGAAAGCAGCAGTCTCACTTGAACATCAGGCAATTTTGTGTGTAAATAGGTATAAAGTGAGATGTCACCAGGCTGATAAAGGAGCTGCTATGTGTAACGTGGGGCTGCCAAATTCCAAACCAGTGGTCCAACAGTGCAAAGCCCATTAGAGCACTGAGTAGTGGAATTTGTAGCTGGCAAGTGCAAGGCAGATGAAGGAAGTTTTTCACCACCTCTGCAAAGCTGCAGGATGCAGACCATCCTTCCCAACTGGCTACATGCATGGGAGTTTAACTCTGTCTAGGGCTCTTGTCCAAGAACGACAGGAAGCTGGGAAGAAAAAAAGTACCTTCCTGAAATCTAGGCAGTGATCAGAGGGCAAGGAAGACTCCACGGTCTTCTGCACGTGGAGAGAAAAACCAATTAACATGGAGAACCCTTGTGAAAGAATAATTTATTTAACTTACTGGAGCAGCACCAAGTAATTAGATTTTGTGTTTCACTGGTTTTTGAGCCAAATCCCTGTCTCTCCTTCCCCCTCCCTGGTTCTTGCATGTGCAAATTATTTCAAAATATCTCTATTACCTCTGACTGGAAATTCTGAGACTTCACCTCAGAAGGGCTATTTTTAGTGTGGCTGATTGAAAAAGTTACTCATTTTCTTCCTTTCCCCCCTCCAAAATACATAAATTAATGGTCTCGGGGAAAATGCTCCAAAGATAAGTAAGAGGAGATGCTGTTTTAAGGGTGAAGACTGGTGGCATGAACGGTTCCAGTGCTGCACACAAGATGGGACAGTCAGTCTCAATGTGAGAGGCAATTTAAATGCGTGACAAAAATTTTGCAGATTTATTGCCCAGTGAGTTTCTGCCAAAAAGACCCAGCCTGGCTACCTGCAATTCAGAATTCATGGTTTTTACTGCTAGGGAAAGCAGAGTTTTATAAATAACTGAGTTACAAGTACCAGAAATGGGGCTCTCAACTGCCAAATTCTGGGAAAGAGTTCCTTGAAAATAGTTTTAGTCTAGAAAATAATATTAGAAAGTAGTAATACCTGGTAGGACCAAGTCTGAAGAGCACACAGTCTAATGAAATTATACATTTAAGGGGGAAAAACTGAAATAGAACTATTTGTTTTAAAGGATTCTTTCCATTTTGGTGCCACTTTTTCTCTTTTTATTTTTTTTTTTTAGAGCATTAGAGGAGTTAGCCTGTTTCATACAGTCCTAACATTTTGATGTTAACAGTACACAGCAACATATCTTTTTGGAAAAGCACCAGAGGCATCCTACCTCCTAGAAAACCTTTAATTGTAAAGGATGTCATAACTAACTACTGTTATTCAAGGAGTATGATGTATTTTCTATTTGCGAAGAGTTAGTAGAACACATTTATTAGATCCCTGGAATAAGCATAACTGAAAGTTTCTCTCTCTTCTCAGTTTCTCTGCATTTAATTCATCTCTGAATAACCCAAAAATGTATGTTCCTTTAACTCTGGGAGATAATAACATCCTAAAAATGAACAGCATTTCATTCCTAAAAGCTCAGTATGTCGTAGATCAACTTTTAGGCAAAAACAAAGTGAAGGGTTTGAGGGTTTCTTTTGTTTAGCTAAGACACCAGATTGGTGCACTGGATTTCTGGAATTTGGTAAAATCCCTGCAATGGCCTTCCCAAAATTTTTTCAACTCTGTGCCCATTAGGGCTCATGGAGCTCATGTGCCTTGAATCCTTCCATGACTTCCCCAGTAATGGAAGGAGTCGTCCTGACTACTGCAGAAAGTCTGTAAATCAGGAATACAGAAAAAATTCTAAATAAAATCACCCATGTGGAGTCCTGAGCCTGGGTTAATTTTAAAGTTCATTTTTTCCCAAACAGTCTAAGCCATGGAGTTAAGTTTCTACACGTGGGGGCACACACACAGAGTTACACATGCAAATTGGGCTATGCACATTGGAAATCCTTTTAACCCTCTTTACTGATAGGCAATCCCCAATAACTCCTGAACGATTCTGCAGTCTGAGGCTCAAAACAAATCCAGTAAGCCAAATATACGCCTTTTAAATGATTAAAAGAAAAAAAAAAAAAAAAAAAAAAAAAAAAAAAAAAGAAAAATCCATTACGGTACAAAAAGCACAACATGAACATTCTTACTTATTCTAACAAGAGCTGTTGTTTCCAGGAAGAACAACAGGAGAAGAAACTCTAACCCACAAAATACATCTGGATGCTCAAGGGCAGAGGGTATAGCAGGGGATCTCAAATCTCTCCTTCTTAAGTAGGAGAATTGCTGTTATAGTAAAGAAGGTCTGAGTAATTACTGCAAGATTCCAGCCTCTGCCTCTGAACATTGGATTCTCCATTATGACTGACTCCAGCTTGGATTTTGTCCTCTGTAGCCAGAAAGTAACATTCGATCTGCTTTTCCACACCTAAAGAAGGGAAAGGACTGAGCAGAATACTCCATACCCCATCATTTCTACACAATGTTTGAGACAAAACACTTCATTAAAGTAATGCAGTTTCTATCAAATAATTTCTCTCTAGACAGGTTCTAACTCACAGGACACCAGTTCCTTATATCCTTCCCAAGGGCCCAGTCCGTATACACAGATACAGATATAGAGATTGATGTAACTTCACTCAAAGTACCTGTCCTACTAACAGAAAGTGCAATTGTTTGAAGGACTGGCTGTAGTCTTTTCTTATAAATCTAACCATTATGAACACTTAATTAAGCATACAAATAAAAAAGCCTGAATAAAACTATGGCTTATCTTTCATTCTCTGCTCCATTGCTGGAATAAAGTAAGCCTGGTGTTATTCTGGTATAATTTTGGCATTACCATCTTGGCTGTGAAGTTTCACAGTGTCTTTCTTCCCCAGAAAACATGGTACAAACTGTGAGGAGAGGGTTGTTATTTGCCTAATGCCCTGTAGGGAATTATCTGACTAGGGAAGCTGTGACCAGGGACTAATTAGTATTTAACTTCTGCCGCAAGTGGCGGGGGCTTAGAATAAAAAAAGCCAGAGCATATGACCTGTTCTGCAGCAGACTGCCAACGAAAGAGGAAATGAAGACCTGTTATTTAGTGAACCATGAAACAACAATAAACTCTTCAGACTGCAGATGATGTTTCACTTCTATTATGCATAGTCCCACAAGCACCACAGCTTTTTAAGATCTATGTAAAAACACGTTCACCTTTTCCTGTGGATACCATCAAGGAGAACTGCTGAATAATATTTTCAAAAATTAAAGCTTTAGATAGTTAAAACAGAATGCAAAGACTGCTTTAAGTACTGTTTTCAGAAGAAAGGAAACATTTCTCTGAATAAATTCTTGTGGCATCAAAAGAACCATGGATAAGAGAATCAAAAAAACAAATGCACTTCTAACAAAGATAAGTAACTATGATAGATTAGGATGGATTATATGCATGAATAGATAGACAAGAGCTGCCTCTGAGAAACAGCTACAAATAGGTTAAGGGCCTGTGGGTAAAAATCAAGGACTAGACCAATAAGGGACACCTTGTAGCTGGGATATACTTGAGCCATCTCCAGGAAGTTCTAGAAGAACTAAGTTACATAGAAAGCCAGTGCAAGGAACTTTCTTTCCTCCTCTCTCTCCTTTTTTCTTCGCTTTTTTTGTTCTTTTTTTTTTTCCTCCCTTCCTTCCTCCCTCCCTCTCTTCCTTCCTTTCTCCCTCTCTCTGTCCCTCTCTTCTCTTTCACCCTATACTTTATTTTAAATCCAACCCCCCATGTGCTGATACCAGGAGGTCCGGGACAAACATTCCAACTTCCATGCCAAGTCTGTAACTTCCTAATGCCACTTTTCATGTTTTTGTGGACATTCTGACTTTCATCATTCCTTTTCAACCACAAGCATTTACACACCTGCCTGTTCCCTCCCTTTTCAGGTTACTGAGTAGAAATTAAAATTAATCGACACAACAAACCAAACCACTGAAAAACAGAGGAATGTGGAGGGCAGGACCAGAGAAAAAGACCTTTGGAACTTTTTTTATTTTCACTTAGATATTACCTGTAACAACACCATAAGCAACATTTTCACTAATAAGACATGATTTTTAAACTGAATATATTACTTAATTTTTCTGTGAATGTTGTACTGTAGGCAAATCTAAGCAAAACTCTGAGGGCACTTCCAAAATTGGCTACAAACCATGTATTTGTTTGTAACTGAATACCGAATATAATGTAATTTGGGACTGTAATTAAACTGCCAGCTAGTCACGAGCCAAAGCTTTAAGAACAAAGTTCTCTTATCAGCATAACTTGAATGTGAAAGCACCCACTGGCTGAGATGAAGTCTCAGAGTTCTTATTTCTTTCAAAAGCACGAAAAAGTCTCTGAAATCAGTGAAGTCTTCAGCAAATTCACAAAAACTCAGCAATTTTTTTTCACATTATTTTAAATTATAAGCAATTGCTGCTCTTAATTGCATCAGCATGTTTACTAAGTAAACATAGTCTATGTTTATTAAATTACACTTATTTAACATGGTCTATTTAATTTTTCTTCTAAAAGAGAAGGGCATTTCCCTGGTATTTTCCACTTACCCAGACTCACCAAAACTGCCACATTTGCTTCCACTGTGTAGTCGCTAGTATCTACCTGAACTAGAACAGCTTTTAGAAAACACAGAAAATCCTAATAACTCAGCAGCAGCTATATGTTGCTCACACACAGAGTTTTTATCAATAGTTCTAGATTTTCAAAGAGGATAAACACTGTCTCTACCCACAAGAGTCAGACAGAAAAAAACATCTAATGCAAAATAGGAATAGCCAAGAAGAAACATGGGACGCTGTGAAGTAGAAACAAAAAGTACATCTCAGTGATCAGACACTACAACTATTCAACTGTTTAATAATGTGCATTACCAAAGTGCTCTAATTCTCTGTATAACCACTTTTTAGGTATGTTCTCCTACAGCATCACTTACCATCACATTTTTGAGTTGCCTCATTCTGTTTGTGGCCAACAGGACACTTGCATTCATACGAACCTACTGAATTAATGCAGTTCCCTCCTTGGCAAACTCCAGGGATAGCCTGGCACTCATCAACATCTGCAAACACAAAAAAAGACCCAGATCCGATTACCCGACATAAGACACGTAAGTAACTTTCAGTAACTTCCTGTTGTATTTCATTAAGTTCTACTTCCACTTCAAATTGTGTTGGGCTTTTTTTTTTGTTCCCAGCTCTAATTTGGTTACACATAAATCACCCCTTGTTTCTGTAGGTTTTTATACAAAACTATCCAGGAGAACATCTCTTCCGATTGGCTCCCTTAGTACCTGTATCATGAAGTTACCATCCAGGTGTTTCAGGAATCTTCTGGACCTGTTTGTTCCAGATGTGTGGCGCTCCCAGTTAACATTTGGCAAGAATATGGAACTGTTTTTCAGGAGGATGGTCAAAGCCCTTATAAGGCATTGAAATTCCACATGAGTTTGTGGATTATAGGACTTCTTCAGTTTTTATTCCTCCTGGTGCTTGTGCTATAGATAAACCTGTGCTATTTGCCTTGTCCGTTCACCTGCTTTTCCATTTAAGCAAGTATAATTTCTCAAAGACAAGGAAGAAGTCAAGCAGTTTTTGCTGGTTTGGTGTTTTTTTTCTAACTATTGGACTTGGGTTTAAGTACATTTGTTGAGAAGTTTTCATTTCATTCCTGAATCCATGCCGATCTCGCCAACACACTACCGTGTCCAAAATGCAACAGTTAGATTCTAAATGGATTAAGGACTTTATCAAGGGCATAGACTTTCTCCAATTCTTTTTTTTCCTACGTAACCAGTGCTTTCTGCTGCTTGTTTACTTGGAAATCAAACATTTCATCTCTGAAGTATTTTAAGGAGTGGGGGCGGGGCTGGACTGGGTGCTCTCCAGACACTCCTTCCAACCCTAAGTACTATAGGATTCTGCGAACCTTGACACGACGTAGCAACATCTAGAGAGAAAATGGTTCCACCATTTATTGATACACAGCCCACCCAGTAGCTCCCTCCTGAGTAAAACATGTGGTGTTTGTCTTCTGACCCCGGGGTCTCAAAACGCATTTATCACACACAGTACGCCTATGCCTTTTGTCACTTATTAACACTTAAATTAAGTTGCCTGTGTCAGAAGATCAGTTGTTAAAAAACCACTTGGTGTCTTAAACAGTTTTAGAAGTTGAAGATGTCAAGGAATAGTGAATTAATGGCAGCAGCGGCAGGCAATGAACACCTCCCAGAAACAGCAAAATCACCGGGGCCCCGAGGTGAACCAAATTTTAAGCTCTATTGGTTCCATTAATTTCTTTCAGTTCTTTTAAGAAGGCAAACAGATGTTGAGCTTTGCTGAAGCCTGAAAAGCCAATCCCAATGGTGCAATGCAGTGCTTGTCCAGTGAAGGAAACACAAATGGTACCACTATGAAAGGTGAAGACTTTGAATCACACGCACTCTCCTGCTTCTCTTTGATATTGTATGCTAACTATTCTACATCATATTTCAGCGTAAAGAAAGCAAGAGTATTCAACTTTAATGTTAGCCTAAAAATATACACACACTACAAGACCGAAGCTTTTTGTCAGTATCACGTATTGCTGAAAACCCAAGTTTGTTTTAATATATTATTGGTGTTCTGGGACTGAGAAAAGTCAAAAAGAACAAAAGTATTTTATTCAAAGGGCCTATTTTATTAATTGCTTCCTAAATGCTGTTTTAGGATATAAGAATTTTTTTTTCTGAAAATACAAGCAAATTGAAATGAATCTTTTTTTTTTTTTTAGTATCTTTGACAGTTAGGCTAAACCACACAGGAGTTTTAGCACTATTAATTATCCACTTACTCACACTTTTAAACCTCAGCCACATTAACACAAGAAACTTTTTACCATAAACAGCAAATTTGATTAATAACTCTTCAGAAACAATTCCATACACAAAAGTTCAATATTTTACAGATTAAATAGAATGTTTCCATGTATTCATAGTCTAATATTTGGTAAATGAAAAAAGATTTTGTGCTTTTGCAGAGTTTTCTCTGCAAAATGCCTGCAGGACTTGCAAAGCTACTTTTAAACATGCACCTTCTCTTTCTGATCTGTGGGCTGTTTCTCAAAAAAACTCTGAAAACCCAAAAAGCTCAGGAAAAATAAATCCACTCAGATGTTAGACAGGAATTTTGGAGAGTTGTTTATTTACTATGGTAGTAACAACAATTATCCAAATAAAAATTTCTGTCTAATTCTGCCTGGACTATATACGGGGAGTTTCTTTATAATTGATTCGGCATGTGGGAAATAAAAGGTGAACTGGTCATGAATATAATGGAAAACTCTTGGTTCTTCCTCTGCCTCCTAGAAAGCAGAAATACTGCATACAACAGACATAATACAAAGATATTTTCCCTGTTTTAACAATTATTTTCACAACAGGAGGATGTGATCCTAGTTACTTTCAATACTTTCAGTAACTCAGACACGTTAATACCAAGCACTAGATTACCAAAAAAATCATCACTCTTCATTGTGAACTTGAACCTTCATCTGTCTTCTCTCTCTTGTTCAGTCCACACCAGTGTTTTTAATATTTAGACAGTGTATTCCTACTACAGAACAGATTTTTTTAGGTATTATATCCTATAATGGCTATATGCACTTAACAACGTCAGCAACAGCAGCAGGTAGAAGAACCTTCCTATTTTCAAAATCTACTCAGCCATCACCACTTTTCTCTCCTTAGAGCAAAAATTTAACTGTATGCAGAGAAAGGGTGTAGGTGGGAAATGGGACTGCTGAGGAATGCGGGGAGGAGCTGAGAAAACGTCCAACTCAGGATTCTGCCATTATGCTGCTCCTAAGGCCATGTAGCAGTGGCAGTAAAGTTCACTGAAGTGGAACAGTGAAGTTCCTCCTGCCTGAATTCTTGGAATGAGGGATGTCTGAACAGCTACAATTCCTGTTTAAGACATGACTGAATAGAAACTTCTGAGGGAAAAAAAACGAAACACAACCAAACAATTTGAATTGTGTTTGGTTTTGCTTCTGTTAGATTTTTTTTTAAGCCTGTTCACGGTAATAATGAAGTAAGAGTACTACTACAATGTTCTATACAAGAAAATTACCCGGAAAACATAATTAACCCTCAAAAGGTGCTAAAGATGCATTTAAGATTGAGTCATGCAAATTCTTTGAAGAGTAGGAGCAACTTCCTACTTAGACTAAGCTACATCTTGTAAAACTCTAGTATCAAATACATACTGACATTATGACCCATTTTCCAACAGCAAGGCTTGCAAGTTGCATTGATTTTGAGTTGTTCATACCAACTCCCAAACCTGGCTATCTACTGAAGTAAGCATTCACTTCAAAAATACCAAACACTTGAAGTACGGTCTGAGTGAGCCTGGTCTAATGGATACATGTCAAAGGTAGTTTTACTGAATACCAAACGGGTTTGTTTTCCTTTAATTGAACTCTCTGTAAATCTAATCTCCTCAATAGAAAGAAAAGCATTGAAAAGCAGGACAGATCCTCTATTTGCGTCTAAAACCATCAGAGAAAAAATTTGGTTTCTTCTGACCTTTCTATTGTGGATGGCAGAGCACCAGAACAGGCTGCACAGGGAGATCTGGAGGCATCTCAACACCACATGGACATGCTCCTGTGTCACCTGCTCTGGGTGACTCTGCCTTGGCAGAGGGTTGGACAGGATGATGTCCAGAGATCCCTTCCAACCCCAAACATTCTGAGGTTCTGTGTTCTGTTATTTCAACAGACTTTGCACTGTAATGTGGAGTTCGGAAAGGCAAAAAGTGTCACATCCACTCCCTTCCTGCATGAAGGCGGCCTGATAATTCATAACAGAGCAGACATCGTGCTGCCAACCTGCTCACACCACAGAGCTTAAGTTAGAAGGAGTTACCCATACTCAGAGCTTGAACAGAAATGTCTCAGTTGCTGGGAGTAAAGTCAATGATTCTGTGAAATAAAGAAATTCTGTCTCTCCTTTTCCCCAAAGAAAGGCCAGTCATTTTTCATATGTGCCTTGCCATCACCTTGTAACATTGCATGCTAAGGCCAGCTGACATAAATACAATCCAAGCTTCCTATTTAGCAATTATATGTCAAAAATGTAGCAAAAACTACGGCTGTTCAAACTTCCTTTGTTTATCCATCATACAAAGTAGACTACCACATTGTTTCTATGCTTCCCAGTGGAATTCAGCAATGTGGTTAAATGGGTAACTTAAAACTATTTGCCACAGGGAATATACCGTCAGAAAAAGAAAACACAATTATTGTGGGCATGGGTGCTAAAGAGCACCACTGATCTCTCACATAATTCCAATGAAGCCCCAGAAGCTATGCCAGGGTCAGTCTGGCAGAGCAGTTTCAAGGACCCATTGTAAGTGGCCAAGTCATACAATGGAGCTTGACTTGGAGATTGCAACATGCACCCTTTCTGCAGAGCACTGTTTCTGTTCAGTGTCTAAAACATATTAATCACTTAGAGATGAATGGCAAAACATAAACTGTTGCATGCAGGCAGAGGCCTATCTCTGACATATAAGGAAAAGCGACATCAAATATTTTTCCTTAGTATTGATTAATAACCATTTTTTTCCAAGCCACTTAAGTTTTGTTCTCTGTGTACAGCAGCAAAAATCTGGAGGCAGCAAAGCACACCCGGATTTTATCACGAGAAACAGACCACACACAAGGAAAACAGTGATGTTTCAAGGGGACAGCAAGGTTTTCAAGTCGATTGTCGCAGGCAGAGTTTCAGTCAGAGGCTCACCTTGGCAGGCCCCGGTGCGGATATTTGGGATGAAGCCGCGGCGGCAGGGCTGGGGCTGGGCAGGGCACGTCTCGCAGGGGTGGCCCCACGCACGCCCCATGGTGGCACAGCACAGGGACTTTGTGCACACAATCCCCGTCAGCTGGCCCTGGCACATCTGTTTGTTCACTTGTGTGAAACATGGGCCTGTCCTGTAATCTGGGGGGAAAAAACAAAGGAAAGATCACTCTATTATACAAGGCACTGTACTAGTACCTACAGAAGGAATTGTTTTTAATCCAGTAGATATCTATATTAAGAAAATTCCATAGAAATTTAAGCCATGTTACTGCTTACAGAAGTTGCATGACACTTTCCACTGAAGGTAATGATTTTCACGAGGTTATCCTACCTTTCAAGTTATTTCTTTCTGAAAGATACAAGTAAATAAAAGGCAGCTGGACACAAAACTGCTCTTGAGCATTGACAATGTTATCCAGTAAAATCCACAGTAAGCAAAAGAATTTTACAAACAAACAAACAAACAAACAAAAGAGAAGATCAGATTAAGCAAACAAGGACTGGAAACTGGTTTTCTTGTTCCTAAGCTATTTCATGGTGATTTATGGGAAGGAGCTACAGACCACAGCAGCCACACATTTTTTCACTCCACATTGATCAAGATCCATGCCAGAGAGTGTCACAATCATCATTCCTGCTGGAATGCCTGTTGCGAAATAGTGCTACCTAGAGAGGACTAATTGGCAAACCACCACTTATTTTCAGAGGAAAACCATGAGACAATAAAACATATCAAAGCTATATGCAGTACGCTGCGTGAAGCATAGAAACGATATGAAAAGACACTTCTGGTAGAATTCCTGTGAATAGTTAGTTCATGAAGTTTGAACCTGTAGAAAGAGAATTTTTTTTACATTATGAGTCAGCACAAACTGGGTTCAACAATTAACTGAAATTCTCTAGGAACAAATAAGGAACAGATGATTGCTCTAAGCCAGATTTCACATCCTTATGGAAACTCCATAAGAGTGAGGGGAAGAAAAGAAGAAAATGCTAACCTCTCACTCACATGAAAGAAGGCACAACAGTGGAGTTATGGCTGCTCCAGCCACCATTCCATCCTCTTTTTTTTCTACCAAAAGCAGACTCCAACAGCAATGCGTGAGTCACACAGTCTTCCACTTTCATTACGGTGCAGCTACAAGCTACAAACGAACAACCCTTACTTTCTATAACTTGATACTTTCACCCCAAAGAAATAAGAACTTTGACATCTTTGGAAAGGAAAAGAGGTGGTCTTCCCAGTGAGATGCTATACTAAGCTTCCTGGGCTCTTAAATGAAAGCTCAAACAGAAATCAATGTTCTGCTTCCTATCTTTAGTAAGGGTCACCCAGGTATCAGTCTAGGAAAGACTTCTGCACAGTTATTTATACACATTGGTAGTCAATTTCAGCTGGGCTGTTCACTTTAAATAAAGTCAACCAAGTTCACAGAAATGCCTGACAATAAAAGGAGATTAGAAGATCTTAAATACTCACTAAGGCCTGTGAAAGTTAATATTTCTTGATTATCAATACAAAATAGTCTCAAAATTACACTTTGAGCTTCCCCTGTGTCCATCAAGCCACAAATATAGCACTTTGAGTAAAATAAATATATTATAAAAAGAAAATCCTGCCCGTGCTCCACACACTCAGATGGAGCTCAGTTCTCCATGGAGGAATGCCTTCTATAGTGAAATTAAATAATGACTTACTATACATCTTCAAATTTCCAAAACTTGCCTTCAGCAGGTCTGACAATCACGATATCCCAGCTCACTTTGCAATTCCCATTAAGGAAATAAGTAGTTCTGCTGGGCTGTATTGTATTTTTATAGCAGCAATTCTCTGAGATACAATTTTTTTGTAGGACCAATCTTTGGATATCACAGTAGGAGCAGAAATTCAATCCACGTATTTCTCTGTTTAATGGCTGGTGACCCACAGGAATATTCTGGCAAAGATATTCCACGTTAAGAAGCTTGGAATTCAATCAGAGGAAATTAAACTTGAAACCCAAATTAGAGTTGTGAATTGCATCTGACTTCCACCACCTTCCCATAAGACGCAAAATGATTGTGCGTAAACTCTGTCAAAACTAGCAATGAAAGGTTCAGTTTAGAGAGTGTGTTCAAAAGAAAGATTAGAGAATATAACCAGGCTCCAAAGTGTGTTTGCTCAAGAGAATATGAATGAGCCAGGTACAAGAAGGAGTGATACCAATACACCTAGTGCTTGCTATACCCTATTAATTAGCAATATATGCTCTGGAAATCAATGCATAGGTGCTTACTCATGCCTTAATAAACAGAGAATGCATTAATCTAATGTTCAGATTCTGTAACCAAGCAATATCCATCAGCATTAGCCTGCAGCATGGTATCTATTCACGTTTTACAATAATATTACTATTTTAAAATACTACTGTAATTTAAAATGTTATCTATAAAAAGTGCATCCATTATAAAAATCTTTATTTGTTCAGTTTATCCAACATGAAGCCCAAAGGTAAAGAGACTGATTAGTGGCTGCTCTTCTATCCTAAGAGGAAAACATAAGATTTTAAAACACAAAGTGAAGGCAACCATGTTCAGGTTAATGGGGAAGTTCAGCTGTTTACACAAAGATCTGTAGTCACACTAAATTTTTACATGTGGGAAGCAAACACAGCAAAAGTAGATGCTATTTTGAAGATACTTGGTTGCTTCAAACGACGCTGTGGATTTGTTTCAGGAATTTTTTCACGCAGCCAGTCAGACTACATTATTATAATGGTTGATCAGATTTTAAAAACTCCCATTTATGAATCAATCATCTTTTCCATATGGGTTTGCTTGTCTTATTCTTAGGTGTTTCTTCATTTGTTGCTTTGCCAGCACTGCTGATGGAATAATTTTGCCAGAAAGAACATATGTTGAACATAAGTTATAAATCATTTGTTACTCTAGAAAGAGTAACTGCTTTGGTGAAAGAAAGTGATCTTCAGCACATATGTTATACAGGTTTTTTTTTTAACTTCAGAAAATTGTATTCAATATGCATCGTGACCTGAAGAATGAAAATCTTTATCAACGATTCCAATTGGTAATATAATTAAATTTAATGAGGAGTACTTTTTCCCCGGCATCAAGAAAAAAATCAAACCATGGACTGCAACATTTAACTATGCTGCAACATTGCTATTCTGTCATAAAAGTGTGTATTTTATATTCTCAAATGGGACTATTCAACTATCATGGTTGTTGGGAATTTTTCCATTAATTCCTTTTTAAAATTCTAATTCTACCTGTAATTAAAAAAAAAAAAAAAAAAGGCTAGTTGACAGGAGCCTGAGACAAGGAGTAGCAATTTTAAGAATTCTACTCTTGGATATGGTCCAGTATCCATCTATTTTAGTTTTCTTCCTGTACCTCTGGCCAAAAAAATGATCCAGATAAGGTGTAAAACACCTGCTGTAAATAGATACGGAATAGTGTCTGCCACATGTCCTCTGTGTCTAATATCCACTAGCTAAAAACCTGAAACACAGCATTTAACATTCCCAATACCACCTGCTGTCACTCAGGACAAAACATTAAAATATTTTCGTACACACGTAAGGATCCAGTTTCTATCTGAATTTTGTCACAACTCCTGTCCATAAAAGTTTCACCTCTTCCCAGGTAAAATGAAAGAGAAAAAAGCGAGGCACGAAGAAAAGTAAAAAGGTATCTACACATGTTGGAATGTCCACTTCAAGTTATCACAAAGAATATTAAAATTCGAGTCTCCTTTTGTGGGAAAGCACAGATTGAAATTTTAAATGGAGGCTCCCAATACCAAAATACTGTTCCTGTGTGAAGTCCAGGAGGGTTGCAGTGCCAGTCTCCTGCACCCAGCCTGCCGAAGGGGAAAGCACATTGTCACAAATACTATATTTCACGTCTGTGAGCACTAGGAAGATTTAGCAGGAAGGAACTGTGAAGTATCTTCCATCATTTTTATTTAGACAAAACCCCAGAGAACCATAACTAAATAAGGAAGCAACGGATCTGGAAACAAGCATTTTTCACTAGAAGCTACTTAGAAGATCGATACTTCTATTACTTAAAACAAAATACTGAAAAGCTTAAGCATGTTGATCAGTATGAATCACATCAGGAGTGAGTAAAGGAGCGTGTCTGAGATAGGCCTTCACACCCCCTGTCAATTAATTAAAGAACAAGACCTAATACATTATTAATGTGTTTCACTTCCTTATAAAACGAATTTGCCTTTCATGGGACTTTTTACAGAACCTCACTTCCCTAAGGAAGATTTAGTAAGTATTAAGGAATAGATGAGAAAATAAGTAACTTCAGCTTCCATGACCTCACTTGCAGGCTCAAGCAGAGCAAACAGTTTATTATTATTATTAATGATACCTCAAAAATCAATTTCATACATCAGCACTATTAAATGAACAACCTGATGCACAGGACCTGAATGCTGCAAGGAATTAAATATTGTCAGCATTACCAGGAACTTCACTCTCTTCTAAAAGAAAAATTAGTACAGTGGGTGAAAGTCCAAGAGACTGGACTCTGTGTCAGGGAACCTTCAGAGTGGAGACATTAAGTCCATACTGGCAAAACCTCAGGTTAAATTCACTTTGCTAAAAGATACTCCAGCAGGAAACAAGATGGAGAAACAACTGTCCTTATTACAGTTCTGACAGGTTGCAAATTTCCCCATAATTTCTGCTAACACTCAGAGGTCTCCAGACATCTGAAATTCTTTTTGGCTGCTTATTGCAGAACCTGCTGGTTGATTACTGACGAGATTTTTCAGTGAAACTCTCTGAATTTTCCCCTTTGCAATGTGAAATCTTAATGTTTTGATAAATAAAAGTGTAGTCAAGATCCATCTTCCTGCAAGCGGAATTCCATGGTGTTCCATGGATTCCTACCATGGGATCATCAAGAGCAAGGCAGTTCTCCCACTGATTCTGCATAAATGACAGCACTGCCCAGACCTGGTGCTTCCAAAGAAAGAGAGATCGGGGCTTTCCTTAATGAACTTTTCGTCTGACTATGAAAGAGCTGGCAATACTCATAATTGTCCTTGGGTTCAAAGCACAGATCTGAAGTTCATGCATATGTAAATATTATTCTTCTTACTCAACTCCAGCACCTGCAGATCGTAAGTCACAGTAATGCAAAAAGCTATTTAAACATTTTAAAAGTGTGTATGTTTATTAAATGTTATCTAAAATTTATTTTCTTCCAATATTTTGATCAACTTTATATGGAAATTTGGCTGGCTTTTTTGCAGTAACAGTTAGCTGCCAACACAGAGTACACAATAAGGGAAATTTCAAAGGTAACAAGAAGGTAAGTGAATTGCACTTGATATAAATAAAAAAAATTTTTTTCAAAGGTGACATCCAAAAAGTCGTGGTAAAAAAGACTGCTGGCTGGAAATGAACGCGGCTCTTGGAAAATGAAAGAAAGTTGGCAATGCTATTAATTTCGCTTGGAAAAAATAATCTGTGGGCAGTACTGCTATTTAGACTGAGGAATTCTTATAAACCTGAATAGTAAAATCAAAGCCTCCTTCCCTTCACTTTTTCTTATTAAAAAACTTGCGTGTAAAGCCCTTAATTAAGTGTTTAATACAATTAAGTTTATCATTAATGTAAACAACGATCACAAATGTCTTTTAAACATTTTAAATTGTTGGCAACTCAAAGTTGAGACATCCCTAGTAGGTTTTTTAGTCATTATCTGAAGCAATTACTTCTATAAAGTTTATTGTGATATGTAATAGAGAAAAAGAGCAGCTTAATGGAAAATGGTTTTGAACACTGATGTTAAATACATCATGAAGGCTTGGACATTTTTATACAGCTGATAGCTTCCATTTTCAGTTTGAAATTTTATTACTGTTCTACTGGTCCCACATGACCTTTTCTGACCAGCTGCTGTGATGTAAAACTTCCCATCAGACAAACGCCTGTGACTGATTGGGTGACTTAACAATACACCCTTGACAGATAAAAAGGAAGTGGAGGGCAGCTCTAAATGAAAGAAGGAAAAGCCTCAGGATCAGTGCAGGAATCTGCGTGGGCTTACTAGCTTTTAGCAAAATTCCAGGTTCCACCAGTAGTTCTGTCATGTCCATTCTAAGCACATTCTAATTTTCCTCTGGCTGGAACAGCAGCAGCAGCTCTTTTCCAAAAGCAGCAACTGCATGGTTCAAACAGACATTTTTATATAATTGTTATTACGTCACTTTTAAGCAGATAAAGTCTTAGTGTGGTAATACCTGCAGATCTTAAAACTCTTTTTTTTTTTTAATTAAAAATCAATTCATTCTTGCACACCTAAGCACATGCGGGAGAAACAGCAAAACAGCAAATAGCAATATTTCTGAAATAAAATGCAATTGTGTGTAATCGATCTGAACACTGAAGAAAACGCTTCTAATCCTTCAAGAAACAAAACATTTTGGAAACTGCACACACACAAAAGCACAGAAATACAGAAACATGGAAATACTTCGCTTTTGTCATTTATGGAATTTAGTGGCTTTCAGAATTCAAGTATTTCCTTAAAAACTTCTTGGACCAAAATGTTTCCACGTGTATCTGAAATACCATCGACTGACAGAAAATTTCAAGCGTAGAATAAAAGCTGAGAGAGAAGTATTCCTGAATTTCGGTTCCAGCAAGATGTCCAATTTTGGTTTGGTTGGAGCTCCTTGTAAATGCATATATTTCCTTATGCTCCCACAGGGCCTGCTGCTATATAAAGGTGGCATCTGAGCTGGGACTCTAACGAAATCCCTGCACGAGCCTACACTTAGCAGGCAATCTGACACACAATCAAATACCAATCATCGGTCATTGCAGGAAGTTACAGCCTGAATCACCCCTGGGCAAAGTGTACATGGAGACAAAAAAGCAAATTTTTTTTTTTTTTTTTAGCAAGATCCAGCAGTTTATACCAACTACCTAATGTGATGTTTGTACATCTTTGCTTTGCTGAGATGTCTACAATATCTAAAGCAGTGAAGGAACTCCTTCAAGCTGCCTGCTGCTCCTTGCTCCCACATTTCTCCTTCAAAAATACTTTACTCATCAAAACTTGGACTCTGAAAAGCCAGACAGATTCACATTAAGCTCTTAATTCTTTCCCATCCCAGAAATTAAGAAGCCAACACCTTACTATATGCCTGCAAAGAAAATATGCTACCTTTCTTGACCATAATATGCAAACTTGAATTACACTATCCACAGGCTTTTGGTTCCCTGCTCCATGAAGCCAGTGTTATTCAGTTCCACCTCAAAGGAGCAGAATCCCAGAATCACTGAAGAGGAAAACTTTAAATTTAAAAGATTGAAGTCTTCAGATCGGACACCCTTTTCAGAGTACTGATGAACAGTGTAAAGGGCACAGTCTAGGCTCCCACACTCCACCCTCACCTTCCACTCTGGAGCTCAGTGTCATTCCTCACACCAAAAGCCAAGGCTTTCAGAATGCACCCATACTCACAAAATCAGGAGGGAAAATTTTCATAACCAACTCCCATGTAAATTAGAAAGGCATGCAAAAAGACTCAGTAGACCAGAAACCCTAATAAAACCCCAGACATTGCAGCTGAATGCATCTCGTTAATTATTAACCCAAGTAGGAAAAACAACTGTTTCACACACCACCCTTAGAAAAAAAAATTAAATAGATATATATTTAAACTGTAGGAAACATTTTCTCAGATGACTGGCTAGACTACTGTGATAATCTGAGTTCATAATAAGCTAAAAACCCAGCCAGCTACTATTTACTAGAGTTTTGTCTATGTAGAGGCAGAAGTGAAGTTTCTGTTCTTCAGATCTTTTGGATTTGTTCAGCAAAACTGAAGGGCTTTAGAGATTTACCTCTTGGGCTTATACAAGATTTTCAGGGAGACATTATAAAGCTGAGTATCTTTTAACAATGAAAGAAGAATAAATTAGGAGTATTTATATATCCTCTCAATACAGAAACAATTTAATCCTGTTTCTCATATAGCAAGTTATTAGTCTAAGGTGGAATAAACCAGTTTACTTTTGGCACTCCACGATTTTGCAACCCTGGATGCAATGTGGTCTTGACTGGCTTCAGTAAACCACCTAGATTACTCTTTTCCATATTTTTTTTCCATTATTTCCATATATTTTTATATTTCCATTATTTCCATATATTTCTGTATTTCCATTATTTCCATATATTTTTATTATAGCAACTTTATAGCATTTAAGATATTGCATAATTAATGCTTATGAAGACAGATATGGTTGAAAATTTAAAGCAGATCCAATTTACAGGATTTTAAGCCTTAATACATAATTCATTTTAAATTGAACACTGGTTTAGAATCAAACATTTTCTTTGGTAAATAACTGTCATGCCATACTCCACTGTCAGAATTGTGCCCTGTGAGGGAGCTGAGGCCCTGGCACAGGTTGCCCAGAGAAGCTGTGGCTGCCCCATTCCTGGAAGTGTCCAAGGCCAGGGTGGACTTGGAGCAACCTGTGATAGTGGAAGGTGTCCCTGTAACAGGAGAGCTAGAAAAAGATGATCTTTGAAGACCCTTCCAGATCAAATCATTCTGTGATTTTATAAATCCATGATATTCCAGTTTCCCTTTTTTAGTTCTCGTAGGTGTCGTTTAGGTACCAAAACCAAGATATCTATATTTGACTGCAAACACTGGTTCTCAAACTGAATGCTGTTCTTAATCAAAACTCCCCAGTAGCTTCTCTGAGATTTCTGCCAGACTTAGCAGCGCAGGAGTAAACCCCCCAAAAAATCTGCTTTCATTGGTTTCAGCTGCTGCCCTGGGAACTGCAGAGGCAGAGGACAAACATCTCTGTGCCAGAAGGAGACACAGTGATGATCACAGCAGCTTACCAGACTTGTGAGGGGCACTCCAGGAGGAGTTCAAATCTGTACTTTTATTTCACTCTTGTAGACCTGTTTTAAAGGCGTAAAACCTCTGTTTTTAATTCTAATACAAAGTGCAACAACCACACTTCTATAACACTTTAGCACTTGCCTGTCCTATGCTTGAACAAACTGAGAAGTTTTGAAGATTTCAAGTGCTTCAAAAGCACCACAGCTGCTGCATTGAAGAATTTTTACAATTTTCTTTTGCTGGTGCCAAAGAAACAGAGTGTCATTCAAATACTGGGGTTTAATTAAAAACTTAAACAGAGGAGTAAGAGAAAGACACTGACTGGGATCACAATACTTTCTTCATCACTACCACAACCAGCATCACCCATGTCATTTTTAAACCTGCTAAATATTAAATCTTTTGCAGATCTAGAAGAGAGAAATTTTCCAATACCTGCTAACAAGGAAACACATACTCTGAAGGCACTTTGCAGGTTTTTAGTGCTTTAGGTGGATAGCTGCCTTTGAAAACTTTGGTTTTGGAGATAATGATGGAGGGCAAAGCAGGGAATGTAGTGCCAGAGCCCTGTAACACCACTAGGTATTGACATTTGAGAGCATGAAAGCGGCTTTCTGAACCTGCCCTGCTGTAATCCATCAAGGGTTGATGTGGGCCAGTATCTACAGGTCAGAACCTGTAGCAGAAAAAGGAGCTTGCTGAGCAAGGACTGCACTTAAATGTGTGTGTTATTAACACCTGACGACACTTCCAGCCTCAAAAAAAAAAAGATCAAAATATCTAACAGGCTCTTCCAACACAGATAATCTGACCTACTGTCCCGAATCAGGTACTTACCTGTCAGACGAAGCTTTGCCTCTTACTGCTGCAGGTATTTGCAATTGTTATGCCTTACTATCTCCAAGAGAAATTAGAGGTGTGCTTTTTTATTCTAAACTGATGCTTCTTTTGTTAAGAAAAAGCATGACCATTGTGGCATTTTGCTTGCAATCAGCTTTCCACTAAGTGCTGGAAAAGCCGACAGAAATGCTTTCTAACAAAAAATTTAAGAGATAGAGTATACAAGAACGGTGAAAATTGCAAATTTTAGGAAGATTCAGATTCTGTAGTTTTAAACTACTGCTGACTTATTTTTAGTTAATTTTATTAAACTAAACATAATTTATTTTAGTTAGACTTCAAGTTGATAATTTAACACTTGTATTTACCTCAGGGACCCTGAACATCCCCTGTGAACTGGCCCACGTAGTTTTGAGCATGCTACAATAAACTAATTATTTTTCTCTTCACTCAACAGGCCTTACACAACTCCTTTATGAACTTGCAGAAAATATCCTAAGACCACACGCTCCACTTCTCAAAGGATAAAATTGGACTGAAGATGAATTAAACTCATGTTTAGCAGGTCAGTCTTTCATTTACTGTACACTGAAAGATAAGAAGCAGGAAGACCATAAAAAAACCTCTGTTCTGGCTCAGGATGATAGCAGCCATTAATAAAGGGAAAAAAACCCAACCCCTCAGCAAAATTAAAAAGTTTCCTTCCCAAGACTCCCACAAAAAGAGAAGAGGTTACTGATCAAAAAACCATTTTTGATGTAGGCACCTGAACAAGGTTTACAATCACTCAGGGAAAACTGAAGTAAACCAAAGGAGAAGAACAGGTCCTCTTATGGCCACCTGTGCAGCAAAAAAACCACAGCTGGCAAAGGCGAAACCTCTGGAACACGACCTGTCACAACCTTCATGGCAAGAAGTTCTCTTGCTTCATTTAGACCTGATCACTGTCACTTAAGCACACAAAAGCATCTTCAGCAACACTACACACTAAATATATACGATATTTCTTCTTTATAATAAAATTGTACTAGCAAAGTATTGACTCCTGTATAAATCTGCATAAGTTTGCTATACTAGCCTAATTTTAACCACAGGCATTATCCCCAAATATCTTTTTAACCTCTGTGCCTATCAGCTGCTTCAGCACGCATCCACTTCAGTTCTGTATTCTTTATTCTTTACTCTTTATTCTTTTGCCTCAGGTACTATCCACTATCAACATTTTGACTGAGGATGCTTTTTGCTTCCTCCTACTTGTTTCTCCGTGCTGTTAATAAGCTTCTCCATCCACTTCCCAGCCTGAAGAAAAACCTTTTATCTCGTGTTATATTTATAGAATCTTAGTCTCACAGAATGGTTTGAGTTGGAATGAACTTTAAAGCTCAGCTCGTTCCATTCCCCTGTAAAACGCAGGGACACATTCCACTGTCCCAGGCTGCTCCAAGCCCTGTCCAGCCTGGCCTTGGACACTTCCAGGGATCCAGGGGCAGCCACAGCTTCTCTGGGCACCCTGTGCCAGGAACTCAATTCCCTCAAAGGGAAAAATTTCTTCCCAGTATCTCATATCTAATCCTGCCCTGTGTCAGTTTGAAGCCATCACCCCTTATCCTATCCCTACCTGCCCTCGTAAAAAATCCCCCTACAGATCTGTTGTAGGCCCCCTTTAGCTATTGGAAAGCTGCTATTCAAATCCTGTATTTCCTTATTTTTCACCATTTATTATGGGTCAAAGCTTGATAGCTTTATCTGAAACCCTCTTCTAAAGGATGCTCTTCCCAAGCTACACATTTCTACTCATTCCAAACCCTTTTCCTTCCCATTACGAGCCACTTAAGTACAGGGTAAGTAAGAACTCTTCTTTCTCCCTCTCTATGGGATGAAGGCAAACTTACATCAGTGACAGGATTTGCCTTTCCCACTTCCTCCTCCCTTTATCTCATGACAAAGAAGGAAGAAAACATCCTTGCTTTTCCACAGCTTCATATCTCTAAAGATTATCAATTTTTAAAAAATGCACAGGCCATGAGCACTAATACAAATATCATTTACAGTGTTGAGAAACCAGAGGAATTGGTCATGCTAGAAAAAAAAGTTGTCCTTATGTGTACAACTGAGAATGAGGCCTCTTATTCTGTTGCTTTTTCCTTTTTTTATTCATTTCACTGGGAAAACTCAACTGCAGAAATTTCAACATCTCTTTTTTTCTCCTTTAAAAAAGCCACACAAAAATCTTGGATCCTGTGTGCTTACAAATCAAAGACAAGCAGCTGACCAAAGACCAGATTTGACAGGAAGTATAAGAGGTCAGCATACATATCAGAAAAAGCAGGAGCTCTCAAACAGGTTTTGCTCTCTTTCTAGACCAGCAGAAAGGCTCAAGTTAAATACTCTAATCATGCCAGTCATTAGTTACTGCTCAGCCTCCTGTCTCCAGCCCGGAAATTAGTCTGCTCAGAGCCCAGATAGCTGAAAAACCAGCCACATTTTATCATACAGCTTGGGCTGGGAGGCCAAGCTGAAGGAAAGCTACATATGTTCTATATTAGGAAGAAAATACTTAATTTAAAGAACTTAATTTACAGAACAATAAAAACTGTTCATTTAAAACACAATGACGTAAAAAAAAAAAACAAAGCAACATCTCTTATAACTTTGATGTGATTTGCAAGGGAAGTTCACATATCCTTAAACTATAAAATTTTACTTAAAGAGTTATGAACTGCTGCTAAATTCAGTTTAAAATTAAACCACTGAGACACTTCTTGCTGTAAAATATTACAGGCAAATATGGCAACCAATAGACGAAAAAATCAGTGCATTCTAGTATTTATTGGAAAGCGTAAACTATTACATTAAAAGCATAAACTACAAATTACTGTGGAACTAAATACGGCATTTAAGGCATCTTTTACAATATTTTCATGTACTCCACCCCATGTAAAGCATTAACAAAATTAGCACTTAGACACTTTTTATAGTCATTGTCAAGATATACTACAGGAGTCATCTTTCTTTAACTGAATAACAGGAAAATAAATTAGTAACTTGTTTATTTGAATATGAGAAAGTCTACACAACAACAAGATCAGGCAAAATTTTACTTTGCCCTGTCAAAGTTGTAAAAGCATGCTATATTAGATTGGATATATTACATAGCTATTATATATGCAATTATATATGCTAGATATATACTATATTTTATTGGCAGTGACAGAAGCAAATTCGGCTTACTACATCCAATTTCAAGCAATAAAATGTAAAGCTTTAATTGAAATAACTCAGTTTTCAAATACCCCCATAACGCAGATGGACTTTTGCAGAACAAGAGCACTCTACACAAAATTGAAAATCTAAGACTTTCAAGGGCAGCTGGGAAATACGGATGCCAAAACACTGATGGTCAAATTCCTGTACAGGGCTTGAATTCAGCAGCTAAAAATTTCACAACGAATGGTAAGAAAGCAAACCTAAACTCTTTTATCATCACAAAATTTAAGCTGCAACACCCACATGTACTAGAACCTTTTAAACTTTGAAGGTCCAACTATTTAAAGTATAAAAATCATGACTAAAAACTCTGAGCCATCATCACAGCTGGAATCAGTCATATGCATTAACACGATTCCACAGCCCTGAGTCTAGTGAGAGAACAGAAGCAAATCTTAACTAGGAAGGGTTTATTTCATCTGAGACAAAAAGCAAGCTTACCAAGTTGTCTGGCAAGAAATGAAAAGCAAGTCTGAATGCAATCAACTAAATTAAAAAAAAAAAAAAAAAGAAATCATTTTGATTATTGCAATTCTATCATGCCACGGTTCAGCTGTAACTATAATCCATCTTGGACACGTAGTTCAGGCTGCAGAATCTGCAATGTTAAGATCCATCAGAAATAAGGCTCAAACTATAAATTAACCTAACATTGTCCAATCCCTCGGAAATCCATTCTAAAGAGAGACTTCGTAGTCTCTGATTTTAGACAGGTGTACATTCTGCACAGACATATCTCTGAATGGCTATAAAATGGCTGTAAGTATTAACAAACTTTTAACAAAATATTACTTCATATTTCTCCACTAACCAAAATATATAGGATTTGAGTCCTTGTGCTTGCTTCATAAGAAGCAACTACAGAGAATGGGGTAAACAGAAAACTGTAAATCAGGTTGTAAGAATGAAAACAACAACCAGCTAGAAACAAACAAACTGATCCTTTACATTTCTGTCATGCTTGTGATACCTAGTGAGTATATAAAACAACCTGGAATAGCAAATAGAAACTCCTGCTTTTTCAGTGTTTGGGTTTTTATTTCCTTTACTTCCGTGGAAATTATCTCCATTTCACAGTTAACAAATGTTTAAAAATATTTTAAAAATTAAAAAAAGGTGCAAGCTATTTTCCCAATTTATACACAGCTCTGAGCATTTCACAGCTGAATTTGAAACAGGGAATTCGACAGGATTCCCTTCGGAAACCATTTCTAGACACAGGAATGACAAGGAGGTGTGTGGGCTGTGTCAGGGTGAGTGCAGCATTCATTACAGGAATGGGGTCCTGAACTTCCCTTTGACACTTTAGGAACTGCATCAGAGTATTATGTCCAGAGTTGGATTCCCAACACATGAAAATGATGGACACACTGGACAAAGACCATGGGAGAGCCACCAAATATGCCAGGGAGATAGAAAACTTGCTCTCAGTGGAGAGACCTGGGCTCATCCAGCCTTAAGGGGCTTTTCAAGGTTTCAAGAGGACTTTATTGCTGTTTATAACTACCTGTTCAGCAGATTTTTAAGTTAAGCCATCTCTAAGATGCATTCTGGAATAAGAATGGGTTTAGGAACTGATCCCTGTATAATGGTAATCGGTTATTTTTTCAGTCCTTCTCTGACTTGCTCCTAAGTAACCGGAGCAAATTACTTCCCAAGTTCCTCTTAGGAAAGAGGTTTTATACAGAAAAATAACCTCCCGTTATCCAGACTTACACAATCCTAACACCACCAGCAATTTTGCTGGATTGTTATTTCACATAGCTGAGAGCAAAAGACAGCTAATCTTTTAACTATCATATGAACAAAATATGCAACCTAAAACAGCTGAAATTCCTACCAATTAGGCTTTGTACCTGTCAATTTTTAATGCGTCTTCCAAACTGAAAAAAAGTAAGACGCTTTCTGAAATTACAAATAATAAATGGTTTACTGAAAGTTTACTGTCTCAGCTAGAAAATACACAGCATAAAACACGCACACACAGCATTTTTTGTATGCAACTACTCACGGTTTCCCCACTTAAATTTCTTTTACCTCTTTGGCACTGAGGGCCAGTGAAACCGTAGACACAGGCACAGCGATTGGGTCCAACACACCGTCCTCCATTCTGACAGCCACTTTCACAGACAGCTTCAATCAACAAAACAAAAAAACAAGTTTAAAAATCTCACGGCGATGATATTTCCAAGATTAACATATGCAGCATTTAAAAAATATTCGCTTTTCTCCCACTGCTCTAAGCCTTTCTAGGCCTAAAGATGAAGATGATCTCCCTTCTACCATCTCCACCAGCAACGGCTGTGCAAATCAAATTCCATTAGTACCTGCTGATGCTAACTGCAAACAGCTGCTTAGCACAGATGCAGCACAGATTAATGGCAGATGTTTGACCTCAGTATATTTTAATCAGCTGTGCAGCTTTAGTCACTAATTGTAAGAACTTATATCCCTCACTGAAGCTAGCTATCTATCAAACCTCGACTATTTTGAAGGGGTTTTTGGGCGTACTAAGTTGTGTTGTTCAGTCACAAGAGCAGCAAACCTTTCAGGAAGAGAAAGGGCTCCAAGAAACAGATAATCATCTCTCAGAGTTGATACTGCTGGAAGAAGTTGTGTTTAGAGGCAAGGGAAAAGAATTAGCCACTTAACGCATCTTTTAAGTACCTGAAAAAACTGCGTTTCTTAAAAGATTCCAACAAAAATTTAAATTTTTGCGGGGAGGGAGGAAGCTGGGAGGGGTGAAAGGGTTGTAAATCCACTGTATATTTAGATGAAGAAGATATTTCACTGGCATGGGACCTCAGAGCACCCACTCAACTCTTTACCACTGGTCTGAATCAAGAATAAAGCTTTCTGCCAAACCACCGAATTGTCTCAGTTCAAAAGGAAGACAGTTCTTCAGAGAGGCTGCAAAACACCATTAAAAGAGTGCCTTAACTAATTCATTTTATCTATTTGCAAGCTCATTGCTTCAAAATTGTCCAAAATTAGCACATGTTCCAAATAAAAACATTCCAGCTTACAGGACAGTCACAAAAATTTTAAAACTTTAAATTTTTGGTCTAGAAGTCATTAGGCTGCCTTCCTGCACATGTCTCCTCGGTTTGAAGGTGGCATTTGTAACATATTTGAATATCCAGAGCAGAAGAACCCCAGCAACTTAGAGAAGATAATCATTTCAAACTGGAAAAAGGTACACATGCTTCCTGTATCACAGTAGGGCGCATAAAATACATTGTTGTGTGGGAATGTGATAAAGCCTTACTTCTTGCCAAGAACCACCAAACAGAATTACCTTTTACTGAGAGTGCACACATAAAGTGAAGATATTTTGCTGCATGTATTACATTACTGAATTAATGGACAACGATGCTTCAGCAAGACAGCTAACCTTGTTACATACAATCAAATTTTTCTAAATAGAAATAAAAACCTATTTACATTTTTAAGACTGTCTAGAAGACAAATACTCAATCCTGCTTGAAATTTTAACTACTTGATACAGTGAAACCAATCTCCAGAGTTTGTTCAGATTTTCTGGATTGCTTCAGGGTTGCCTCTTGAAAATTCAATCATCTTTTCATTTATTCTGGAAATTTGCCTCATCTGAGAGCATTCAGGTGTTGACCCAATACAAAAGTGGAAGGGACCAGCAACCTTTAATAGCAAATTTCACTGTGACTAGGGTCACAGTTCAGAATTACAACTATTTGCTAAAATTTTACAGAGTTTTATCCAGTTTAAGCAAGAACAAGACTGTTTTCCAGCATTTACAAAACTGACTAAGGAAAAAGAAATTATCTTCCACAATATTCAGTCTGTCTGGTTTTTGCATAGCTGCCCTCTGTTTGTCTCTGTTTCTTTCAGACTACTTTATGCAACTAATTTCTCTGCTAATTAGTAGTCAGCTGGCCTCAGAATACTTTGAGTCTTTGAATACTTTGAATACTTCAAGTCTTTCTTCATCCCTGCAGGCTTTAGGGACTTTTATTGTTTGCTAAATTGCTACAGCTTGTAAACACTGCTGTTATAGGTAAAGCTGGGCGAATAATTTACTTTCTAGCTTGTCTGCCAACCCAAAAAGGTATCCAGTAGCATAGACCATATTTAATCCTTTTATCCTTAGACAAGTAGAAAACAGAAAAACATGCTTCAACCCAGCAGTGAGACTACCGTTCTGAGGTAGAGAAAACTTCGCTGAAGAGAATGAAAAATTAGTGAACATCTGGTATGAAGAGTGGGATGCACTGTGATGTTGTTCCCCAAGGGTTTTCCAAAACTGCTTGGTGAATCTAATCTGTAATTTGAATTTCAGAGAATACAAACGCACTTCATGCATGAATTGACTGCCAGCTAAACACCATACGCCAAACCCAGCATTTCTTTCAGGTGTTTCACTGCATTTCAGCAAACTGGCTGTTTCACCTTCCTCCTCTAACTAAAGGAAGAGGTCCAGCTGGCAGAACTCCCGTGCCTTTGCTTTGAAAAGGGACAGAGCAGTGACTTACGCTGCTCACAGTGGGCCCCAGAGAAGCCCTTCTGGCACTGGCACTGCTCGTCCATGCATGTCCCGCCGTTCCTGCAGCTGATGCTGCACCGCTGTGCTGCAGAGAGACACCCAAAATCAGCCAAAAACATCACACTGGGCAGCAAACGGGCACAATAGAATGACCTTTTACAGTCTTTAAAATGGGATCCGAATTATGAGCTTTGTACTGTATATGCTATATATTTTAACTGTAGACTCATGGAGAGGTTTTCTTGAGTTTTCCACGACTGTTATGTAGCAACTCGGAACTTTTAATTACACTGGAGACTGTACAATCTTCATTTCTTACCAAAATGGACTCAATGAAAATGTAAATACCACACACATTCATTTGTAAACTTCTTCTCTCTTTCAGCACATTCCATTTAAATTTGTCACACAGAATAAACAGGTGCATGTGGTATAACAAACTTGATCAAGAACTTGAGATATTTTACTTAAGTGTAATTTACATTTATGTATGCAGTAATGATAAGTTATTTTTAAAGAAGCTGGCGCTTTTTCCATTGAAACTTAAAGAGAATGACTTTAAATTGAATCTCTAACGAAAACACAGTAAGTCCTTACTGGGTTTTGATCCACATGTAGGTGATAGCTGCCCACTGGCACAAGTGCACATGTTAGGACGGGAACAAAATCCGTCACCACAGCTATTTCTGCAAATTGCTGAGGAAGAACACAGAAAGACAGTGACAGGTATTAACAGCAACCTGAGTCTTAAACTGCAGGAAAAACAAAACAACAGTTGAAAACTCACTTCACTGGGACAGCTATTATACATGCAAAGGTAATTTTAAGTTAAATAAAGCAAACTGAATTTTGGCATGATCAGTATCTCTTGACAAATCTGAAGACAATCAGAATCAAATCAGGTGTATTCAAACACTGACCTGACCACTGAAACCAGGTAATCAACTCTTTCCCTAATCAGAAATAACAGGCAATTATGCAAACAATGTAAAATTATTACAAATACATCTTTTAGACCACAAGACCTGCGAAAAACATTACCAAGATCCAAGATTTTAAAGGAATAGAAACAATGCCAATTTAAGCTATTGGCTTAACTCTCACCATTTTAAAGGCATTTTAGGGTCTTTTTTTTTTTTCCCTAATAGTATCTGCCCTTTACCCAATGCAGTTTTGTGGGAAGTCAACGTCCAAATGCTGGACTTTGCAGATTTTGTGTTGTTTCCCTAAATATCATTTTCTGTGCACAGGCAGTCCCACACTTTTACTGAGAAACTAACCATAAAAACCCCAGGAGAGCCTGTCCACCCCATACGTGTCATGTGCCTGATGTTTTGCCATCCCCCTGATGACCCAAAGTCCTGCCTTGTCTTCTCACTTACCATCCAGCACAGCTCCATTGCACAAAGGAGGGAAAGAACCACAAAAAAAGAGCCAAAAGGCTAAAGACAGATTCTAAAGCAGCTCCAAACTAATACATCAAAATAATCTGCTCAACTAGCCAATGAATCAAAAGAGAGCCTGAAGCAGTAAGATCCACTATAGCACAATGCAGGAGGACTTCAAAAAGACACATATTGTGCAACAAACAACTTGTACAGCAAAAAAAAACCAACCAACCAACCAAAAAAAATCACAAGAATCACAATATCTTTGTAAATAAGCCTAGAGTTTTGTGAGAACCAAATAATCTGGCAGTACATCTCCACTGGAGGACTACAACGGAACAAATACCTTCAGTAGATCACTTGCCAACATGACTCTTTGGGCATCAAAAAGATGCAAAATGCATCGTCTACATTTATCATTAAATTCCACTACAACTTCACCTCAAATGTGAAGGCAGAAGAGGTGAGAGAGTTTGGGGGATTTTGCTGTTGGAAGTAGAGACACACCATGGACTGACTTGAAATACTTTTCCACGAGCAGAAGTAAAGGTGAGAAACAGGACTTGGATTTAGGGCACTTGACAGGCACAGGAAACAGTGCTGTTTTCATATATTCCTGTTCAGTTCGTCTTTAGACAACACAGGTCAATCTCCTGATGAAGCAAGGTTTATATTTAGTTCATTTTGTTACTTTATTATCCATTCAGGAGTAATTTTTTTACCAATTGAAAGCCCTAGACCTCAAGGCATATCCTAAAAACGCTTTAATCAGAACAGTTTATTCTATATAGCAAAAGAGTAAACCTAAGCAGACCTGTGGTTTTTAGATAAAAGATCACTTTAAATCATAAATGTGCCACAGACCACCAAAAACCACCATCACATCATCAGCTGGAAACACTGTCAGGTCAGAATGATTTCTTTTTGATCTACCACTGGCTCATAGATTTTTCCTCATGAAATACTACTTTAAAATCACCAGTTACAATATGGATCAATTATAATCAGCACATCTCCAATAAGAAGTTTGATAGCTTGTCCAGCATTCTGGTGAGGAACCCTAGCTAAAGGTAACATCATCTCTACAGACATTAAATGTGAGCACAGAAACCTACACACTTAAACCTTCACCAAAAGAAAAGCAACAGAAAAGTGCCACAGACAATATTATAGATGGTCTGGCAAAATCATTCACCCTCCAAACACGTTAAAAAGCTGCAATTAGACTCCAGTAAGTAAGCAGGAGCTAAAAGATGTCCTTTGTGCACATATATTAATAATACATCAGAGATTATTCTGGATTTGGACAGACCTGAGACCAAGGCCTTTAAGAGGCACTGAGAGCCACAGTTTAAGAGTATCTTGTAAGGACTGCTGAAAGCCCCTAACAACATTCGAGCCAGACGCACAGCTGAATCTGAAAAGCCTATCAACAACATAATAGGCAGCCTAAGTCCTTCGTAAATATTCTGCTTTACATTAAGTAAGACAGTACTCAAAGATTGATAAATGTGAACAGAACATTTTGAGGAACTCCTTTTATTCCACAGGGACATTGATAAAAGTATCTTCCTCTGAATGATACTGTTATCCTTTGCTGGGAAATCCTGGGTCAGCTTTAGGTGAAAATAAGTGATACACGGCACAGTTATCCCCAGTATTAGCAAGGCAAGTTTACTCATGTAAAACCAGTAGATGTGACCAGGTGAGAGAGGCGTGGAATCCTAAAAAACAAAGCCACCAAAGGTCAAAAGTTTGGCAGACCTTGGCTTATCACCCTTTCCTTCCCTACTTTCGTCCTGCATGTCAGGACCTTGTGGCTTTTTCTCCTTGTTATTATTTCAGTATTTGATTTGACAAAGTTTTTTTCCTCTTTCCTTCATTATCATGGGTTTTCTTTAAAAACTAGGTGTAGACGTGTCTTATGAACATATTAAGGTCATGGGGCAGCCCTTCAGTTACAAGGAATGTGGACCTGTAAATCCATCTTGGGGGTTTTTTTTTCCCTTTTTCTTCTTTTTAAAAATAAGGTGAAACACAGAACCGAACTGGCTTTTCTCATACTGAATGGAACAGTGACTCACAGAAGAATATCTGCTTTTATTGTTAATCCTTAAGCAGTAGAAGCTTGGAGTCAGACACTTACGAACAATGCACTGATTTCCTCCAGGAAGTGTCTTCCATCCAGGGCAACAGTAGGAACGAAATCTAGAGCCACACACATTTGGCCTGTAACACAGATAAAGCAGTAAATGTGCATGGGAAAACACGAATCACTGTAAAGAAAATGTAATGTTTTACATACACATATGGGAAGAGTCCAACTGCATAAAACAAAAACAAAGCGCATAGCAAAGTTGTCTATGAAAAAATGCTCTCCAAAGGAACAAAATCTTCCTCCAAGGCATTTTATTTTGGGTTAGCTCAACTGATTAGTGTAAAGAGGCAAGGTGGATGAGGCAAGAGCTGGGCCACATTCATCCTTGCTGCAACAACTGCGGATATGGAAGGGATGAGTTTGATTCTGCATTCATATAAAGTCTGAGAAGCCTTGCTATAAAAACGAGCTTCATGCTGACATCTGACACAAGACACAAGGGATGCCTGCTCATAAAGATACATAAACTAATTCAAAACACCAAGAAGTCCCCAAAACATCAGAAGAAGTAAACCAAACAGACTTTGCACCCTTTCTTTGTAGAAGCCAAAAAAAGTGAGTGTCTAAGTATCTCAGTATCTGAACGTGATGGATCGAGGAGCACAGTGGAGTCCATTTGTTAGCTGTAACGTAGCCCCACACAATGTCTGCTTTTAATTAAATCGCACTAATTAGGAGACCAGATTCCACAGGCAAGGACCAAACTCCCAGCTCAGCGAACCGTAAGTCCTCAGACATACACAGGGGCGGGAAGGGGAGCGGCAGCGGGGGCATACACGAAGACCACCGGGAAGGGGCTGTGGCTGGGGAGATGCCCGGGGGAGCGCACAGGCGGCGGGGAAGTGGTATCAGCCTTGTCCCTACCCTCGGAGCGCGTCCTGCTGTCCTCGCCGGCGGACCCGACCGGCGATGCTCCCGGCCCCGTCTTCCCGGTGCGCGGCGGCGGAGAAGGAGCCGCCCGCTCCTCCGGCAGCGTGGAGCGCCGGCGGATGCTGCTGCTGTCGCCCGGCCGATCCCTGCGCCCACAGCGCCAGGCAGCCCAGCCACAGCAAGAAGCAGCAGCGCTGCGCCCGGAGCCGCCGCCGCCTGCCCATCCTGCGGTTATCCCGGCGGGAAGCGGGCGGGCAGCCGCGGAGGAGTGCGCCGGTCCCGCACCGCCGTCAGCGGGCACCGCTCGGCTCCTGGGCGGGGAGAGGCTTCGGCCGCGGAAACTCCGCCGTGTGCTCTCCCCAGCCTGCCCGGCCGCCGCCGCGCACACGGCGGTGCCAGCGGGGCCCAAGCTCCACGTTGCTCACACCCGCACGCACACACCCCTGTGCGGAGAGTGGGGAAAAAGAGAGGAAAAAAAGCGGACTCTGTTGGGATTTTCTTCCCCTCCGCCGCAACAGGAAATCCAAGAGAACCACGCTGAATTCCCCTACAAAAATAAGAACCAGACGATAATTAACCGCGCCTAAATAAACGTGCCGGGACAGAGCGAGAGGCGAGCAAAGAGCCCCTGCCCATCGCCAGGGGCGGATTTAGAGCGGGCTGGCGGAGCGGAGAGAGCCGGAGGAGGGGCCGGTGCCTCCAGGCCGGTGCGGGGATGGGGAAGGGGAAGGGGGAGAGGGAGAGGAAGGGAGGGAGAGGA
>VZTD01001931.1:2825-45265 GCA_013397725.1 Rhagologus leucostigma | reverse complement strand
GGGCCGGTGGCTGCTGGAAGGAACGAGGGGTCTCGGGGAGCGAGCGGTTCAGGTGGAGCTGGTACCAAAGGGGATTCTGCGCATTCCTTCGGTTCCCCTTCTCGTCCCCAGTCTCTGGGAATTGCGCCGGGGGACGGCCCGCCTGTGCGGAGTCTTGTGAGCAAAACCTTCCCTAGGGTAGCACACGGGGCTGCCAGGAAGGTTCTGGTCCCAAAGATGAGTCCCGGAGGAGAGGGGACCCCCGCACCTGCCCCGCCAGCGGGAACGCCGGGCAGAGTCTCGAAACCCTAGAGCTCCTTCCCGGCTCGTATCAGCTCAGCCTCGAGGGCTGGTGCCTTTGCCATCAGAAGCACCAAGAGCAGGGATGTGTGGTATTGGATTAGGTGGCACTGTCCTTCAGGAGTAGTTTTTTTAAGTTCACACCTGAAACTTTTACTTGCTGTCCACTTGCTGTTTCTCCCTACATAACCATCTCAACAAAACCCTGGCTGAGGAAATTTGCTGCTTGCTTTTTAAGGCCAAGAGCATGCATTTACCTAGACGTGCTGAATACCTAGCCACCAGTAAGAAGGAAACAAAAGCAATGAAAACGAAAACGTGGCCCTGCTGACAGTCCCTGAGTGCTGGCTGCTGGTCATTGTGATAACAACAGGACACAATCTGGTTTTGTTATCGCAGAGGATTTATGCCTTTGAACTACAGCTCTAGGGATGAACACCTCACCATACAGCCCATGGCATACGGTGGCAACCACGAAACTTTCTTTTCTTTGTCTTTTAAAACAAAACTGGAACATGTAACAGCTTCGTTGAGCTCCATGCGCCTATTATCTGTCACTGCTAATTCTGGGATGACCAACATGAGCCATGTTTTGTTATCTCTGAAATAAAACCCACTAGCCAAGAGGTCATGGAGCCACTCTCTTGTTCAACTTACTGCCCTGCTTTGATGGTCCAGTGGCTCTAACAGAGGCTCCATTTACAGACCTGTGTTCTGACAGATCAGAGGCTGATTTTGTTTAAATTTGTAAGGTTAGCAAAAGTAATTTTGCGTGGGAGGATCTCAGTCTTTAAAGACCTTGAGAAACTAAAGGTATTTAATGAAGGAACTAATTGATGAAGACAACTGAGTAGGAAAGTTCAGCAACCTCCTGATTGTAAGTGAGGTTTGGAATTTCTTCAGAACAGAAGCTGTTAAACCTGTCATGAATGAAATGCAACTAAGAGCCAGGAAAAGAGAAGGATTCCATGCCACTTTGGGTGAATAAGTATCTCCAGAAAATGCAAAGAATAAGTAGATAGGACACAAGGAGTCAAAAGGAAAGAACTGATTTGAGATAAGCCCAGGGTCTTGGATATCAGGAAGCACAGGGATAAAGAAACAATTCCCAGAAGTTAAACACAGCACATCTGGAAAAAGACAACACTTGATAATCTTTAAGGGGAAAACAAACAAACAAACAAACAATGAAACAAATAACCAACTCCCCTGTCTCCCCCCAAAAAGTTAGGCAATTACACAGCAACGGTGGGCTAGAAATTAGAGAGTGGGAAAGTTATAACTGAAAGCCAAGAGAGACATAATTTGAAAGTGGAAATACTGAGCACAGTAAAAGAACCAAAGTCAGGAGCTACCAGTGATTTGTAAAGTGATTTGTAAGACTCAAGAGACCTCCTTGCACTCAAATCCGAAGAGCACTACGGAGCCTCTTGCTAGATTTTTGAAAGGAACTTGCATACAGAACTATAAAACATTCACTGGGAAAGACTGGGCAAGATGTCTTACTTTTGGTAAGCTGGTCTTTGTAAATATGAATAGAAATTAATGCTTACCAAGAAAGCTGTCTTTGTTAGAATGGGGATCATAAATACTTTTTATGGGTAAAAAGACACAGACCAGACATGATTTAAAATAATGATTATGTTCTGATCACTCATGTTAGAATTACATGTGTTAAATTTGGAATAGCTGCCCATAAAAGCCACTGCTATGGTAAAGGAGGGAAAATCCCTGCCAAAGAGCTTGGGTTCTTTAGCTAACAGCAGTTCTCTTTAAAATAGGGAAGGAAGTTAATAGAAAAAAGCCCAACATGATAAATGAAATTAGTACTACAATTGAGTTGCTTGGATAAGACAGGAACACAGCTCTGCATTAGAAGAAGTAGAATCTAAGACTGTAAGTACTTGTGGGATGAAACTAGAGTTCTTTAGGAAAGATACTGTAGATTACATCTCCCAGTTATTGAAAAGCGTTTGGATCTGCTGATCCCAGAGATTCTCTGCAAGCCTAGTCCCTGCCTGTTACAAAATAGAAAAGCTTTCACAAAGGATGCCATGATATATATTGATATCGTGTAGCTGACACGGAAGGATGAGTGATGCCTCTTTTCCTCCAGCTGAACTTCCACTTCAAGTCTGACCAATTCCAATAAAAATTGCTCAAAATGTTATATACATTTTGAGTGGATATTCAGGAAACATGCAAGTGTACATCTGCATAAAGAAAATGTTTCCAGAGAAGACCTCATAATTCAGATTATTTTTTAATCCACACTTTTCCCAAGAGATTACATTTTCTTCCCAAACAAGGGTGGGAGGTACTTTTAACTAAAGCCACTCACATTATTTTGACATTTTGAAACAAAGTAAAAACGTGGACAATCACTTTGCTAATGCAGGATCCCATTAAAATAGACTCGTTGGGTGTAAATAATTTCTTACAGTGCCGAAAATGATGTCTCTCAATGGCCACATTTATTTGACAAGTAAAAACATTCTTAGCTATTCATTACTTGAGTCACCAAAAGCAACAAATGGTGGATGCCTAGATCAGTACAGGTATTAAAAGCAAAAGTGACAAGACTATGTCAGGATTAGAAATCTCTTCAGCTGTTCACTCTTCCCCACCGGACTGAATCCACACTTGAGCATTTTCAGTGAGTGCCCAACCTTCATTTGGTAAATTTCCCTGGTATCTTCACCATAGATCTATTTTTAAAATATTTTTGGAAAAGACCTTGGAAATTCATTTGATTAATCCTCTCTGCTGCAAAGTAAAAACAAGATTAACCATTTAACCAGCACCTCAAGCACAGGAATTCTGCACAGCTGCAGGTGATCTGCTGCAGATGCCAGTGGTTTTACCACTGAGAATTGTTGACCTGCATCCTCTTTTCGCTTGTTTGGTCGATTTTACCATTGCTTTTTTTTCTTTTTACTATTTGTAAATAGTATACTATATGTATATATAATGTGTATGTATATATATGTACTATATATATGTGTGTGTATATATATATATATATATAGTATATATAATGGTCTACTATATCTGACCATTTTGATTTCTAATCCTGTCCTCCAATGTAATTGTGCTATCTCCAGATCATCATTAATCTGGAAATGGAATAAATAATTTAAAATGAAATATTTTAGTCTAGACTGTGATTTTTTTTCTTATTTAGAAGAATGTAATTTGAGACTGTTTCAAAAGCATTGCTCAGATGAAGTAGTCAACATCTATTTTTTTTTTTTTATTCAGCCTATCTGCTTTGTTCTGTGCCTGAGCTTTCCTTGCTCTTGATGAGTCTCTTTTGGTTAGTTTTGATGTTCTTATTTTCACATAGAAACTTGAATTATTACATTTTTCAGCATTATTTCAGGCCAGGAAATTAGATTAGTTGGCCTAGATTCATTTTCTCCCACCCTTTAAATATAGGCATTTGGTATACACCCATAATTTGGTAAACAAAAAATAAAACCTAGTAAGCAAAATGAGATAAAACCAATTTACTCCCACTCTACATTTATTCTAAACAAAAAAGAGACAAGTAAAGAGTTATTATGATCTCCTCCCTGTCTACGCTCATTTGTAAAATGTCAATGCATATAAAGGATATTACAGCCATTTAAGAAGCAATTTTGATTCACATTTTTTACCAATTCACTTACATATATAAGTAAATATATTATTCAATATAAAGTCCCTTGCATATGCAACAAATAGATAAATTATTCCACAGACTTTCAGTTTTATAATTTATAAAATTCAAAAATATTTTAGTAATGGTTTCAGAGTAATGCTTTCACTGCAGAAGGAAAAAAAGTATATGTTGACTGAGGCATATTGAAAAGGTAAAAAAACATTAAGCGGGGCTTATAAAATAAAAGAGGAAGATACTTAAGACATAAGACAACAATTTGAAAAAAGCAAAAAAAGTGTTGAAAGATGTCACAAGAGAACTGCTCCATGCAATTAAACAGAAAGATCTCTCAGTGATGCAAAGCTTCGGCTATAAAGGGATTATCCAGCTTGGAATGTCTGATTCTTTATCTTTGTGACACAAATAAAAATGTTAACAAGGCAAGATATTTTAGCACACCATTCCAGAAGTGATTTGTGTGTTCTGCCTGTGAGACCTCATATGATTTGGGAATTGTTTTTTAGCATAGGAGAAGCAGGGTGGACCACTTGCTACTGGTTTTTCTTTGTTTTTAAGTGATTGCAAACAGAAGTGAAATGTCCACAACTTAGACATCTCAGCTACCAGGAATTACATCCCGCTTTAAGTTCTGAAATCTATCATCAAAAGGAAGGAGTTGAGGGAGTAAAAAAAAAAAAAAAAAATTAAGCATTCTCTCTTTTTTTTCCTAGATGCAGAAAAAGAAAAATAACCAAATTTTATGTGCAAAAATTAGCAATGGAAATAAGAAGTAAGATCTTATACAGGTCTTAAATGAAACAGGAGGTTGAAGCTATCCCTACGCAGAGCTCAAACACCTCACTGTCTATTTTAAAATTACTCAAGTTAAACAAAATAAAAACCACAGTAGATATTATTGGATATTCTGTTTTGTCTTTCCAAAAAAAATCACATAGCTGCTACAGTAATTCCCAGGTTAAGAAGACATGTATGGGTAATAATTAATTTAATTTATCTTGTTCTAAAAGCTCTGCCCTGCGGAGTCTGTAGGTGGAGCAGGTAAAAGGGCTCAGTTACTCAGGAGAAGCTTCATCTGGCATTAAACTTGGACAACGTGGTTTTAGTTATTTAAACACATTAATAATTTTATAGCTGGATGATTTAAAGTAGTTGTCCTTTTATAGGTTCCTCTAAGCACTATTTTCTGACTCAGATTCTAGTGAAAATCATATTTAGAAGGAGAGGATTCAGCTCTCCTAAATCTCACTGAGATGACATGTTCTCGGATAACCCCTGAATTAAGCAATATAATTATCTAAATATAAATAATCATAAACAAAAAAATTAGCAGAAGTTTTCTGGGATGATCATTTTGTGTTCTTCCTGTCTGATGAACCCATTGATCTTAGAGGTCTTTTCAAACCTTCACAAATCTATGATTCCATGATTGGTTTTGCATACAAGAACAAAGCTTCATTTTTACAAATTAAAACAGGTTCATGGAATGTAAGTACAGGTAGACTTTGACTGGTTACATGCTGTAAGACTCGTGCAAATGCTGAGTTCGCGGAACCCCAGAATCTCAGAATGGGTCAGGTGGGAAGGGATCACAGCATCCGGTCCCACCTCCCTGCCCAAACAGAGAAATAAAATTTATTATATATTTTATCCGAAAGTCTAATATGTAATATTTTACAACATCATTATGAAATGTTTGAAACGCCTGTGATTGCACTACATATACTAAGAACAACTCAAAGTTTGCACTAATGTATTTCAGCAGCTCTACGCCAGCATGCTGTAATTATAAAATGTTATATACAGCATGCCCTTCCTATAGATTATAAGAAGGAAAAAGAGTAGGTCATGCAGCAGTGCAAACTCTGTAAGAAAACTGGCAGAAATGTTTGTTATGTGGCTTTCCAGAAAGAAGGATTTTTTGAGTACACTGGAGCTCCCAAATCCAGCTGTATTGCCTGCAAATACAGGTAGAGGGTTTGGTGTAGAGGCTGCTACACACAACCCCTTAAACATATCTAAAGATGTCTAAAGAGTCAAAGACTTTAAAACAACATGAAACTGCCTGCTTTTATTTTTACTTTCTTAAAAACTTAATTTCAGTCTTTTTAAATATTACACCCTAAGGTACAATCAGTCCTGATGTTTTTATTAGGTAAAACAAATCTGGACTCAAGATTACAGACTCTCAGTTTGCAGACATATGAATCTCAATGTATGAGGGGGAGAAGCCACACTAATTCCATACAGATGTCCTGCTGCATTCCTGTAAATTTTCAGACTGAAAAGGAAATGCTGGTTACACCCCTTTCCCCTTCAGCCTACGGTAGGAAATTTCACAGATTGCATGTGTTTTGCATGCAGAGAAAAACAGTCACAGATCTCTCTTTGCTAATGCAAGCATCATATTTATTTCACACGTATATATTTATTTATATTATATATATATTTAATTTTTTAAACGACCTAGGAAAACTAGACTTTGGGATTCAGATTTTTTTTTTCCAGCATGCAAACACAAAAATAGGAACAGTTTGATTCTCTTAGATGTCCTTGTTTGCCTAGGAAAAGAGCATATTTGTATTTTTATATGTGTGCAAATGTACAAATATGGTTTTACAAATGTAACGTGAATATTTTTCAGAAGAACTTGGTCCAGTAGAACTAAAACACTTGAACAAATAAAATGTGACAATGCTTACCATAGCCCAGAAGGTTCTTTGCACAGAATAACACTTCCATGATAGAGTTGATCAGAGCAGCAGCTAAAACCAAACCATGTTCTCCACTGACTTCCACTGGCACAGAATCTAGTGAAAAATACATCTAAATGTGAACATCTTTTCTTTTATTCCCTAATCCATAGATTGAAATATTTTTATCAAGTTCCTTGAGTGTCATTCAAGACCATCTCAACTTTGAAACAATTCTGCTACTATTTACAGCTGCTACTCTTTTTCATATTATTACAGTGACATCTAGGGGTTTTGTTCATGCATTGGGACTGTGTTCTGCAAGAACAGGTTGAACAGTGAATGTCTTGATTACAAAATATTATCAGTATAAAAGAGGCGAGAATTGTTTAGCAGAAACTGCACAGAAGAAATGCTGCTAACCTTGGCAGGTGGATTCATTACGCACATTATGCATAGATACTTAAAATTATAGAGCTATATGAATGAGGGGGGAAAAAGATGTTTTAAAGATACTTTCCAAAAGAGGAAAAAAAGAAAAAGGCAGAAATATACCAAGTTTTTACACGTGCTTGTCTACGAGGGTTTATTCCACAGGCCAGCAAAAGGCAGTCTCTTGGTCCCAAAGAGGGGCAGCTGCAAGATTCTTACAAAGCAGGGTCACATAACCTATATTTGATAGAAGATAGGATGTGAAATCAGCAAAATAATTTTGTCAGAAGCAAATAAACAAATAATTCATGGCATTTAACCTGTCTTTGTGAGGAAGTTGATTCTGGCATTCACATTACTCGAACAGTTCAGTGATAAGGACTGGTAGACCTACCAATTTGCAGCTGAAAAGAGTCTACCATAAGGCCACAATTTATTTCATTATTTATTTATTTACTTACTTACTTTCCTGTATTCTCCTGAAGTTAAAATAGAACTTGAAAACTACAATGCAATACTCTTTCTTTAAAAATTTAAAGCACTGTGAAAAAAATCAGCCCCCAAAAAAATGTAATCTAAAATTAAATTGCCTAGTTGAGACATGCTATAGCAAACATATCAAACTGTGTAACACAGCACTATTTGTTCCTTTCACAAGCAACAAATTCCATTACTAACAGCTCTGTAAATCCATATTACTTTCAATAAAACATTCCAGGACTGAAAAAATAAACCTGGAATTAATAAAATAAGCAAGCCCGGAATTGAAACATGTTTTATATATATCTATATAAATTAATACTACTGAAAATATTCTGTTTCATTTGTAAAAAAAAAATTAAAATAATCTTTCATTGCCATTTGCTTTCTTTCTACCAAGAAAATGTTGGAATAATTTTTCAAAATATGAAAGCAACTAAAAGAGTCAAGCCTAGGCTGTAAACCACAGGCTGAGCCTCACTTGCTTCATGGGAACTGATATTGCTGCAGAAATCTGAAGAAACAATGTCTTGTTTATGACCATCATAAAGAAAATCAATAAATGAATAAGCATGACAAAACAGGTGGGCAGTGATGGTGTTTGGGTACATATCTTTATCCCCTCTGCACATAGTTTTATGCCGAAAGTGTAAGTTATGTGCACTAATGCTATAGTAGACTGAAGCAGAGAAATGTGAATGACACTGAAATAAACTTCAGGAAATTCTGTAAATCTGGATTAAGGCAAGGAAATATTAATTTATCCCCTAAGGAGCTTTAGATACGAGGATTTTCCTGTATATTGTTAGTGACTATAAGGCTAGAAAGGCAGGTAATATGGGTATCACCTTCACCACAATTGGTACATTTAGAAACTTTATTATTATAAACTTTAAGTGCCAGCACTTCGATCAAATCTGCCAAATCCAGTCGTTAGCATAAAAACCTCTGTGAAAGCTATCAGAATGTGAAATTGTACCTCACAATTGTTACTCACACTCAATTTACACTGGTTTCTTGTGCTGACTTTGCTGACATACTCTGTTTACAACATGTTTTGCTTTTATAGACCCATGTAAAATTAATTTATAGCTCTCAAATACGTGCAGAGGCTTTCCCACCCTAGGCTGACTTTTGGGAATTCAGGAAAAAGGTGCCAGACATCTGCCACACTTGTTGGTTCACAGTTCATTTGACAGGAGATCCTAAATTGATGATTTCTTGAAGACAGACAGTATTTTACACTTATTACTGGTTATAGCAGTCAAAATATTAAAAATATTTCAATTAAAATAGACAACATAATTTTGGGAGTGACCACTCATGGCAGTGAGTGCTATCTTGCTACAGCATTCCTAGAAGGCATCTCTTATCAGTCAACAGAAATTTAAACTTCACAGGTTGTCAGTATTAGTGGTGAAAGGCTGAGGTGGGAGGCAGTTTTCAGGACTCATGTGACCACCTCCCACCAAATATTAATCACTCACGGAACTGCAAAATCGTCATCAGTGCTGTCATCAATGTTCATAAATTTAGGACTGTTAGCATTATTCTACACATGCAGCCATTTCTACTTCAGCATAAAGCTTGTATAAAATTTGGTGCACTGAGATTGAAATTATAGATCTCAGCCTCACCTATTTCTGATCGAACTTTATAAGCATTTTCTTGAAATAAAAATGGCAATATAACTCCTACATGTCTGCTAGCAGAAAAGGTGAACTGTCTTTAGCATAACAGCTCCTAAGAACCTCTACTTAGCACTCTCCAGTAATGAATTCTAAAAATTAAACTTTTCAATATTTTGCAGACTAAGGCAAGTGTTTCAAAATCTCAGGCTACTCCTACATAATTAAAAATGCATTATTTTTTCAGGTGTAAGGTCCACTCTTGTCCTGAGATCCCAGGACAAATGCAGTGTTAAAAGACTATAAATTCAGCCTAGGGAGGGACATTTTAAAAGAAATCACTATTCCTACATCTGCAGGAAACAAATTCAGAGCCACTTAAAGTGCCACTGTAAGAAAAAGGACCTCTGGAAATTGAGCAGGTTGAGAATTTTTTTTGGAAATGTGTGAAGATCTATCTTCTGGGGTTTTTTTTCATTTCTAAAAGTTCCTCTTCAAGACTAGAGCTCCATTTGTTGTGGCATAAAGGGTTCAACAGAACACATAAAATTTGGGATAAATTATATCCTGTTTTTGTGATAGGAATTTCACGTCATATCTTCAGTGTTTGGGGATTTCAGGCAACGAGACACACAGAGTAAGATTTCATAGTCCATAAATTCAATGAAACAACCTTGATAATGACTGAATACCATAACAATAATATATGATTAATAACATATTATTAATAACAATCCTGCGAATCTGGTGTGTAGCCCACAGTGGAGTAACTGACCAAGACATGCAGATGGCTGGACCATACATGGCAGTGGCATGCTGTAATTAGCTAACTCTATGAAAATGAGGAAACAGGTCTAAAATTATCACTTACAAGTTTTCTATTACTTTACTTTACTGGTTACCTAGAGAGCACCATGAAAACAAAGGAATGGTTGAATGTTATTGATCTAATAAAATAGCTAGAAATAATCTTCATTAAACCACCAGAGTCGTCTCCAGGAAATGGTCAGATTTCACGGACTAATTTCATAAAATCACCAAATTCGTCAGCTGGATGGATTTCAAGGGCTGACTTTCAGAAGCATATGGTATCTCTGTTTCTCTGAGATTTGGTTAGACATTGGTTTTGGTAAAATCACCTGCTGTTGGTGTTTCTCACAGGTCCAGCCAGCAGCTGTAACTCAAAAAAGATGATGACAGCTTTTCTCTAAGTCATCATTACAGCTTTGCATTCCTGGGTGGATCAGTAGCTGAGGTGGTTTCCAGCAGTTTAGTCATGGATGATGGATCATCAAGATTGCAACAGCCTCTCTAAGCTGCTCTAAGGATATCTGAGCCACTTGGAATTTCTGCTGCGCCATATAACTGTGCAGCTTCTGATCCTGGCCAATCCAGAAAACATGGATTGTAGTTTGTATTAGTCCAGGATGTCTTCCCAGGTCATGCGGCACAGCCCCTTCGGTAGGGGGAAACTCAGATCCAGTCTCGGTTCAAATACTGGAAAACCTCCTTAGTCTGAACAAGTACAACCATTCCTGTCTTTCTAAGAGCTCCTCACGTGATGGAATAATCTTTAGCCCATATACAGGCAGGAAAAAAAATGGAAGTCAAAATCCTTTTAACAGCATGGAACGGAGATTTGGAATGCTGTGGGTTGTCAAGTATGGATTTTCATCCTAATTAATTTCCATGTGAATGACTTGACATAACTGAGAAGCTATATGAGATAATGCCCTATAAATAACAATTGGTGAAAACAGTTTGAGCAGAAACAGAAAATAAAATTTCTGGATGTAAATAAGAAGTAATATTTCTTCTGTAGCTTAGATAAAGTATGTGCAGCCTCACTTTCAACTTCTCAGGAGAATGTTCTTTTTCCTAGAAGAAAGAAATGGGCTATGGCAGCATGTTCCCCACAGCTCTTCTGCTTTCCTTTTGCTTCTCTGCTGCAGAAGCCAGCACCCGTGTGGCCACTCCTGGGGTGTGTTTGGCAAGCAGCAGAGCGCAGATGCCAAGCTCTGGAATGCTTTTTCCAGGACTGATGTGCAGGACTGTAGCTGTCTGCCTGGCTGGATTTCCTCGTGCTTCAGGCTGGCCCCACATTTGGCTGCCAAAACTACTGAAGGAGTCAGGCCAACAGGACTGGTGTCAGGATTAGTCTGGTTTGCTGTGCTGGCCATCAGGATGCTGTGATCTTTCAATTTTCCTTTCACAAAAGGAAAAAAAAATTCTCTGTGTTTCAGAACAAAATTCTAGAAGTGTGGTTTGGGGTTTTTTTTTTTAGAATTCCTTTTTCAAGTGACTTCTGTGGTGGCAGAAGAGAAAATGCCACATTTATCTGTGGCACATTTTTCTGAACTGTTAGAACACATACAGAAAACTACAAATGTACGGATTCTGCCCATATTTTTTGAGCAGGCCACAGATTTATCAAGTTCCTTCCCTGATTTTCTCGTAGCTAAATGGGAGAACCCTACTGCTTTCTGCCTTTCTTCAGGACTGGGTATCTTGAATATTTTTAAGTTGGCAACAGGGCAAAAAGCTTCTTTATGTATTTAAAAACAGCATGTAAGGACAAGTTACATTATTCAGTTAGTGACTAAAACAGGAATGAGAAAGAACACTGAGACAAAACCTCTGTTTGCATCTGGAACAAATGTACCAATCCAAACTTCTTCCTGAATGTTTTGCATGCATCAGATAATGGTGTCACTCCATTCCCAATGCGAAGCAGATTAATTTTCACAGCAGAATAAAAGTTGGGAAATGCTTCCACCAGTAAAGTTCCTGGGAAAAAAAGAAAAGGGGGAAAAAGATTAGGAAGCAAAAGTGCTCAAAAAATAAATATCGGGGATGGAGGAAATCGAAAAAAGGAAGCAGCAGAACCTGGACCAGGGAAGACTGCATTTGGACACAAGGTTTAAACCTTGTGGTCTTGACTGCAAATCCTATCACAGGAACATTTCAAAACTTGGGCCTGCACTTTGTGCCCCAGAGGCCTTAAACCAGCTCTAGAATGAAGCAATACTTGACATGTATTAAAGCAAAACGTAAATTTTTTTTCACAGGCAATGGCAAGGAAAGAACACTGAAAAGCACAACACCCCCACCCTACAGTTAAAGGCTGTGCAAATCTTCATCCATTTGTTACATTTGTTCTTCCTAGGGAAAAGAAAGGATCAAGTTTCAATATTCCAGAAATATCTTTTTATTCTTCTACTTTCTTTTTCTTGTTTGGAGAGGATAGGAAAAAAAACAGAACCTTTTATTGATCAAAAAGGCTTAAAATAAGAAAATGAATTTTTTAAAAAAATTGTATGAGGGGGATGTCTTTGGGAGGGAATAATGGACTAAAAGAATGCAAGACACTATAAGGAGTTGCCATGTCTGGGGCAGGGGCCGTGAAAAGTGTGTGTGATTTACTGGGTAAACATCAATAAACTTCTCACTGGTCTGAGAAGTTCTACTGGATGGTTCCAAAAGATCCTCATCCAAGCCAGCCTGGTTTGCAGGAATAGCTCTCACTGGATTTCATGTCTATTTCTTGTTGCAGTCAAAAACAGGAACCAGAGAGGCAAAACAAAGAAAAAATGCAAACAAAGGGCCACTGTAGCCATTTTGCTAAACAGATATATTTAACATATCTCTCCAAGAATTATAGGAAATTGTGAGGAAACTTCCGTAGAACAAATGTCAATAAAATGCCATCCATCTCCAAGCCGTGAATTCTTCACAAAACTGTCAAAAATCTTCACAAAGAGATCAAGTCTTTTCTCTCCTTGATCTGATGTAGGCTCCACAACAAAAAAAAAGAAAGTCCAAAATAATATGTACTTGACTTTTTTTAAGGCTACACTTGAATTTAGCAAGTTATGAGTTCAGAAACAGTATCTTCATAAATTACAGTTTCAATATTTAAAATAAAAATGTGACCACAAAATTAGTCCTGTTCTTTAGTGGTGAAAGCTACAGGATACTGCATTTGGTCTGAAACTAATAAACAGGCATATAATCATATGAATTACAAAATTTTAAATGCATCTACCTACTGTTACAGAAGTAGGAGAGGTTTTATTCTACACCTCTAGAACTTTTGATGTGATTTCGCTTTGCTTTATTTATCTACAAGATGGGAATTAAAGGCACATTCTGTATTTGCAAAACAATCACACTTGAATTTTTGAAAAGCATTATAGTGAAGTGGGAGAAGCCTGACTTTGCTTTCTTCTAGAAGACAAAGTAAGCAGAGCTCAAGGTTAGAAGCAGGTCCTCGAGCTTCTAAATGTCCAGTTTGCTAAGACTTTAATAAATCCTGCAAATAAAAAATACTTCGCGAACACTAGCAATGGAATAAGAAAATAGCAATAGTTATATCAAATACAAGTCAGAAAAAGCTCTCAAAATTTCCTGTCCTTCTGCTACGTATGACAAGCAAAGGGAATATGAAAAAGGGGAGGAAGTATTAAAAGTTGCAGATGCGTTCCAATTTGCTTGTGCAATCTTAATGAATCCAGCGAGCATTTTGGAGATAGTCACTTGACTTGCATGTTGCACTACGCACATTTGTTGCCGTGCTTTGTGCACTCTGGGCTTTCTCCAGGGAACTCCAGGACTTATGATTAAATTAAGTAGCTCTTAAGACTTCCTTTCTGATAATACCTTTTTAAATGAGCGTGTGACCTTCTCAGGTGCTGCCGTTGTAGTTTTGCTGACTCCTCACTAACAAAAATTCATAAATACTTTTACTTAAATTTACTTCTACTTGAAAACACCTAACCATTGCATAATTACAGTACAGTGTGGTCTAAGTAATCTGTGAATTTGTGATTGTGGAAGATGCCACCAGACGTTACAACTTTACATCTCTGAGCTGTGGATCAGACGGGACACATTTTCCTTAAGCATGCAGACAGTTTGTATTTAAAGGAAAAAGCAACCATTTAATTCTTTTCACTGGAGATCATCTGTCTTTTTTTATCATTCAGCATTCACACAATGTGTTCCAGGCCAAGTCAGAAAATGTAAATCAAAATGCTGTCTTTGGTATGAAGTGGTGGGGGTTTAGTTTTAATAACATTCCTGTTTCTAAATTTTGAGATTTTTTTTTTTTTTCTCATTCACATAGAAATTCCTGTACATGAGGGAGTAGCTTATATTGTAATTTTTTTCAAAAGTACAGTCACACAAAGCGAAACAAGTGTTAATGAAATTTTGAAGGAGAAAAAGGTAGATACTTACCACAGCAATTTCTAGAATGCTATAAACAAGTCTGACTGTCACAGTTGGATCTCCTTTTCTTCCTGGAGATTTCAAGCAGTTGGAAAAAGACAGAAGCCTGTGGAATAATTCAGAATAATTCATATCTACACAATTGTGGATACCTTGGGACTCTTTCTACTTCTGTTGGCAAATGGAATCGTGACTTATCAGGAACACAGATATTATTAACTGGTTCTTCAGGCAGTCAGGCTATATTAAAATACAGACAAAAGTAATAAATTCATAATGGAAAGCTGGACAAGGACACCAAGCCTCGTGTCTGCATTTCATGGCTCTTGAAGCTGGAAGTTTTGCTTCTTTATTCCCCTTCTGACCAGGAGGAAGAATCAGTGACAGAATCTTTCCAGTTCACAGGTGCAGAATCAGAGCAAGGCAGGAAAGCCAAATGCTCTTCAAAACAGTAAAGATGTGGCTTGAGAAAAGGGTCTTCATTTGCTACTGGATGTACCTGGAAAAGGGGAGTGGTTGTTTTGTGTGAGTTTGATGAGGAATTGGGCCAAAATCAAAGTGTTTCTCTGAGAGCTTTGGAGGATGCAGTTCAGCCACGAAATGGACTCACCTGACAGAACTGACCATGACACTACTAGGCAGATGAAAACAAAGACAGACAGATAAACTTAATTTTGCCTGTAATCTATAACAATTATAGGTTCTCTAAGATTTACAAACCATAATAAAGAATGGAAATTATAATAAGTAAACATATATTCTAAAAGGGATGTGAGGCTTATAGATTACAGATAATAAATATGGATCATATGGTGCAGAATACGTGCACCTGAGATGGCTGCCTTCTGCTTTTTGGGTTGTTTTGTTCGGGGTTTTTTTTCATTTTTCAAAACAGCTGAATACAGATGGCTGGCTGACAAAAATGAGAATTATCTTGCCTTCCCATTTTCCTATCTACAATAGACTGTGGAAGAAAAAAAAAGGGAGGAAAAAAGAGAAAGAAATATGCCAGATGTGATTCTAGCATGTTAATGTGAGGGAAACTGCAACAAATGTTGACATTTTGGCATTGAGAACATTGCTTTGACTGGGGTCTAAGTGGTGGAATGTCAACATTCTTCACTTTCTCCTAGTAAAATATTAGCTATAAAATGTAAATGAGGACCAAAGAGCTTTTTTTTCACATTAACTTGCCAAAACATCTGGATTTGTGTTTACATTGGTTGGCATCACAGGGTTATCCTTCAAAGAAACCTGCTTTTATTTTCTAATTTCTAATGGAACCTCTCAAACATAAAATGCTTTTCTGAGTAATGCAATATTGTCTGACTATAGGAGTAATCTTAAATATAAAGTAAAAAAGTAGTAGCTGAATCTTTTAACATTTTAATGTTAAAAAGGATCAATTTTAAAATTTCTTTTTCTGCTACTGCAGGAAGCAAATCTAGCACTTGTTTCTTTTTTTGTTTTCATCTTCTAATACACATTTTCAAGAAAGCATGAAGCAAAAAAGGACTGTTGCAATTAAATTTGTATATTGATATTTATATTTCAGTGATTGCAAGAGCTTTCAGTTGGAGTCCCATACACCTGATGTGTGCTTGCACAGCAGGGGGCACGACTGAAAATCACTACCAGAAAGCAATAATAAGAATGCAGACAAAAACAATTTAGAAAAGCCAGAATTTTCTCAGGGATTTTCAGCCTCACTCCAAGGTATATCTGCCTCCAGAATTAGCTAAGTGTTAAGCTACCAGTATATTTGTACTTATTCTTTCTCCATCCCTACATTCATTACAGCTTCACTGAGACAAATATTTCTCTTTCATGGCTAGACTTTGTTGGCAAATTAGGCTCAGCAGCCTTGTAATGGTGGGAGAAGAAATTAATTACTGATTTTTTTTTGTTAAAACTTAGACTGTTTAACCATTAGTCAAACCAAAACAATAAACCCAGAGCTGCAATTTCTCTTTGAAATAAAGTTTATTAGCAANTTTTTTTTTTTTTTTTTAGAAAGTAGTATTATTGGCTTATTCATTTAGTGACTACAAAGAGTCATCTGACTGCAGGATTGGGGATTTCTTCCATCCCCAAGATACTTCTTACAGCGTTTTAATGTGCTTAATGTACATGTGTATACATTCTTGTGTAAAAACTAGGAATATGCTGGTGGGGTCTGTTAGTCTGTCTGTTTATTTTACACGTGTGTATTTATATGAGGAATATTTTAGTTATTACAGTTCACATCAGTGAAAAATTAACTTCCCAGTGCATTTTTATACAGTTGATCTTCTATTACTATTACAGTCAGAGAAGGGGCTGCAAAAATGGCTTTGTTTATGAGTGTACCAGTTCCTGTGTGTCTTCAAGTCAGTGGGAAGTTGTACTAATGGCTCTGTAGTTAAGGATTATATTTTACTGTCTTTGCCCTAGGGACACCACCACCTATTTTTCCGGGTTCTAAAATGCTCTATCTTGAAATAGCATAAACCCATGTCTCAGTTTATTAGGAGCACTCTAATCATCAACAAAAGACACTTCAGACTTTGGGCATCTTGATGCAAAGACAGTGAGATTCAGTCCATCTGTTAACTGGCCCTAAGGCTGTGAAGTCTAGGAGATTATCTTTCTTGCTGTGGAGTAGTCAACAAGGCATGTGTGAGAGACACTGGCAGTACAACACACACACAGGGACACTCGTCCCATTTGCAGGCCTTGGTTTGAGGCAAAGAAATTGATAAAGAATTCAAATTAAATCAGGTGCAGCTCGGGTTTAGACAAAGGGGGAAATAAGAGCTGAAGTGAGTGCCAAAGGAGGAAAATTTCACTGCCGTTCGCAGGTGAGTGACAGCTGAGTGCTGGCCTGGGTGCACAGTTCCCAAGGAGTGGAGTCTGAGGACAGTTATTGTTTCTCATATAAATGTCTTTTTCTACCATAGCAAATAGCCAGTCTGGGCACCTACCTGAGTTAAATCATCAGTTCCTGATAATGGAGTATCTGTTGTAGATAAGGGTCACATATTTCTGCAATTTTTATTCTAGGATTTGTACTGTCTTTGTTAGTGTTTACCTCGGACTCCTCGGAAACGAGAGAGATTGTTTTGAGGTTTTTTTAATCGCTTAATTCTTGGGTTTTGCACATTGGTTTGTTTCTTTTAGAAACTACCATTACATAACTGCTGGATACAGTAAGCAAAAACTTTAAATACACCCTTTCTTTGGACACATGTTAGCCTATGCACGCAACAGGAGCTGCAATGTTTTGAAAATGATCACAACCAGAAACGACATTTTTTTAATGTACAGATATAGACATACCCCTATACAAAGATATATATGCAGCTCTTTTGCTTCAAAATACCGTGCCAGAAATTACAGCTGGACATCTTTTAAGAGCTGTTAAGGATCTCACATTTTTTTGGACTCACCTACTGAGGGATACATAGGGTCAGCAATCTGATCAGGTGAGTATCTCTTCTGAAGATCACAACGAAGTAATTAATTGTACCTTGTTGTGCCTTTTGTAGCTCCTCCTCACTGTCTATTTGTTTCTTGTCATGATGCTTGAGAAGAAATAGTTTCCTCAGATTTCTCTGACTATCCTTTCTCTTGAGCAGAGATACAAATACATTGAAATAGAAGCTGAAAAAAATCAACAATGGCAAAATTAAAAGCGGGTGATGTTGGGGGCACTTATGAACACAGAGACTGCAGAATCAAAGAGGGAAAAAAAAGGCAGTGGGGACAACTTCTCTTCTGATAAAGGAAAACTTAATGACGAAATTTAACCCCTCACCCCAAGCCACCAGGCCAGAAACACACCGGCCCTCAGACCTTACCAGGGCACTGTGTTAACTACAGTTTCTTCTCCTCTCTGCATCACCACCTCCTTGTCTCCTTGTGGCAGGACTATTTGCTTCAGTGTTTTAACTTCCCGTAAAAACACCATCAGAAGCCAGAGTACTCAATATGAAATTTCCCTAGATCTCGTTAATCAGTATTGTAATGACAAAGTTGAAAACCCACGTAGAGATGAATGCTCCCAAAGGATTTGATAAGTGACAGAAAAAGTTCCTGAATCATCTTAGTGTGAGATGCTTATTATCCTCTCAGTATTTGTGATACCTCTTCCCAAAGCTTGGGCACTCCGTCCCATTCATGAAGCCAACCAACTACTCCTCCCAGCAGAAAGAGTTTCACCATATTCAAAAAATGAGCATCTCTTTATAACCCAGGTGCCCCTTTCTGCGTTTATTTAGTTAATTAACAACACCTTCATCACAGCAAGTGAAAATCCCTCCTTTTGGCACCTCCCCCAACACGTTGCCCTATGAGATGTCTGTTCCACAAAGCCCTTTACAAACCAGTCTGCCGTAACAGCAGATTTGGGGTAAACTTCACCAACGCCTTCCATTTAAACCTGCCGTGTGAAACACTTACTCCAAGGCTCTTCTACCTACTTTACCTTCCTTTGCCAAGGGCTCATTCCTTCAGAAAAAAGTGATAAATCATCACTAACGAAGGACTTTAAAGGTAACTTTTCAGTTATGTATATACATATAAAGGGATATAAGTGAGAAACAACAGTGAGAAAAAAAAAGAAATACAGCACTACAGCTTTTCCAAATAAAACTCTTATCTCTCTTATCTATACATATTTTAAAGCCCTAAAGATGGAAGGCTTGTAAATGAGATATATTTCTATGCAATTGCATAAAATTGTGCCACTTCAGGCAATTTTAACTGGACATAGAAAGTGGTCTTGTAAAATGCCCCCAGAACCCAGTAAAAATCCTCCAGGACATGATCCTTTTTTAATTCGAGATGATGTGGGTGAAGTTATTATTTTTAGTAAGCTAAAGGGAAAATGTGTTAATTATATGTAAAACTGCTTATATCATGCTCTGGAAGCTAAAGAGAGAATGTTCTGAGGGCCTCACAAAAAAATTTTGTCAAAATACATGAAATGCTGCCCTCTTTTGATTAAATTTGATCTTAGAAGTAGCTGCACTTGCAATGGAAGAAGAGGTCTGAGGAAAAGACTAAACCGACTTAAAAATGGGGCTTGGCAGGTGGATGAACCCTATCACTGACTTATTTCTGTCATTTTCAATTCTTTATATCAATGAAGTATTTCTCTAATTGCAAAATATGAGTGGGACACTGGTCTTGGGTTAAGGCATTTTTCAGATCTTCGAGCATAAAAAGATACAAAAACAAGATGACAGAGAAATATGTGCATGTTGAGCCACTTCTCTGATTAGTTTGACTGTTTTGATCATAACTTCCTTACTGATTACTCCCCACCACACTAATATGCAGGGTTGTTCCATATGTGAATTACCACATACTCTGAAAATCTGACTGCTTTTCAGACAAACAAAACACAACAAAACAAAACAAAAAAAACCAAACAAAAACCAACCAACCAACCAAAACCAAACCGAAACAAACAAACAAACAAACCAAAAAACAAACAGAAAAACCCACCCAAACAAACAAACCAACCAACCAAATAAAAAAAAACCTGGCACAAAAGGGTCTTAGCCATGACTGAACACCTGCACACCTAACAGTCTAGGAAATATCATTACCAAAAACCCAAAACCAAAACCAAAATTACAAAAAATAAAAAAACCAAAAAAACCCCAAAAAACCTACCCAAATCAATCAAACAAAAAAACCACCACCAACAAAAAAAACCACAAAAAAACCCAAACAAACAAAAAACCCAAAAACAAACACAAAAAAACCCACCCAAAAAAACTAACCAACCAACCAACCAAAAACCTCCAAAACCCCAAAAAACCCGGCCCCAAACCCAACCAAAAAACTAATTTTGGCAGGTAACATAGTGAGCCCGAGGATGGGAGGCATTCCAGCCCACAAGACAATCAAAAAGCTCTCAGAATTCAGATCCACCAAAAAATCAATGGGCCAAAGGCAAAGTGCTGCCCAGCTCCAGGCCTCCTGCATCCCGCAGTGTATTAAATGTATTATTAATGTGAACAAAGAACACAAAATTTTGGTTTTTAAAATATTTTAAATTGTGGGTAAGTTGAGACTCATCCCCAAAAGGTTCTTTAATCGCTGTCTGAAGCAACGACTTTCATAAAATTTATTTTGGTAATAGTGAAAAATAACAGTTTAGTTGAAAACGAGGTTTTGAACATTGACGCTAAATACATCATAAAGGCTTGGACGTTTTTTTACAGCTGACAACTTTCATTTTCAGGTTGAAATTTTTTTTCAGTTCTAGTGGTCCCACACGACCATTTCTGACTGGCTCCTTTAATGCAAAACTTCACGAACTCCTGTGATTCACTAGGTGACTTAATAATAGCCACTTGACAATTAAAAAGGAAGTGGAGGACAGCTCTAAATGAAAGAAAAAAAAAAAGTTTTATGCAGGAATTTCTGCGGGCTTAGTACCTTTCCGCAAAATTCCAGTTTCCATCAGTATTTGTATCATGTCTATTCTAAGCACATCGTCATTTTCCTCTGGTTGGAACTGCGGAACCAGATTTTTTTTTTCCAAAACCAACACTCCATGGTTCACACGCTTATTTTAATATAAATGATATCATATCAATTTTAAGCAGGTATAGTATTTGTATAGTATCAGCACGGTGTTATCTGCAGGTTTTAAAACTCTTTCTCTCTAACACAAAAAAAAAAAGCCTAGCCTAGAAATTATCGCTTATATCCCTAAGCATTCTTTTATATGTTACTTGTTTATAATGTTTATTTTCTGTTTTACTTTACTGGACGCGGCGCTCGGTGCCGTGCTCGGCTGTTCCTCAGGGAAGCAAGTCCTGGCAGATGCCCCCACGTCCCACACAATTCCCCCGGGCAGGAAGGGATGAAGGGGGGTCACACCGAGCTCAGAGCAGAGGCTCGCTCCGTCTCGCTTCCCGCTCGATCCCGGCTCGGTGACGGGAGGAGGGCACAAGGACCGGGAGGAGCGCACCAGGACCTGGCGGAGCGCAGTGGGGTACGCAGCTGCCAGGACCTGCCCGGGGCGCTGCTGCGCGCGCGCGCGCTTCCCGCCGTCCCCGTTGCGCTCCTCATCCTCCTCATCCTCCTCATCCTCCTCATCCTCCTCATCCTCCTCATCCTCCTCATCCTTCTCATCCTTCTCATCCTTCTCATCCTTCTCTTTCTCCTTCTTCTCATCTTTCTCCTTCTTCTCATCCTTCTCCTTCTTCTCCTCCTCCTTCTTCTCCTCCTCCTTCTTCTCCTTCTCCTCCTCTTCCTCTTCCTCCTCCTTCTCCTCCTTCTCCTTCTCCTTCTTCTCTTTCTCCTTCTCCTTCTCCTTCTCCTTCTCCTTCTCGTCCTCCTCCTCCTCCTCCTCCTCCTGGCCACGGGCAGCGCGGCCGAGCCGGCCGGGCCGGGCCGCCGGCGGGCGGGACCCCGCTGTGGTGCCGCTGCCTCCCCTGGGGCTCCGTGCTGGCGTGTCCTGCTGGGCAGGGCCTGGGTCGTGCCCTCATTGCCTTCGTCAGCCCGGCGCGGGGGAATCGGGAAAGCCAGAGTCGCTGGGGAAGCTCAGGGGTTCTCTGAAGATGCCCAGGAGGTCGCCAGGTGGTCTCTGGAGATGCCTGCGTGGTCCCTAGGAATGCCCGGGTGGTCTCTAGAGATGCCCGGGGGGCGTATAGGAATGCCTGGGTGGTCTCTGAGGATGCCCGGCTGGTCATCAAGGTGAGGCAGCATCACCAGCGTCTCCACTCTCTCCGTTCCCGGTGGCTGGCACTGAAATCTAATCAGCCACTTGTCTTCTGTCCGTTACCACAAAAATTCCCCGGCTGGATTGTACATAAGCTCCCAAGTCATGCATTAAAACCTTTGCTGAGTCTTAAAATATAAAAGGTCGGGTTTTAAAATCTGTAGTCTCTTGAAGTTGCATTCTTGAAAAGGGATTTTACTGTTAAGCAGGATCTGATATTTCATTGTTGAATGCAGGGATTAATAAATATATTTTTAATTACTCTTTTAGGTGGAAATGGGCATGAAGAACCATGAAATAGTTCCTGCTAGCTTAATTGCTTCCATTGCCAGCCTTAAACATGGTGGCTGTAACAAAATCTTGCGAGAGTTGGCAAAGCACAAGCTCCTGGCTTACGAGCAAACTAAAAGTGAGTTTGCATTTTGTGTTTGCGTGTCCCTTTCTCATCCTGGCCCCAGTGCCTCACAGTGGTACCTGCCCAGCAGGTTGGGATGTAGGAGTGACCAAAGTGTTTGCTTTGCCTTCCTTTGGACTTAGCCTGGGAATGTGGGTTTGTGCAGCACCAGGTGCTCTGTCTACTGAGCTGCTCGTGCCGGTAGAGGTGACAGGCAGAACAGATGTGAACAGTTACCTTCCTTCTTTGCTCAGAATAAGGTGAAAAGGATCGTCACTTAAAGCAATCAACCCAAATGAGTGATGTCCTCACAGTTCTGGAGCAGACTGCACCATCCTTGGACATTTCACCCCCTCAGGAACAACTGCTGAAGCAGGTTTTTTTAGCTGCCGTGTGACAGAGTTGTGCAGGCCTTTCCCCATTCCCTTCAGCCTTTTAGTTGGATCTGGCCCTGCAGACACAGTGGGGAAGTCCGTGGGAAATACCTCTCCTTTTTGTCCCAGTTCTTCAGAGGGTTGAGGGTTGCTCAAGTTCAATTTAAACATCCTCACCACTCCATCAAGTTGGGCTGATAAGAGCTAAAGAGTGAAATATTACTCCGGTGTTGTGTACTGTAAGGTGAAACAATAAACAAGATTAAATTGAGATTTATTTTAAATGTGATTTATGCATAGTAAAGAAGGAAATGTTTGGGGTATTTTTTTCCCCTAGCTGTCCAGGGTTATCGGTTAACTAATGCAGGATATGATTACCTGGCTCTGAAAACTCTCTCTTCCCGACAAGTCATCAATTCTGTGGGAAACCAGATGGGTGTTGGCAAAGAATCAGGTAAATTAAAATAACATTTTTAGTAATTTTTTTAAGCAAACACATCTGTAATGTTGCAGATATTTTGCTAAAATCCAGGTGAGTTTTCCTCTGGTAGCCACATCAGTTCGTGTGTCAGACACCAAGATTTATGGGTCACTTGTTCAAATGCTGTGTGGGGCTTCTGGCTACATTTGAGTGTTTATTCAGGAGAGTGTAATTGTATTTTGTTCGTTTTGTCTGGTGCTTACTTCATCAAGGTACTTTTCAGGCAGATGCTCTTTGTGTAGTGCTTTGTGAAGAGTTTCACATTATAACAGAAAAGATAATTCCAGTTTTTTTATCCCATTAAAAATAAGGCAGTAAAGTAAAGTAGGCTCAAAGCTATTGGAACAGTGTCTTGGTTCTTCTTATTTTCATGTGGTTTGACACAGAATGTAGTTTGTGTAATTGGAGGATGGGATTATTTGGGGGCAAATGCTAGAAAATGAAACATTGGGTATTTAAGACTGTTTAAATCAAGAGTTTGGCCTCTTGGGTTGCCTGTCTGCTCAGCAGGAAGGAGAGGCTCTTCCAGAATGTGATTGAGAACACCAGAAATATGATAAATATGTTTCAGATCCCATCAGTTCGAGGGGAGTACTGCCAGCTTTTAACAGTAATTTTTTCATGTTCAGATCTCTGATATACACTATGTAAATTCAGCTGCCTTTACTAACTATGCCAGAAATAGTAAGAAGTGAGGTAACAAACTTACACTGCACTTTTCCAACGTCCATTGGATATCATTTGTTTGTTAGATCTGTTCCCTGGCGTGTCTTCTAGATATTTATATTGTTGCCAACGAAGAGGAGCAACAGTTTGCACTGAAACTGCACCGGCTGGGGAGAACCTCCTTTCGCAACCTGAAAAACAAACGAGACTACCACAAGCACAGGCACACAATGTCCTGGCTGTACTTGTCCCGGAGAGCAGCAATGAAGGAGTTTGCCTACATGAAGGTGGGTGGCCACTCACACAGTGCCAGCAGTGGTGGGACAGGGTGGGAGATGCCTCTCACGCTTCTAATCAGTTTGTGTTTGCAGTACTGGTAGGATTTATGCTTTATTTTCTCTTTCCACTAATGGACTCAAAGTATACATTTCAGACACTTTCAATGCTATATGTTTTGTGCACTTCCCAAAATGAAGCTTTGCCATGGGAATCACACGGAACAGAAGCAGGTGACATGAGAGAATTTCGGACTGACGATGTTATTTATGGGTAGATAATCTATGTATCACCAGCTCTGCAGTTTTTCCTTCAAAATTCATAGCATGAGCTTGGAAGCAGCTGTTACTTCTTAAAATTATTTTTTAATTACTGCTTTTTCAGTTGTAGGTTGGCTATCGAGGGAAATCTTTCAGTCTAGAGCGGTGTTCTGATATAAAAAGGCACATTTTGTTCTGCAGTACAGAAAGATTTCATTTCCAAGCATATATTGCTACTCTCAAGAGTTTTGTATTTTTTATCTGCTTTAAAAAAACACAGGTATTGTAGAGTGGCTGAAGGATTGGAAACGAATTATTTATAGAAAACTAGTTTTCCAGTCTCCTTTTGTGCTATTCAAGAGTAGTATATACATGAAATATTTTGATTTTCTTGTTCTTTTGAAAAAGAACCACAATGGGCTCTACCAGTGGCCCCCACTGAAAGAACTAAACCCATTATTTAGAACTTCTGTATTGGTCCAGGTGGTCCAACTAGTAAAGCATCACGTGGTCAGAACTTGTAGGAATATAATTGTGGGGGTCAGTTTCCCTGAGCAGAGGCTTGGGGGAGGATTAATTGTGTGCTGAAAAGCAGTAGCAGCTTAATATTTACGTCGTATTTTCCATTCTGTTGTGTTTTTCTTCCAGAAGCACAATAATTGAACTGTAGGCAGTGCACTCAGTCTATAAACTTGGGAATTTTATTTGTCTTTGCAGAGGAAGTTCAGAGGCTGTGAGGCTGTTTTCCTTCCTGAGGACATGATTTGAGCAACGCGTGCTGCTACCACAGTGATGTGTACTGCTTGTGTTAGGTGTGGGTTTGCAATAAATGTAATGTTTCCTTAACTATTTAATTTTAATTTTTCAGTGTGTTGTCTCTTTCCAGGCTTTGTGTGACAGAGAATTTCCTGTCCCCAAACCCGTAGACTACAACAGGCATGCAGTTGTTATGGAACGTGTTGATGGATATCCTCTGTAAGTAGTGAAGCTTGAATTCTCTGTGTTACAGAGACCCTAACAATGTTAGGTTAAGAAAGGTAACAGGGCTAGGGTTTTCCCTTGTTTTCTACACAAAAATTGCACATTCTATAGTTACTTCATATATATTGAATATAATTTCCTTTATGCTCTGAGCTAGAGTTTGTGATCCTTTTTCTACTAATTCAGGTGAGTTTATAACTCACTGTTGTAGAACTTCTGAACTGCTTGCATAGAGTACCAAATATAATCTGCTTTTGCACCTTTGAGAAAGACTGTTTTGGCTGATTTTTCCTCCTCTAGAAATACTAAATATTATTGAGGTTTGTATATGAAGGGTTGATTTGGTTTTGAATGCAAAAGGCCTATATACTTCATATAGTTTAGACTAACCCAGGTCTAATACGGAGATGTAAAGTGTATTTATGGAACAAATGTGCTTGTATAGTATTCAAGATCTAAAGTGGGCAGTGTAATCAAAAGGGAATTAATTCCAAAGTGTAACTGTTGAAGAATAACATGGAAAAGACTTTGTTATAGTCTGTCTCCCCACCTTCATTTGTTAAATAACTCCACATCCATCGTGTAAACAGAACACTTCAGATTCCTTGTGTATGTCTGCAGTGGAAGTTTACATTTTTTTCCTTTTCCTAACATAATTTCAAAAATACGATTTCGTAAAAGAAAATGTGACGTGGCATTTGAATTTCAGCACAAGAAGACTTCGTTCCTACTGAGACCATAGGATTACGTCAAACAGGAGAGAGAGACAAAAGTTTGCTGCTCCGTTATTTAAGTAATGCATTATGACAGCAGTGCTCAATATGAGACAATGAGTGTGAGTTTAGATGAGGTGTAGCCTGGGTGTAAGGAGGTATATTCACCTCTTGAGGGCAGAGAGGCATGTTGCTTGGGAAGGTTTCAGAGCCTCTCTCCATCCCTGGAATTTTCTGTCCCAGCTAGACAAAGCCCTGAGCACTCTGATCTGATTTCTGATTTGACTCAACTTGACCAGAGACCTGAGGGCCCTTTTAACTTGAATTACCTTGGCATTCTGTCAGATGTATTTCATACACTTTATCTGCATTATTAAGTTCTCAAGGTCTAGAATATTTCATTTTATTTAACTTTTCAGGTGCCAGGTGTGCCAAATGGAAGATCCTGCTGCTGTCTACAGTGGATTAATGGATCTGATTGTCAAACTTGCCCATCAGGGCCTGATCCATGGGGATTTCAATGAGTTTAATCTCCTCTTGGATAATGACGACCATGCCACTTTGATTGATTTCCCTCAGATGATGTCAACATCGCATGCAAATGCTGAATGGTAGGTTCAGATTTAAAGTGTTTTCAAGGTAAATCTGAGAAATGCTGATGACAGCAAACAGTCAACCATGGCTTGTTTCCATAAGTCTTTTCCTGATTCCTTTTCTATCCTTGTTGTCAGGCAGCACAAGTAATTTTCCAAACAAAGAATGAGCAGGAATGTCTCTGTGGAATGAATATGTAATGAATTGCATCTCTGAGATAATAATGTTGATCAGTTAAGAAATGCTTAGAAATAAAGTGCATCCAATTTATCTTCCTAGGCTTTTGTCTTGGGATCACTAATAGAAATTATTTTCGATTAAAACCAGTAAAAGACAAGAAATGTAGAGTAAAAATTTGTCGTTCTGGTAAACTTCATTGACTTTTTTTTATTTGTACAATTCTGGTTTTTTAGAGGTATTTTGACAGAGATGTTAATTGTATTCAGGAGTTCTTTAAGAAACGCTTCAACTATGAGAGTGAGCTCTTCCCAACATTCAAAGACATCAGGTAGAAAAGACCAGATGAGTTGGAATTCTCCTACTTATGGCACCAGCGATGATTTTCTGGGAAAAATGGGTGCCTGTGAGAGAAATTAAAAAAACAGTAGGCCCAACTATGCAATTTGAAATTATGTTTTTGTGATTCCTACTGTGTTTTCTTCAACCAAAGTTACTCTAAGTGGTTTTCTAAAGCTAAAGTATGCTTTAAAATCCTCTGCGGCCTCCTTTGTCTTCTTGTAACTAAGGAAGAGAGATCAATCTGAAAGCTTGATCCAAATGGTAAATGTCCAGGAAATGGTAACAGTGATGCAAGATCAGCCTGTTTGACAGTTCTGGAATATTGAGGCTTAATTTGGGTTTCAGTTTTAAGTCTATTTTTAAAATGTTTGTAAATATGGTGACTGCCTCCTCAAGCATTATTACATTCAAACTTCTCTTCCTAGTATCTTTTGCCTCTTTGACAAAGTAAGGCAATTTTTCATTTCAAGACCAAAGCTGTTAGAATGAAAGCGGTTTTATTTCATTCTGAGCACTTTCCCTGAGGAGTTCCACACTTCAGTCAGTCTCTGTGTGTCAGACCCCTTATTATTCTGTTTGCTTTAGCATAATTTGAACTTAAAACCAGATGGCATTCCTGCTAAAGTAAAAAAATTTCCTGTAAATAAACATAAATGCAGGTAATGGAGATGGAATTGCCTTCAGTAGGAGTGTTTTTCTCTCAGGTTACATTCTGTTAATACTCTAATTAGAGCTCAGCACTGTCATGTCTTGTTTTGTGTGTTTCAACTGTGTATCCTCTTTATTAATAGTATAGGTAATTACAGTCTAGCTTGATTAGCATTTTTAATCCAAAATGTAGCGTATTGGTAACCTGATAATTTAGCACATTAAAAGAAAACATTCGTCTTCGACAGGAGAGAGTGTTCTCTTGAAAGAGAGATTGCTGCCAGCGGCTATGCCAAGGAAATGCAGGAAGGTGGTGAACTGCTTTACCCCGCAGGTTCTGATGAGGATGACAACACAGAGGTGTTAGAAGATGCAGAGAATGAGCTCAGCTTCCTCAGCAAAGATGAAGAAAACAGTGAAGACTTCATGTGTGAAGTGGGTGATTTCCCTGAAAGCAGAGCCTCTGACAACGCCGCGAGCAGCAGTGAGGAAGAGGCTGATGCAGCTGAAAGCAGTGAAAATACACAAAGACTGAATATGGCAGAGTTGAGTTCAGCCTTGGATAAAGCTGAAGGGCCACCTGTGCCGTGGAGGTCCAGTGAAGATCCTGAGAGTTCTCCAAATACTTTTTTTAAGGACAAAAGTGTAACTGAAAGCGGTGCTGAAATGGAGAATCAGACCGGTCCAGGAGGGTGCTCTGAGGGTAAGGAGAATGAAGACAAGTGCCCTGAGCTCATCGACTCCTCAGCTTTGAATGAGGAATTCAGGCATTACAGGTGAAGATTCTTACTCAGTATCCTAAGAATGTGGTTCCTGCCCTCCCTGCAGTAAATGTAATTCTTTCAAGCAGCTCAAGAAAGCTTACTCTTCAGCTGCCCTTGTTTAAACTGAAGAGTAAAAATTCAATTTATTTTGGAAACATTGCAATGAATACATTTCCTGTTGGTCTCTTGGTTCTCCAACTGTGTAATAGTATTTATTAAGAAAAGAAGTCTTGCACTTACTTTGTGAACCAAATGATTTTCTGTGCTGGATTTTCTCCCCTTATTATTTATTTCAGTTAATATTGATAGTGGAGGAGTTTTTGATGTTAAAATACTACTTCTAAATAGCTTTTTTGAGTAAGTTTATAATTCAAGTACTCGGTGTCCAAGCCAAATTGTTCTGCTGCTCGCTCAGCTGAAGTTAGGAAGAACAAGCTCCTTGGACTGCACTATTAAAATATATTGTAGTGTGTATTGTTCTGGCTTTTAATTCCTTCCCTGACGCACTTAGAAACTCCTGCTTGCCTTCAGACTAGCCCCTCTTATGTGAAATTCTGTCTCTTGAGGCCACCATGTATGTGGATGCAGAGGTCAAGCTCACACTCCTCACCTCCTTTTGCTTTTCAGTTAAATGACTTGTCAAAACATTGTGCAGGATCGGAAATGGTTTTTTTTTCAGTGCCCTGAGGCTTCACTTTGTGTGCTTGTTATTTATGTGGCTGTTGTGCAACAAATTCTTCCTTTCATAGAGTGCCTGACTTGAACACTCAGTGTTAATATTTAAAATAAAAAACACTTTGTATCACTTGCATGTTCTGTTGTGAGTTTTCAGGTTATACCCCAGAAAGTGAAGCCTCACACATGATGCTCATAATGGCAAAGAATGTTTATCTTCAGTAGATTGATTTATCTGTTTTAGTAATGAAGAGCGTGTAGTTCCAGTTGCTGGGCACAGAACAAGGACTGAGACCATCACATCAGTCAGAACTGTTGGGAGCTGTTCAACCATTTCCCTGGTAAATATTATTATTGTTATGTTATCATCTAATTTACCCTCAGGCTACCTTAAACTGCATAGAGCTGTTATCTCCTATTTCTAAAACGGTTCTCTGGCATTAATCAGCTTTAAAAAGACTGGTACCATCTACCTGTGCAGTTTGCACTTCCATGCCCACATTAAAATAGGACTGATCCAGCTGTAATTCTTTGCAGGGAATGATTTCTAGCACTCTCCTTTGTGTTTCGTTCTTTATTCTCTCACTGAAGCTCCACATCAGCATTAACAACTCTAATTTACCCAATAATGGGGTAATTCATATTAATGTATTTTACTGCACTAACAGCATCAGTTCATTCATTGTCGTTGCTAGCCACGATCATTTTATTTTTTATTTTGAATGGATGCTTGAGTCAAGATTTCATTTGGCCTTTCTCACCTGCCTTATCTTTTTATCTGCCTTATCTCTCTTATCTTAAGAGATTTCTATGAACTCACCTTCAGTAGTGATCTCTTTGGCAATTTGGTTTTGTCTTTCTGCACTATGTAAATCAGGACATTTTCAGCAGAATTTAATGCATTTTTCTTCAACCCCAGGCTGTGCAGTAGGTGGTAGATCCACCTCTGACACATTCACAGGCGTTAGTCTGTGAAGCAGGCTTGTTTTACACGAGGTGCCTATGTGCATCCAATGCTCGTGGAGTAGTTGGCTGCTTTACTTCTTTGTTTGTATTCTTTTTTTTTTTAAGATGAGTATTTTAAATACACAACAACATGTAAATGGCATGTACGTACCTAAATTTTTGTTCTAAAAGAAATATAAAAGCACTTAGCAGAAAAGCTTTCAAGAGATTCATCCACATATAAAACTTTGTTCTTCACTAACTTACCTTGCACAATGCTTCCACTTACATGCCTTTAGGCTGAGTAAAATAACCTTCCTGCCCATTGCTGAACCTTACTTCAGCTTTTGAGTGTTAGAGCTAAAGTAAAAATAGGTATAACAAGCTATTTGTAACATGGGAAAATAATTACAGAACTAAAAATGCAAAATAATGGCGCTGCTGTAAGAGCCACTGGGCTGCTTAGAGCTGATACTGCTGCAAGCATTTATCTTGTTTTCATGCAGCTTGCTTTCTGTCAGTGGAGAAAGCATGTTAAAACATTAAAAGATTATTAAATTAATCACAAAACCAAATGCTTACAGGCATTGTTGATGTAAACAATGGCAGTACTGGCAATAGGTGCAGCCATAACTTGAAGACTGTGCCAGAAAAAGCATCATGAAATTTGTAAAATCAGCTATTTCACATGAAGTAAAGTATCTTTCTGTACTTCTACAAATCTTTACATACATTCGTGTAACTCACTCAGAGGAAACGAGGGGAATGGTCAACAATTTAAATAATTATTTGTAAATCTTACTCTGAAGCATTTCTCAGTATTTGCTCACATTTAGGTTGTGATGATGGAAAGACCAGTGGGTCTTTCCACCAAGTACTCCAGTTTAGAAATAGATTTTGGTGAATTTCTGTTAGATTACACGTCAAAGACTAATGGTATCTGCCTTGCAAAATTTCTTCTAGCAAGCTTCCAACAAGGTGTGATTCCACCACGATGAAATAGATGACTGCCCATCTGTCTTAGCCACACTCATGTTAAGGAGTTGTTGTTTTCCATTAGAATCATTCACATTTTTGTCATCTAAACTTTAGAAAAACCGGAGTGCCAAAAAAACTGGGCACAAACCAAAGAATTACTGCTGGACATTGAGTGTTCTACCATATTAAGAGCTTTTACATTTTTGTGGAAGGCGTGTGTTTTGCACCAAGAGGTGCTGGTCCTCTATCATCCCTGTAAGAAACAACATTGAATTCTAAGGTAGGATTTAAAATGCTGTTTATTAGAGCTTAGACTATCAAAAGACAATAGCACAGATAACCCATCACCTCTCTAGTTGCTCTGAGTCCTGAGGGTGTAGCATTGAATACACAGCACTCCATGCAGACCTTGTCCAGAGCAGAGAGTCTCCCTTTTTTATTATTTTCTTACAAGGAAACAGCTCTTTTCATCATTTCTACAGTCAAGGTGAACATCATGAATGTTCATGTTGGTCCTAAAAAAGTACTGCCTGTGCGTCCTTAGTGCTAAATCATCTCAAAAGGTTCTGACCTGATTTGTTTGTAGGAGCTGGTGAAACAGAAGATAAAGCGACAACTGACCAAGCAGCAAAAGTCTGCTCTGAGACAACGGCTGCAAAAAGGGGAGGCAAATATTTACACCAAACAGCATCGAGAAAATACGCGCAGCATTAAGTCACACTTGGATGCAGCCAGTTTCTGGGGGTAATTTATTAAAGCTCCCGTGGAACATGAGCAATATATAGTACTGAAAGAATTATGCTAATTTACCTTTTATATAAAGGAGCAATCTTTTCTATGCAAACCAGATGTTTTTCTGGAAACCAATAAACCTCATTGTCGTTCCTGTGATTTTGGCTGGGAGATTGTGGTTTGTGTTTCTAGTCAGCACTGCCGTCTGTAATTTACATTGTATCAGTGGTACTGGTTAAGATCAGGACAGTAATTTTCAACAGTATCTCACTGTAAATGAATCTTAGTGTGTTTGTTGTGCAGAGGATTGCTCTTAAGAGGCAAAGAAGGAAAAATTTTAAAACCAGTTTTTGCAATGATGCTGAATTTAAAAACATGGTCAGTCCTTATGATGCATATGCATTCTTTGAAGACAAAAATTCTCATTTATATTTGCCTTCCGTACTTCACATAAGTATTTTAACTGAGCCTGGATTCCCTGTCTCCTCTCTGTTCCACCCTTCCTTCATTTCATCCCCCTGGGCATGTGCTTAAGGCTGCAGATTTTGCTTGTGGGGAATCATCATGGAGCAGATTCCAGGCCTCCTCACCCCATATTCTATCCGGGAAGCAGCAACTGCTCTTCAAACTGTAATTTCCATGCTGTTCTAACTTCTGTTAGAATGTGAATGTAACTTCACATTTTCTGTAATTTTACCTGCAGTCATCCTCCCACACTTGGGTACTGCTGAATTTAACTGCACTTTGTATTGCAAAGTGCACTGGCACTCTCAGGTATAAAGTATTGAGCCTTTAAAACATGCTCTTTTAACACAGACCTTATAATATTTGTTTCACTAATGTCTGCGTAAAGATAACATCTGTGGTTAGATGGCTCTCCAGCTGCTGAAAGGAGGGAATCACACCCTGGGTTGCAGTGGAGCACTTGGGGAAAAGTAGTTTGGCAACAAAATAATGGAACAAATAAGGAGCCTTGTATCTGCATAGTGAAAGAAACCCTAATTCATTTTTCTGTTTAAATGTTAAAGGGAAAAACAACACCCCAGACAAACAAAACATCAAATAAAAACAAATTAAAAGTAAGTGAACATTTACAAAGAAAAAAATAAAGCTATTGTCATTGTGGTGTGGCTTAGTTACCAGAAATAACAATTTCCCCCTAAAGCTTTTTGTCACATTCAGTGCCTACAGGACAAGATAATTCTGTCGCACTTCCCACCTGCTTTGGCTTCTGCTAGAACAGCCCAGCAGCAGTTTTAATCACCAGGTCTATTTTGGAACAGCACTGAAGATGAGAAGCAGGAGGAAAACCAGCACTGGCATGCAACATTCGTATCTGCAGGCAGCAGAGATTCCTGTTATATTCCATTTGTCCGCCTCTCTACAGCCCTTTTATTTTACTGACAGCAAAAAACAGCTTTGAAAAAATGAGCATAATATCCCTTACATTAAAACTCTAAATACAGTTTTTTCTATCTGCATAACTTGCATAGACACAATATTTCTTCAATCACAAAAATATTTGGATTCAGTTCTATTAGGAAAAGGTCATCTCTGAAGACTTGCTGTTTATCAGTAAGTTTACCTCATGACTACAGCTGACAGAAAATCCACTTTCATATTCATTTTCCCCTGCTAATAATGAAGAGTATTTATGTATTTTAGAAAAATTACCATCTTGACTTGCACTGTAATGAACACCTAAATTTTCTTCAGTGACACACTGCTCCAGACCTATCTATGACCATGCACATTCCCAGAAACACCTCTGATGATCATAATTTATTTAACAAACTACAGATGTTTAACAGATCAGAGCAAGCAACTCCCCAAGAATAAACCAAGATGTAAGGTTTTAATTCAGAAAACAGAGACAACAATAATCAACTGGGAAACTTTTTATTCAAGCAACAAGGTAAAAGTAAGACCTATTTTACCAAGCAGGTATTTTGCAGCAAAAGTCAAACAGCCAGTGAGAAAGTAGTAGAATTAAGCAAAGTTGTAGCAAATAACAGTCTTCTCCCAACTTGTTTCCAATTTGTGTAACTGCAAAACTAGCAACTAGAAAACCCTCAGTAATCTGCTAATATTCAGTGAAAAGCAGTTTTAGTTAATAAAAGTCATTCCCCAACACTCAAAATGCATGTTAGAATCGTGCATCTCTCTCACCTACCTGGTAGGCTTGCACAGAAGCACCACTACCAGCCTACATCAAAAAGAGAACAATTTCACTATTAACGCCTTGCAGGCAACAGCCATAGTCTGTGGAACTATCATCAAGGGCTTTTGATACCAGTGAGGTGCTGAACTGTGAGTTACACCTTAACTTCCTTCGGTTTCATGTCTCTTACCACAACAGCTATGACATGCACTTAGTGGGACTGTCATGTGAAAATTTAGGAAAGGAAGACCCCCTTGCTTTCCAGGTTATCCACAGATGTTCTGGGCCCAGAGGTGTCGACATATCCCCCTTCCTGGTGTGTCTGAGGCCCTGGGAGACCTTCGCAGAGAATATTTTAGAGGGAACAGTGCAGCACTCTAAGTCTGCATGAGAACTCTCACGAGCACAAATGTACAAATGGTGCAGCTTTGACAGTGGGCACATTCATGGACCCAGTGAAATCACCAGTGTGGTTTACTGATCCTTGTGCCAGAATAAGGTCGATAAACTATTGTTGATGAAGACACTGGTATCGGCAAGCACAAGCAGTAGTATCCCCTTGGAATAAAGTTACCTGACAGGCATTCCTGTGGGGAAGCAGAGGGGTACAGCTTGTCAGCCATCCCAGGAGGAGTCTCCCCTGACCTCCTTCCCCTTTTAAGTTATGTTTTTATTGTTTTCTTTGAGAGTGTGGAAAAGACAAAGTTCCATCTGATGTTATTTCATGATTAGGTGGAGTTTGAGTGACTTTAGTCATACATGTGAAGCATGTACAGGTTTTATTTCATTAGAGAATACACCTCCATGGGGCGCGTACATGCAAAGTGTCTCACCTGGGAAGTTCTCTAAGAATGCACACTGTTGGACAACAGCATACTCCAAAAAAGGAAGAGAACTACTAATGGTGGAAGCAAAATTGCTGTGGATAAAAGCCCACTGACCAGAAAGCACAGAACACCCTACAAGCATTCCAGGAGGCACCAACAGTCTGCATCCCATGGAATCAACCAACAAAGCACTGGAGGTCTTTAAAAGCCTCTCTACCCAGTCCTGAGTAATCTGCTTAGGCAGGGAGGTTGGACTAGATGACATTCTGTGATCCCTCCTAGCCTCACCCACTCTGATTCTGGGAAAATGAATAGCAGGTCCAAATCCCTTCTTACAGTTCCTGTTATATAATTTTCCTGCTGACTTTCAAGCTCTGTTGTTAACCCTGCTCTCATGCACACAACTGGACACGAAGAGCTGAAAGAGGGAGGAAGACACAGCAAAATGCAACGAGCAACTTCTTTTAGGCATCTCATCGGTGTTTATTTGTATTACCCTGCACAGTCTCATGTGCTTTCTGGACACTGAGACCTTTATTCACTGTGCAAATGAATAAACTCCTTCCTTATTTTTTTCCCTCATGGAGTTATCCCCAACTATCCTAAAAAGAGATGACTATGTTACACTTGGTATTGAGCAGGAGTCACTGGTTCTAGGTCTTTAACAAGGTCAAGGGTCTCACTGGTTGTTTTTAACACCACTACTCCTGCAGCTGCACCACCAAGTGTGGGGCTCTCCAAACAACACAGGAAGTATTTGGCTTAAGCAGCAAGTTACTTCACAAGGTTTCTCATAATGTTTAAAGAAGACCCTCTGTACCCTGAACCAAAATGGTTCCAGTGGTTCATGTAGTGGAACAGCTGATAAAGCTTCAGGCGTTTCTCAAACCCTGCAGCTTTGGGAATTTTACTGTGATAAGCAGAATAAAATGAACTGCTGAAGCCACCAAACATCCCAGCTATTGCAAGCTCGTACTCTGAATGGCCGTAGAAAGAAGCCGGATCAAAGATAATCGGACCAGAATCATCCTCAGCTACATTTCCTCCCCAGAGATCCCCATGCAGGAGAGAAGGAACGATTTCCACATCACCGAACAAACTGGGAATCTTCAGCTGCAGCGGAAAAGCAAGACATGTAAACGACACAATCATTCACCTTAAAATGTAGAGGTTTATCTGCATACTTGAAACTTCTTAAAACATGTCATTTGAAACACCATAGGACCTGGTCAACAGAGATGCTGAGGATTCTTATTTTTCACAAAAGGCAGGAACAGAATAGTCATCCAAACCTTTTTTAGCAAGAAAATAAAAACTTTAAAACTCAGATATTGACCAGGGTTAGTAACAACAACCACCAACACTTCATCATTAGAAAGCTCAGGGACGTCTCACCAAATTTCCACAAAGTAGTACCCAAAGAGCCAATACTGCAATCACTTAATCAGAGGCAAACAGTGAATGAACAGACAATGAGCAGGACAGAACTGCTTATGTACATTTCTTATCATGAACGTGTTACAGAGAATAAGAAGTATGAACTCCCTCCAGTATTTCCTAAACAGTAAGGCGAGGTGCTATCTGGCACTTTGGAATTCACTTTGGAATGCACAGGGTGATGTGGCAAATGCCATTATACCTTAGAATAAGGGCATTTTAATCCCTAAAAATTGGAGTCTCTTACCGACAGAACCTGGAGCAAACCAAGAAACAGGAACTTTGTTGTAAGAAAATGAAATTTAAGTATACCCAGCTCTCACAATAATGAGAACTGAGAGAATTGCTCCTACCTGAAGCTGTGCCCAAAGTTCTCTTGCCTCTCTGTCTCCTGATTTCTTTTCGACCATGTCCATCTGGGGCTGGATCCTTTGTCTGGCAAAAAAGGTCACCCAGTCACTCTGCCAGTCATTCACCTGAAGGAACACGACTGCAGATGTCAGACCTACACCACACGAAAGGCAGATTTTCTTCTTTTTCAAATAAGCCTTTTGAGGATTACACAGCCTTTGTGCTGGTACTATCCAAGACAGTAAATGCTATCATTTAATTGAATGTTATCTTAAAACATTAAATTAGGGGAATAATTTTCTCTCAGTGATTAAAATCCAAGAAACTGAAGAGCTATCAGTGTCCAAAGCAGCTGTAAGTGCTGTCCCAAGCACTACCTTCCTTAGCAGGCTGAAACATGTTTTTTATTTTCATGGCTCCACAAAAATTCCTTTATTTCCATTATGATAATTTTGACCCTTTGTGTCACTGAAGGGAAAACAAGACAAATTTAAAATTCTATCAGTCTGATGAAGTACAACCTACCTGTGGAAGGTAACCACAGCAGGTAACTGTATGAAAGCCAAACTGATCCACAAACTGGACTTCCGTTTGCCCTTGACCTTTACCTTTCAAACCAAAGACAAAAATTCAACACCAGTAACAAAATACTAAGCATCCATGACACAAATGAACCTGAAAAACTACACAAGAGTACAATGCTGCTTCTAAGGAGAATAAAAAAAATTGCACCTTAATGTTGTTTTTATGGTTACAATGACTGTTGCAGTTGTTTCTTAAATTTAAAGCTCGATGTAAAGCAACTATATTCTACTCTTCATAATTGTATTTTGAGGTTCTGTGTCTCCTCTGATACCATATCCTTGTAGAAACTGTGGTTTGGGCTCCCAAGGGTCCAAAACTGAGTGTTTTGCTTACACAGACCCAAACAGAGCAGACAAAAGCAAAACCAATCCCTGCCTGGGTCTGTTTCATCCAAACCTATTTTCATGCTATCTTCAGTGGAAGATGAACTTGTCCTCAAGTAGCAAAAGCCATTTTAACTATTCTGTAGATTATTATTAACTGGGTTAAATTTGCAAACAGCTGTGTACTGTACCAATTGTGCTCCTTTCTTTCTTCAGCTTCTCTCCAAGTTGCTGGTTATGAAGGTGAAGATCAGCCAGCTGTGTTCCAAGCAGTGCTGAATGTCTAAGAAACAAAAATAATCTTAGTAACACTGACGCATGAACAGAACCAGGTCTTGATATTCCAGGAGTTACTTAAAGAGTGTTATCAAGTAAGTAAAATAAGTTCTACATATCTAACAAAATAATTTTTCAGAGTATTCCAGTTATAAACACCTTGTCTTCCTATCAAGACTGCATATTAACACAAAATGTACTTAGCTGTTTCTGACACCACTATCAAAGTGAGCAGCAAGCATAAATTTACTAACAATGAGAAACTATCAATTCTAATTTCTGTGTGATATGACTTCCGTAAGCACTCTCAGTAAGGTATGTGTAAGAAAGCATGCACAACATGTTTGCCTTTTTTTTTTAAACCCTGGCAAACTGTCTTTGGGAAATAGACCCAAACAAGGCTGATCCTTTTCTTTCTATTGCTGTTTCTGGCTGCTTTTCTCTAAAATGCCTAGATAATGAGAGAGTCACATGGGCCTAGTTTATTATCTATTTTTAATAAAACCACCTCCTCTACATGGTTCAGAAGAGTCTTGTAGTAATTACAAGCAAATCTTACAACCAGTTGCTACCTGTGTTGACAAAATTACATTCCTTTTCCTGCCTTTCACCTTTCTCAGCTTTCCCTATTCTCAAGGCACTGTTGTTTAAGGCAAAGGTATTTCTTCAATTTGTTCCTGTTAACACAGACTATAGCTATCCCCTGAAATCTGCATGCCAAAGGTACCATTTTTGAGCCCAAATCAGCAATATCTCTGCCCCTTGTCTCGGGACTCATTGAGGGCTCTCCATGAATTAGAAACTCTGCCAATGAGAATCATGAGGGACAAGACTTTAAACTGGCTGCAGAAGGTTTGAGAAAGAGATGAGAGACTCATCATGATCACCTCCCTAATGGAATCAAGACAGACGAATCCATCACATAAAGTGCTCATCACAGAGAAGGGTCAAAAGTTTGAAACTATCAAAATGAAGGTAAGAGTTGCAAAATACTGAAATCAAGATTAATTGATTTGGGGAAGTGCCTCTGCACACTCATGCCAAGCATAAAGCACTCATTCTTACATCTAGGGCAAGTACATGAAACAGGTAATCAGGCTGGTCATTTTCCTTTCTGTGAAAAGAAACCTTACTGTAAAAATCACTAACTGCCTAAGCAAACAAATCCAAAACTAACCAAAACCCAGACTCGCTTTGTGATGTATGATCACTTTGCTACGTCAGGCATTATGAAGTATTTTATAGAGCTCTCTGCTGTGTAATCTCCCATATGTCTCTTGACTTGCTTTAGGAAAAATTTAAACAAGCTTCCCCTATGAAAACAAGCGATTTAACTATCTTAACAGCCAAAATTTCTGGTTAAAGGAGGAAAAGATGACACTATTTTACCTGTTTAAGCCCGCCATTTCCAAGTGTTCCATCACAAATGCAGTACTGCCCCCAGGCAGGTCTATAACTTTGAGGGGTTTAGGCACTTTTATCGTCTGTGTTTTCAGGATGGCTTCCAGACTTGCCATTTCTCCCTCAAACATTCTTCTGGCCTGCCAGATATTAAAGGAAAGCGTTAGTGTCTACGAACATCAGTCACAGGTAAACAAAGCACTTCCACAAAATCAACTGATTTTGTAAAAGTTAAATAGAAAGGTTGGAGGAAATGTGTAGTCACACCCAAGATACAGAGAGAACCACACCATCAGACCTGACAGTAGTTTTACAATTACAGTAATTTAGCTTCATAAAACTACTGAATGAAAATGACTTAGGTTCTAGAATTCTCTGTAACTTAGAAAGTCTGTTTGCAACTAAAGGAGTGCAAACTGCTTCGAGATAAAGTATGAGCTCCTTCCGCTGTGTCCCATCAGACTTGTGTTCTAGTGCTTTTACCACAATGATGTTCCATGCTGTTTTTTACCTCATGAGGGAAGGGCATGGGTGGGAATCAGTTGCAGCAGCCAAACGCCCCTTATCACACTTGCACAACCCAAGCCACTACCAACTGCATTTGCTTGGAAGACATTCTGAGTTTGGGACCTATTTCTGCACCTGTTACCCACACCAAGGAAAATCTACTCTCCCGAGTTCCTCCTCTGAGATCAGTGACACTCATCACATGAAGAAATGCTTCTCTAGAAGAGCCATGCAGGGGTTGTAGAAAGAGCACAAGGGAAATTTAACATATCTGGTAAAAGCAAAAGCAGGGAAATAGAACGAAAAAAATAGAAAGAGAATGCTAGCACTTTAGTAATGACCCATGCAACAAAGTCAAAGGACAATTTGCAGTAGACATCAACTAAAAATTCCAAAGTGTAGAGGCAATCATAGAACGGTTTGTGCTGGAAGGGACCTTAGAGATCATCTCAGTGCTCCATAAACATCACCTTGTCGCACCCCCTGCCATGGGCAGGCACACCTTCCACTATCCCAGGGTGCTCCAAGCCCCGTCCAACCTGGCCTTGGACACTTCCAAGGATCCAGGGGCAGCCACAGCTTCTCTGGGCACCTGTGCCAGGGCCTCCCCACCCTCACAGTCAGGGATTTCTTCCTAATATCTGACCTAAATCTACTCCCTGTCAGTTTGAAGCCATTCCCCTTCCCCCGTCACTCCAGGCCCTTGTAAAGAGTCTCGCCTCATCTTTTCTGTGGGCTCCCTTCAGGCACTGGAAGGTGCAATTATGTCTCTACAGAGCCTTCTCTTCTCCAGGCAGAACAATCCCAGCTCCCCTGGCCTTTCCTCACGGTGCTCCATCCCTCTGACCATCTCTACGGCCATCCTTTCAACTCAGGAGTGAAGACCTGCTGAGTTATTGAGCCATGAGTTAGCTGCATCCAGAGGAAACCAGTAAATACTGTGTCTCTGTCTAAAGCATCACACTTTGCTAAAGGCAGCTGCTCAAACAGAGTAAGAATTGCTGATGCACAGCTGCTGCTGCACACACAGCACAACATCTACAGCACTTCAACAAAGTTTGCTTTAATCAGCGCTCAGGATCCACACACAGGCAAAAGCATAGAAAATGAAATTGCTGAATAGAAAATCTATCCAGATCTCTTTTTTTGGCCCCCCAAGCCTGATCTTGCAGCTAGTTGTATTGTATAGGTAAATACAGAATTAGCAAAGGCCTAAGGAAGGGCTACAGCAATTCAAACTCTCTTCTGTAAAGCAGGATAACCTTCCTGTATTATCCCATGTTACCGCCTCCATGCATCCACTCAGCTCCCCAGCCTGATCAGAAATTGTTGAGGAATTTGGGATAGATATAGTGGCATGCACACTTTCAAACACATTTGTTTGCTACAAAGGGCAAATGCAAATTTTGACTTCTCTTCTGCCACTGAATCTATTTATGTGATAGACACAAGTACAGAGTATCTTTGAAGTAAATTCCACCTGATCTGTTTTTGCACAGGATGCTGAAGAAGTAAGTTGCATTGTACTTATCTCTACCAAATGGAGATATCTACCTTCGACAGTAGGTTCCAGTTATTGAAAGGACAAAGTAGAAAAGCTTGCAAATTGTGGAAAAATATCACTTATTGAGAAAATTTCTCGTGTGCAGGGAATTAAAGGTTTAGTTAAAACCACGGAAGTTGCCCACCCTCAGCAGACAATTTTATACCTGCTGGGTTGCCTTAGCCACTGTCACAGCACTTGCAGACAGTGTTACACCACTGCTACCCTCTGTAAATGACAACAGCACGTCATGGCACTGCATGTTCAGGACTCACAACACTGATATCACAACACCATCCCACCGCAGTATCAGTCAGGCTGGGAAAGTCCTCCCAGACCATCAAGTCCAACCTTGGACTCATCTGGACGGTGTCAGCCAGACCACAGCACTGAGTGCCATGACCAGTCGTTCCTTGGGCACCTCCAGGGATGGTCACTCCATCACCTCCCCAGGCAGCACCTTCCAATGCTTAACAACCTGTTCCATGAGCAAATTCCTCCTGATGTCCAGCCTGACCCTCCCCTGGCACAGCTTGAGGCCGTTCCCTCTCATCCTGTCCCTGCTCCTGTTCCCTGGGAGCAAAGCCTGACCACCCCCGGCTGCCCCCTCCTGTCAAGGACTTGTGCAGAGCCAGAAGGTCCCCCCTGAGCCTCCTTTTCTCCAGGCTGAGCCCCGTTCCCAACTCCCTGAGCGGCTCCTGGTGCTCCAGAACGTTCCCCAGCTCCGTTCCCTTCTCTGGACACACTCCTTGTCGTGACGGGCCCAGAAGTGGACACAGCACTCGAGGTGTGGCCTCAGCAGTGCAAGCACAGGGGACGGTCACTGCCCTGGTCCTAGCGCCTCACCAGGCCCGGAATGCTGCTTCCCATCGCGGCGCCTGCCCTCCCCCGGCACCCCCGATCC
>VZTD01001928.1:5542530-5642541 GCA_013397725.1 Rhagologus leucostigma | reverse complement strand
CCGGCCCGCTGCTGCTGCGCGGGGCTCGCACCGCCCGCGGCGTGGGGCTCGACCCACGGCGTTCGGCAGCCGGCGTGCTGCTGCATCTGCGGTGAGAAAACCGAGAGGCAACAGCAGTTATCGGTGGCCTTTTCTGCAACTTTAGCCTGTCTGGCGCTGTCAGAACGTGACAAGCTGTTCTGCAAACAGCAGTGACAATACTGCTGCCACCATTTCATTTTTGCTGTCTTTATAAAGACCTTGCCGTGCAGAACTCACATCTGTGGCAAGTGGTTTCATAGAAGATCTCGAAGTAGTATTAGTATCAGTGACAGTCTCGGGTATTCCAATTGACAAGTTTTTTGCCCCTTATGTTGAGTGGTAACAAGTGTCTTGTTTATTCTTTTCCTGTGTAAAAACTAAAAAGGTTGTTTAATTTGCATATGATTTAAGGAGTTTTCAGAAAGTTTCAAACTAGTGATACCAGACTGGAATTTGGGACGTTGGTTTTATTGTTTAGTTTAGTTAATTGTCTTAATGCAAATAATATCTAAAAACTGAATAAAATAGCATATATCAATGTACGCCAAAAATAAAAAGCAAAGGATTTATACAGCTTCAGTGTTTGCAATTCAGACATTGACAGCACGGTCTGTTGGGGGAAGAGAGGTTCATATTGTAGATAACAGCTCTTTGAATCAGTAAAATCACTGTGTAAGGTAAAATAGACTTTGCATAAAGGAGCATCAGTGATTCTGGGTCCACTAAAGCCACTGTCAAAACAAGTTGTGACTTCAGTCATGACAACTGCTTGTCCTGAGTTCAGGTGAGCCCATTATAAGATCCAGTTAAAAATCCCTTCCTGTCATCTTTTGATGAAATAAATGCTCTCTGTAGACATTTCATGGGGTGAACTGGTTAAACTGAACCCAAATTTATGACAACTTACCTTGGCTCATAATACTATAGAAGATTATGTTAATTCTGCAGATCTGTAGATTTTGGAGTGAAAAGTTACTGTAGAGACAGTTTCTTTCAAGAAGTCATGTCTCAGGTTAAGCTAACCATGTCATTAGGCTGGGGTGACCTAAGAAAAGCAATTAGAGTGACTGAAACACTGCTTGGAAATGGAAGTACATAAAACTAAGATCCAACTAGAATTGCTCTACGTTGCTTAATATTTCCTGTAGTTTTTCTTCAAGTTAGAAGTTATTACAGTTATATTGGTAATAAAATAATTAACAGCATCTAATCATGCATAAAAGTGGAATCTCCTCTGAGTTGAGCAGAAGTATAGCCCTCCGTGCTGTCACCAATCTGCTTAGCAGAACTTTGTTCCTCTTTTTGCTTAACATTTAAATTGAGATGGCAGCTAAAGTGCAATGGAACTTGTGAGCAAAAGTTTGGGTCTATGTAAATTTATTTCAGAAGAGCTCAGTCAGTAATGCTCCAGTTTCAGTGAACAGAAGAGTGTTACCAAAGGCTCAGTTTCAAATTTATGGTCAAAGTTTGATTTAAAAAACTACTTAACATTGATTTGATTCCCACCCACCCCGCCTTTACCCCTTTCTGGAGGAGCAGTCAGAAAATCCCTGGGGAAATACATCTGCAAATGCAGTGAAATTTCACTAGTAAAGAAGTCATCTGAATGAGCAAGGTACAGTTTCATGTTAGCAATTGAAAATACTGATCATAAGAGAGGTTTGAAACGTAGTCATAAGCCTTTAATCTTGTGTAGATCATAGTAGAATGGGTACAAATGTCAAATCTGTGCATGTCAGTGTCTCTGTGATCCTGGCTGAAATGTTGCTGTGTTCGTATTTCAGTGAAACACATGCACTCTTGTTATTACTTGTGCTGAAAGTAGCATTTATTTCTGGGGCCCTTGTGCTGGATAGATGCTCCAGGAACAGCCAAGAAAGCTTGTCCACATGTAGTGGCCAGGGGACAGCTATTGGTTACACAGCAAAAAAGCAGAGCATGCAAACCAACAATGCGAGAAAAATAGAGGGTACTTAGGCTCAATTAATAAACAATTTGTTGTTGTAGTAACAGGTGCTGTATTAATTACAGTGAGATAGTTTAGAGAGAATAGTCTGGCAAAACAGACTTGCTGTTGCCATAAGAGTTAGTACAGCAATTAGTTCAAGAGAGTCTGTGAATCCAATGCCCCAAGCCCCCACAATTACAAGATGTGTAACTAAGACAAGAGAACAGTGTTTTTCTATGTCATGAGGTAACCTGAGGACACAGAAGTTCCCACGTTATCCTCAGTTGTCACTGGGACTGTGACAATGCGAGGCTGCTTTCTCGTGACAGTTACACCAGCAAAAGGGATATTGCTGATCAACAGCAACCAAAAATCATTAGGGTGAAGCCGACAGGAAACTGTCACTCTACGGAATTGTACAATTGTAACTTTTTTTCTCGCGTAACGAAAGAATAGACTGTAGATTATATTAAAAAATATCAAAATAGTTCATCAGAGAAGGAACTAACCAGCAGAAAACAAATAATCCCAAAACCTTATCATGTGAAACATTGTTAAAATGATGTTCCAGAGATCTCAGTGAAGATGCTTTCTGGTTTGGTTCCTCTCAGTTTGAGAACAGAGAGTGCCACAGGAAATAGCTTCCTCTGAGGCTGCTCTGGCAAGGTGAACTTCTCCTTTCTCTTGAGTGGAACAAACAGAAGAAGCTGCTCCTAACAGACTGCCATGAAACTGCTTGTAAGCAGCTGGACAGCAAGGTTTTTGCTGAAGGAAAAAAAAAGTGGGGAAAAGTGACTTCCTCCCAGCATTGCTCAGCTATTGCTGCATAGTTCAGAGCTATGCAAGCTAGAGCTGGGTGATCTAATCAAAGTCTCGGAAGCCTTGCTGGCTTGTGGATAGCTGTGCAGGATCGTTCACCATCTCTGGTACCTTGCAGGATACAGCAGAGACATATCCGGAGGGTTTTTAAAATACCATGTAACGAATGACCCCACTGCCTGTGAGTTTGTTTTCCTTGTACTGCCTTTCCAGAAGAAACCAGAAAGTTCTGTGAAAAAACCACTAGACGTGACATCTGTTTCACTGTAGTGTGGTGTTACTGGTTGTTTCTTTGAAGTAACCAAAACAAACAAAAAATAAATTAATTAAAAATAGCTAAAAGTTAGCACACTTGAAAGAATATATTAAGTTAATATCATTTGGCTCTTCTAACAGCAGGATAGGAACCAAAATTCCATGGGGCATACTTGGTTCTAAAATGCTGAAGCAAAACAGTGTTTTGGTATATAAAACAGTTGTTCAAGAAGTAACTAAAAATCAGCTTCTTCAGTATCAGAACAATTTGAAGTTACTGAACAAAGCCTTTCAAAGCAGCATGTAAAATGATGAGCTAGCCTTCAAATGGAATGGCTGTTTCTCTGATTATGAGAGGTAACACCAATACACAGTAAAGCAAGGCAGTAATAGCTTTCAAGGCATGGGGAGGAGTGCGTATCCATTCATCATGAGGGAGAAAGCAGCCAGCCAGTCTGGCTTTCACTGACAATTCAGTAAGGAAGCAAGAGAAACCCAGAAAGAACACAGACGGCTTTTTTATTTCTATTTTTAATTGGAAGTTGCTTGAAGAATTTTCTCCTTAAAATCAAGACAAAGTATAGTTATAGAAAAAAAATTAGTGACGTTGGGACAATAATTACTTCAGTAGTGTGGAAGGCTGCCACTCAGCCCACCTCTAATAAGTACTATACATTTCTTCAGTTCTTGACCTGGATCATTCTTAAATATCTTGCATTCTCTGGAGTGTATTACTAATCCTGAGTCTTAGCTTGTCGAGGATCATTCTGTTGACAGTAATCCAGTGCAACCAATGGCAGTTTTACCTATTTCATTAAAAAAAAAAAGTTACTTTTGTTCTCAATTGTCTTTATTAGTGCCAATAAAATGTTCTGACAGCCGGCTAAGCTCCTAATTCTTGTTGTTTATTATAACTGAAATACAGCTCTCAACAGTTTGATGAATAACCCTTAATGTTCGTTTACGAATTTCTAATCCTCAAACTGCATTTTTTTGTTAGTAGTTGGTGCTCTTTATACCTCCTCAGTGTCCCTTGCATCTACTAAATTAGATTTCAGGAGGCAGGCAAGCTGGACTCTCTGTCTTTGTTGACCTCCTGGAAGCGGACAAAATCCCACAATTGTTGGTTTATACAAGCTTGTTAGAATGCTATTTGAATATAGTGTTATAGTACCTGGAGAGGCTCATTTTGCCACAATCTTATCATTGAAACTATTTGTACTGGATTTTCAAAATCATTCCGACCTAACTTAGTTACAAATAAAATGAGTAGAGCTTCAGTAGAAGCAGAACTAGGGTGGATGGGAAGAGCTGGGATTCTCATAAAAAGCACTCTCTTACTTATTATTAACTATCTTTTCTTAGTCAAGCCTAAGAAGGTAACAAGGAGAACTAACAGGAGTTTGTCACAGGACTCCCTCCAGTTCTCAGTTAGCTGTGCTAACCAGTGTAACTGACCTGGTGTTTGCTTTTTGGTTTAATATATTTAACATTTATTAACAACCTTGTTTCTGCATTAGTATGTAGTAGGAAAAGAAAAAATACTGGGGGAGGGGTGTTTCGCCACTTAGTGCCACTTACTTATCCATATTCTAGGCCAGACTTGAAAGAAGGGTGTTAACAGTACTTTTACTGTCTTATCTACTGACACTATCCAACTGTTTTAGAAAGTTGAGGTTTTCAAGCATCAGCCTAACAGCATGGCTTTCAGAGGAGCCTGTCATGATTTACTTATTCATACAGATTGCAGTGGCTTATGTAGTCTTGATCCTGCTTGATCTGCCAGCAGTATTTGCTTCTATTGATCACAGGCTGTTATTTGACTGCCTTGAGCAGCTTGCAGGTCTCCCTGGTTCTGTTAACGGGGTCTGCTGCGGATACTTCTCAGCCTTCTCATTTTGCTGCTGTCAGTAGTTTTAACTCCAGCTTTCCCACTCAGATATTCTGCAGAATTGTGTCACACTGGTTGTGTGTAAGTTTTGGAGCACCTTAGTGAACTATGGTGTTGAACTGGGGTTCTGTCCTGATTTGGCCGTTCGCTCTAATTTATAACGCATGTTTGGCAGTGTGCCTGGCTGTCATGTGAAGTTGTGTGTAAAAACTCTTCCTATGCTAGGTGTAATAAAATGCCATGTTTTTGGAAATAACCATCAGTTCTTCATGTTCCTATACACCTTTGCACTCCTACTGTTTTTCTAGCAACAGGGCAATTGAGTGGTTAGTCTGGAAGAAACTTAGAAACCAGTTGTCTTGCACATAGACAAGTACTGTTAAATTGTTCTCTTTCAGCCCACTTTCCAAATGGCTATATATGTTTTCTGACTGTTCCTTGGGGTGGAAATACTGTAATTCCTTAATTGGCTGATTTACCTGGAAGGTCCTTGAAGTAATTTGTGTCTGTCAAGAAGTACGCTTCATTAGACCAAAGTTGCAGTAGAATCAGGTTAGAAACAGAAACAATTCATGTAAGTTTATATATGGTCTTAGTCCATTAGTAACAGAAGATTTAAATTTTTTTACTAAATTACTTTACAACTTGTAAATACACTTTTAAGATCTTTGCAGAGTAGAAACATAGATGGTCTTTGTGTATTTTGTGTTTCTGGTTTTAGTACAAGACTGACCTTTATAACATGTGGTTAAGCTTCTGTCTGTTATTGTTTGTGACACCTTGTATCATTTTGATAGAATCACAGCCCCGCAGATGGTCTTTGAGCAGACAGAACAGTTATTCGCAGGCTGCATTTTTGAAGAAGTACTTGAGATGGAAAATTATGAGGACCAAGTGATTTTTACTTGTGAGGAACACATTTAATATGTGATGACCCACTCTTTCCATCCTTCTATGTAGACACATCTAGTAAGACTAGGATGTTGACTGTCTGGCTTGCCTGACATTCAGCAAACTTCCTCTTTGTCTCTTCATCTACAAAAAATATCAGGGAGATTTAATTCTCTCACAGAGAGAGTTTGGGAGTTTGGAGACTTAGTTGATCATTAGTGTGCAATACCCCATGATCTTGGATTTTGTATTTTGCAATAAGCAGAACAGAAGATACGGTTTCTAATTTTTGCTAAGGTAAGAGTAGATTATAGGAGATCAAAAAATGGAAGTTTTAAAGTCCCATCTTAAGTGCTGACTTTAAATGACTCACTTGAAGCACTCATGAATCATGTTGCAAAGGCAAAAACGTCCTTCTTGTTAAATGACTGTGATCTAAAATGTTATAGAGAGCTAAATGATTTATTGATGTCTATTTCTGAGGCGTTTACCTGCACCTGTAGCCAGCCCATTCCATCTATTTTGGCTTGCTGACAAATTAGCAGGCTATTTGTATGTCAGATTTGGTCAGTAGTCAGCTCCCACCCCCTTACATACTGAACTGCTTCTAATTTAATTGTTTGTGGTATTGGCAATTTATTATCCAGATAGATGTCATTCAGGAGAGCTCTTTTGCACAGAGAAAAGAAAAAGCAGGTGGTTTGTGTGTATTCTCATAGTGCCTTGTAGAAAGACAGTGTGCAGAAGAGAGCAGCTTTCAGGCCTCTTCCGTGCATACAGGCAAAGATCTATGCTCTACCTTCCTTTCCGCTAGTTTGGAGTGTCAAATATTAGATTTCGTATTTAGTGGCTGAAATAAGATTAACTTTGATTATGGCCATTGTTGTTGTATCTAGGCACTTTTCAAGAGTGAGCAATCCAAATTATATGTTGGAGTTTTAACTGCATATGTAAGTTGCATAAATTCTCTCAGGGGCGGCTGAAGTGAGCACTGCCACCTGCAGTGGTTACACTGTGGTGCTTGACTAAGTTTTGTGGGATATTGAAGGCAAAATTACTGTTTCTTGCTAAATAGTTTTAACTGCTGGCTTAGATCTTCATCACAGCACGAGTCTGAGCACTACTTTTCCAAGTCAGAATGCTCCACTGTTGCACAGGGGCAATTTCAGGTTGCCTGACCTCAGCTGCCAGGATGCCTCCAGCCCTGCTGTGCCTCCGTGGCACGGCCACTGCTGCCAGCTGCAGCTGCTCACTGTGTTTGCCAGATGAAGAGGACTAGTGTTATCTGTTGTGTGGCTATGTTTTCTAAAGTTCAATTAATTTGATCTTGCACTCTGAGATTTAAGTAAGATAGGAAATTTGGACTTTGACACAGCCAAAAGGATTTTCATGTCGTGGGAGCATGGCCTGTGCTGGCCATCTTGGCCATGTGGTTCTGCTAGGGCTCCCTGGGACTGCAGGGGGGGGCAAGGCTCAGCCATTGTTTTTCTCCTCTCACACAGCTCCATGGTTGCTAGTTAACATTGCTGGCACTGTGCAGCTTGAAATGTTTTATGGTCTTACATCTACTTAACCTTTAATGTTTTCTGTCAACATCTATTATGACCTGGTGGCCTATGGTTAGTAAAATGTGCCCTTGCAGGCTGCCAGATACTGTAATGGAATTAGGCCTTTAAAATTATCAGACCTGTCAAAGGGGCTTATAATCCTGTGAGAGCTTTAAGTGGTTTCTTACCTTCGCTTCAACACACATTTGACCTGGCTGAAGTGGTTTTACTTGCTTCTTTTGTTTTTACTTCCTATTAATACTTCTAAAGCTGGAGGAGGGCAAGAGGAGGAAGAGAAATTATTTCCTTGGCATCTTTATGAGGAGTCTCTTCAGTTCTGTCCCAGGCACCTTTTTTTAAATTTTATTTTCACTCTCTTGCACTTGTAGATTAAAGTCTGCAGATATTTCTGTGGGAACTTGTTCCTTTAAGTAAGTGAATCAGGATGCTTTGTTATGTGCCTTAGTCAGTCACTGTGCACTGAGGGCTGGCACAAGTCAGGAGGGAATGTCAGGCTTGCTTTGAAGGAGGTTGGACTCAACAAAGTGCTCACAGAAGGTGCTGAACCGACACCTCTGGAAATGAATGTCCTCTGCAGAGTGAGTGTGGGAAGGACAGTAACACTGCAGTTACTCATATTTACCACCTTTGTGCTTTATCCTGAGCAGAGGATAGTACTGGATTTTGAGATGGTTTACCTTTTGCTAGTTAGTTTTCAGCTACCTGTGGAAATGCTGAAAGTAATTTTGTAGCACTTTAGTGGTGTTCCTGTGATTGTAACACAGTGCCTGGTGGTCATTAACACTGCAAGTTAATTAGCAGAGAGATACTACATGTGTTGTATCCAGTAGAAATTGAAACATGCCGTAGAGGAGACAATTTGACCGTGTCACACGCAGCCTGTAGCCAAGTTTGGCAAGTCACCTTATCTGAGCCAGATTCCTGAGCCTCACTTCATTGCAGTTTCCTGTCTTTGTGAAGTGATTGTATGTGAGCCATTTCTTTAAGTTACTGCACATTTTTAACACTGTTTTGTTTTTGAGGAGTGATGCAACTTTGGCTTCTGAAGTAGTGCCATGCTGACTCCGTTTCTTACCACCAGCAGGGTGATGCAAGGTGAGGAAAGAGAATAAAGCCAATAAAGTGCTATTTCAAAATAAAGCAGATAAAATGCTGTCTTGTTTGAGACTTATTACATGAATGATAGAGGGAAACACACAGCAGCCATTTCTTTTGCAAGGAAAAGCCCTTTTATTACAGCGATTGGGTTTTTTTTGCATTTTTACTCTTCTCTTATAGCATAATCCAGCAAGGTAAAAAAAAATGTGGTTCCTGCTGCTAAACTGCATGCAGGCATTAGCCCCATAAATAAAATTAATTTTAAAAATAGTTTAGGTTTTCTGTGGTGGAATTAACTGGGATAGATGCTGGAATAAATTGGCCTCTTGAGTAAGGAGGACAAATAGACAAATGCCCATCCCCCACAAAAAGTAACTCCTGTTACATTTTTTAGAGCAATTGCACTCAGTATTAAATCCTGAGTTGGAATGCTCTGAAATCCTGACCTTCCTACAGGTGTATTTCTCTTTTTTGGTATACAAATCTTAAGAACCTCCCAGGACAGCTACTACTAAGCAGAAGAAATGGAGGTGTAGGAATGAAACCAGTCATCAGGCCTGGTGAGTGTCATGAGATGGGCTGTCTATTCTGATCCAAGAGCTTCAGTGTATTGGTGGCTAATATTTTTACTTCGTGACAGTCCGGTGAATGATCTCATCAGTTGTTGCTAGCAGATGCAAGAATGATGAGCTTGTGGTAGCAAGACAGGTATTTGTGGTTTTTCTGTGCTTGTCTTGGGATATGAGTGTCAGACGTGAATAACTGTTCTTTCTGAATGAAATTGTCCACAGCATTTTGGAAGGGTGAAAAGTAGATTACAATTGTTTCTTAGTGGACGGAGGGGAGAAGGACCCATCTCAGGCAGCAACTGCCTGTTCATGAAAATTTGGGATTCTTTCTGCCTCCTGGGAAATTAATGTTTTAAGGGTTGTCTAGCTGTTCTAAGAGGAAGTACCTGAACTGTTGCTATTTCTACTTTCATGGCAAAGATGTGATAATGGTGTGAAAAAAATGAGGAGCAATGAATGTCTTCTTTCAGTATTTACTGTGGTTTATCTAGCTGGATTGCAAAGACATCAGATACCTATTTTTAAATAAACTTTTAGTAAACAGCAAGGAAAACAGTTTATGCAGTCAAGCAGCTTTCCACAGTGGCCAGATTCACCAGTCCTGATTCTCTGCTGTGTTCTTCTTAGTGTCAAGTGAAGCAAAGCTGATACACTGAAAAATGGGACCTCTGTCATGTTTGGGTTACTTAGTCCTCAGTGTTGATTCCCAGTTGCGATGGTTTCTGTTACTGGTTTGTTTACTTTGAGCATCCTGCTGCTCAGTTGTATGTCCCCTGAGTCAGAGCACATGTGCCTAACCCACATGAACACTCAGACTTCGGCCAAGTCATCCAAAATAAGGGGTAACAGACACTTCACTTGAAATAGGCATTTGATTTTCCAGCCATCTCAACAGTTTCAAGGATGTACAAATTGCAAAAGGCATCAGGGTGACCCAAGGCAGATTGAAATGAGGGAATTTATTTGAATGAAGCAGAGGCTGATCATAAAACTACAGTGTATGAGAGTTCAACATTTCTTGTTTCAGTGGAGTTTTAAGTAGTAGCCTGAATATTCCCTCTGCAGCTCAGTTCTGCCTACTTTGAGCTCTGTGTTTGCATAATGGCACTTTCCCCTAACATTTTGCTTCTGTGCCTGTGTTTGTGCAGTACTTTGACTGTCAAAATGTCTGTCTGACTGCAATATGGAAGTTAATGTCTTAGTGTGAAAGTAGTATTTATTATTCATTGTCTTTACACTGAAATGTCTCTGTATTTGTTGATCTTCACAAAGCATGTCAAACAGCTGATAATTTTTCCAAAATCTCACTTTAAATAGTGCTTGTTACCTTTAAACTGAAGTCTGATTGTGGCTCTCAATTTTCTATCAATGGAACCACCATGAACCACTCTTCTAATTAATGCCATTTCAAGCTGTTGTACAGTTTCCCTCATAGTATTTGGCAAATTTTTAGAAGTCTTCTTCAGAGGGCTTTAGATTGTTAACAGACTGAGGCATTTTAAAGAAATGTTACCAGTTGTCACCATCCAAAACTGGAGTCTACAGCTGAGTTTTCCCATATGTGTTTTCATTGGTTTTGTAATCTGTTTTGAGATCAGTTTTGCATGAATCAAAGGCTCCAAGGGGGAAAAAAATATCTAAGTGGGTCTCTCTAGAAGCTTCTCCTGCAGATTTCATTGATGATCAAGATATTTGTGGTCTGTCCTTAACTCTCCTTTTTCTTCATAATTACACTAGAGATTGAAGATTGTGTTTCATACTGCATGAGTAGTAACATCTACATACAAGTAGTGACTCAAGCAGTGAAGTAATCTGTAATCAGATTGCCTCCAGTAACGGTAATTTCTCTCTTAAAAGCAGGAAGATAGCTCCATCTGTGTAGGAAACAGAATAGACCTGTGTTCTGATTTAACACACCTGTAAATAAGCAGGGAAAAGAGGAAAAATGGGGAGGAAGAAAAGGCTACCACATCAACGATTCTCTGATAGTTACAGAATTACAAACACCATAAACTCAAGTTAAACTTCAACTGCTAGAAATTAGCCATCAGACTGGTAACTTCTGCCTGCTGTACACCAGTCCTTCACATTTTTCCACAGAACTGCATGTGCTTCCCTTTTTATAGACTGAGCTCTGAAAATTTATCTGCCCTCCACTGAGTTTCCATTTTACGTGATGTGAAAGGCATGTACCTTTTGGGATATAGTTTATTGCTTGATTTCAGTGATTTCTCTGAAACCTGGAAGAAAGACGTTAAGGTACAAATGATAAGGAGTTTTGTGGAGTGAGGATGAGATCACCTGGAGTGAGATCTGCACGTAAAACTTGTGTGTGCATGGAAATGCCATTAAAGACTGTGCTTATTTACAACCCTCAATACAGGCAAAAATGCTAGAATAGGTATAGTTCTACAATAAAAATGGTGTTTTGCTGATGCTGCTTGTTTCACTCAAGGAATCAGTATAAGCTATAAACTAGCAAGATCACTTTTCTTTGCTGATACAAACCACATTTACAATAGGCACACATACCAGACTTTTTGAGGGGTGTTGTGCTGGCAGAATATCTATAGAAATGGTCACAAGGAATGGAAGAGGCAAGAGCCATGCTCCTGGAAGTAACTATCTCTTACTGCTTGTTTGAACTTTCTAATGTTTTCACTAGGTGCTGTTTTCTGGCCAATGCTCTGTTGCTGTCTGATGCTGTGCATACCAGACTGGGGTTGTGTGTTTTGTTAGTCAGTGTTGTTACCATGAAAATGGTATCTTACAAGGTTTGTTAAGGTGCGTGTTCTAACAAATTTATTTCCAAAGAGTCTCTCCCGGATATACTTCAGTATATCTCTCTGAAAGAGTCCCCTTGCCCATAGCATCATTTCTCTTTGTAATGGGTCATCCAAGAATAATGGTAAACCTGCCTAGTCTACAAATTCTGTAGGGAGAAAGAAAGGCTGGCTTTTAAAAAGACTGGTAATCATTTGAACTACACCAAAATGTTATTCATTCACTCAAGAGAGTCTTCTCAGCATTATGGAAATACATAAATATGGCTTTACTCCTTGAGAGGGGTTTTTAGGATCAGTCTGGTGCAGACCTGTATGTAATTCATAGGTTTCATTCCAGGAGGACTTGATCCCACCTGAGTTTCAGCTTGAGTTTCAGGTTCAAAGCACTATCAAAGAAATGATGAACTCAATTTAAGTGGGATTGACTTTATTGATAGCAACATCATTCTTATTCACTGAATTTGCAGTTGCCCAAAACTGTTGACCAAAATGCATCCCCAGCCCCTCTTGTTCTTTCAGCAACCTCAGCTATGTTGCCTTTGATAATTTCCTGAAGAAGCAGTTTAGCCTGGTTTCAGTGCAAAAATATTCAGTTCTAGCTCTGAGTGAAAAGTGTTTTTCATGTATTCCCAAGGCTGCATCACTGGTTTTTTTTTTGGCGTTCTGTGCAGTGACCTACCCTTTGGAAAAAAATTGAGACTTGCCAGAGCAAGGCATATTTGCAACTTGAGCAACTCCTGTCTAAACCACATCTGTAAGCTTTTTGTAAATGAATTAAAATGCAGTTACGCCTTTTACACCAAAATTGATGTGGTCCATTTTTTCCAGCCAAATGGTCTTTAACTGTGTTTGAAAGATCTGTTTAAAGATAGTATTGCTGCTGGTCTTCTTTCTCCGTGTTGATTTGCTTCTGTAGAAATGTGATTGTTTCTTTTTTTTTTCCCCTTATCTTTTAGGTTTTGAGAAATAGACGAGTATTTTGGATCAAATGACAATAACATGAGACATCTCTCCATATTCTAGCACTTTAGGTGTGATAATTATTTCTAGCATTCGATAATTGCTTGTCTGGAATTTCATGTTTAGCCTCTCTAAATATCTTGTTACTCCAGCAGGAATTGACTGTTGATGTTACAGTTCAGTGAATCCAACGTGGGGCTAAAATTGGTTCCCATGTGGAGCCTGTTTGCAGAACACTGTCCTTTCCCTACCTGAGGAAGCCTGTGCTGAACTCAGAAGTGTAACATGTGTCAGTTCTCACCTGTTCCTGTGCACTGTGTACGTGCAGGCAGGAGGCCACAGTGCAAATTACTTTGATTATATTGCTGTAGGTAGTTTTTCCATTTGAAAATGAATTGTGTTTTCATCTGCATGCTGGTTTATTGAAATAACAATTTGGAGTAAAAACAATTTGGTAATTTGATTTGGTTTCAGTAATTGTAGAATTCAGCTGTTAATCACAAACTGAATTCTTTAATTTCTATTAAAGACTATTAAAAGTTTCTATTTTCATTGGAACAGAGAAAGTGGGAGAATGTCTGCAATCCTACAAAAAGATCAGCTTGGGTGAAATGCACTTGGGACTGGACGTGCTGTTGCAAGTAACCAGTGTAGTGGTCCTGATCCCTGCACGCTGCTTTACTGAGTTGACTCTCCCTGCACTCCTTCCCCCAGAGATACTGTGTTTTCTCTCTGCAGAAAGGTTGTGTCTGTCAGCAAGAAAGATGATGTGTGCTCCTTTTGGGCTGCATACCTAAAGCTGCTGCTAGCAATCCAATTTCAGAATAAAGACAGCTGAATAAAGAGTTATAACATCCAAAACATAAGCAGGATAGCTGAAGTCCACGAGCACAGGAATAACAAAAAGCCGATATACCAACAGTGGTAGGCAACACACCTGAATCTGATGTTAGTCAGGCTGAGGAAGAACTCCTTACGTTAAAGAAGATATTAGTGGGGGATACAAGTAGGGGAAACTAAAGTGTCTAGTAGCAATAGTGAAGTTCAAGTGTGCTTTTTGCTTTAGAAGCTTATACTTGCCAAGAGTATTTATGACTTACTTTGAAAAGTTCAGCTAACAAAACTTATGAAGAACTGGTGTACAAAGAAATACCAGCATTTTGTCTCAATTTTTAGAGCAGGTTTCCAAGATTTCTCTCTTGCTCAGGGATGGGGCTGGTCAATGTTCTGGTTGCTGTGTGTGCAAAGGCAGATGGGCGAATGTACCTGCCTGACTTTTCCTGCGTGACAGCTGTACCCATTAGTCTGCATTTGCTGTCTCAGTGTGTCTAGCGCCATATGTTCTTTTTCTTTAAACAAACAGGTATATAATAGTTAAGACAGATATGAATAGCAAAATGGCGTAAGCAGAAGAATGATTTGGAACAAGACTCAGATGATTGATCTTGACACCAGTAGTCTTAACCAGTTCGTGGTAGAACTGGGTTAGTACGTGCTGTACAGTTGCTTTCACTGTTCCTGTCAGTGGAAAGGTATCTTTAAACAACTTACAATTTTAGTTTATATCTGTCTTCTTATGACTCATTAGTGTTTATAATTACATCCTTTTTGAGCTTAGCAACTTGCCTGTTGCTTACTAATATGCTTGAGGAGTGTTGCAGATTAGTTTTGTAGACAGCCTAGTCAGTGTCGACAGCAGAGAGGCTCATGCAACAGTTTTTGTTTTGTTTGATTTAATTCCGTCAGTACAGACTCATTGAGGTAAATACTTTTTTGAAATGCCTTAGAAAACAATAGTATTAAAAGCATCAAATATAAACGTGAAGGAATTAGCATTAAATTACAGAGAAATGGCAGCTGGAAATGTAATCATGTAGACATACTTTATAGCAAGATAAATGGTTGAGTTGCACATACTTTATTCAAAAAGATACTAGGAGTGTGTCGGTGTATGAAGTGGAGAGATGTAGTTTCCCCTGTCAGGGAGGAGTTCTTTGTTTTCAGTTTTATCCTGAATTGTGAATTCTAAAAGGTTATTGTTTTTTTAGAGAAGAGCGTCTTTGAAAACAATGCCTGCTGTTACGTCGGATCATCTTCTTCCTTTTCCTTGTCAGCAATCTACCACATCTAGTTATGAACAAACACAGCTCTTAAACGTGAATGGGATTCTCATTATTTGCTACCTGCACCTGATTTCTTTATTCCCCAGCCTTTGGTGTTAATGAACATTAGTTCACAATAGTTTCCTATTCTCATAATGTGTTTTAGAACAGGCAGTCTTAAGATTAAAGAACCTTAAAATAGCCTTTTTAGAGTTGCTTATCAGAGTTTGATTCTCGCATTGATAGTGTAAGCTAAGGATTTATGAATCAAACACAGTTCTGAACTGCATTCTCCAATACTGTTTTTAATCTGATTTGTTGCTACTCCCTGTGTATTTACACTTCTTCTTAAGGTATCAGGAGGAAATAGTGTATCGTAAATAAGACATTGGAACACAATTTAGCCTAAGCAAACCTTAGCAACCTTAGCATTTGTTGCTAGGAAGACAGAAAATAGTTCTACTGGACTTATTCAACACTTATTCAACTGGACTTATTTTGAAAGAGCAATCCTATGTAAGTTTGTGGGGAGAACATAGGGAAATCCCAGGTGAGCTGAGAAGACTCTATAGCAAATTTACTGCCGGATTCTCTCCTTTACAACCCACTTGGTTTTCCAGGATAAAGGACAGGAATAAGCTCTGCACTGGTATATTCTCCTTGATGAGCTGCAGTGTTTGAGTGGCCTGCTCAAGTCCTAGTGCCCAGCATGAGAAGCATTTGCATGTGGGGCTGAAAGCCTGACATAGGTCTGTAACTCGGACTCTCCCCAGAAACCAAAGGGTTGTTGTCGTGTGACGGAGAGGGCAAGGTCAGCATCCAAGGCCCTAGAAAAGTAAACGGAATTTTTAACAGGTAAAATCCTGTCCTTGCAGCAATTGATGTCGGTTTTGCCATTCTTCTGAGCACACTCAAGATTTCACCAGGGGAGTTTTTTTCTTGTACTTGTTTCTCCCATTCCCTAGAATATAGAAACTTGAATACATTCTCTGCAATTCCATGTGCATTTTAGATAGCTAACAACTCCTGATAGGCATTTTATAATCCAGCCTTTAGGTTTCAAATGCTGCCTTAGATGCAAACTTAAGATAAGCATATTATCAATGTGACCTGCACATACTTCTCGTCTTTTGGCCATATGATCTCTGTGCATCATCATGTTTCCTTCTTCACATTCTATTAATTTTTTATGAGCTTCATTAGAACTGTAAAGCTCAAGCTGTTTTCATGTAGAGGGTTTTTATGGTGACTAAACATAGAAAAGAAAAGAAAAGAAAACAAATAATTGTCCCAGTATACACATTGCCTAGGATGAACAGATTGATTTAAAATGCACTGCTCCAGTGCTTTGTATAGGCATCAGGCTTGTATGATTCAGTTCTTATTTTCTGGCCTTCAGTTTGCTAATCCTGATTTTCCACTTTGTCACTTTTTTTTTTGCTAAGTCTGTTTCCCTTTTAACTAATACACAAAGTTTATGTGTGTTGCTTTCATTGGGGAGGTAAACATTGAATAGAATCATTAGATAAGAATAATTGCTGGGTCTTTTTTGAAGTTAGTAACCTACATTTCAAAAAATGACTCTTTTTTTCTTGCACCTTTGATCTTAGATGTCACAGGTGACAAATGTATGAAACTTGCTATACTTCTAAGAACAAGAACTAATGTTTAATGTCCATTTATGTCATTTGTATTTTCCAATGTCAGTGAGCATGTGTACATATAAATGCTTAATTTTACACAGAGTTCCACTCTGTTCTTAGCTTCATAAATACTTTGTAATAGGGATTTCAATACACTTGACTTTGTGAAGGAAAAAAACTAGCAGTAGTAAAAAGCATTTATTCTTCTCTGAATACTAGTAACATAATTTTGAAACCTTTCTGTCAAGTGTAACTTTTCCATGACGCTTGGTGTTTGTTTTATCAGTAATGTAGTTTTTTACTCTTTACTCGATCAGGTGTCTTTGCATTTCTTCAGTTGTGTTTGCTGATTTCTGAATCTTTTAGTTGTTTGCTTAGCTTTTTAAGACAGAAAAACCAAAACCATACTATTATTTCATTGAACAAGCCTTTGACTTAAGTAGCAGTAATTAAAGTACTATTGTCATTTCCTTCTTATGTCCTACGTTTCTATTCATTGTCATATATTGATGATTTTGTATTGTTTTTACAGTGCTATGCCCTTATCCTGAAAGGTTGTACAGATTTAAAACCCACTCCTATTTTAACCTTGTACTGATGGTCTTTTTCATCAAAACAAAATGTGGTGTGACACCACTTGTCCATACCCTTTTTTTCCTCCCCATATTGTCTTTTTTTAACCCAGAAATGTGCCATCTGCAACTCTGTCATCTTACTGTTAAACTCTTTCCAGAGATTGGACGAATGCATTAAACTCCTTTCATTTTTGGTGTGATTTCGATCCCCCATTGCTTGTTAATCGTTTGCCATGTTCAGGACCGTTGGTTCTGTTTGTGTTTCTGTTAAGCAGTTCCAAGGGGGTGACAGCGCAGTTTGCTGCAGACACCAGATGACCACCGGGCTTCGGGAGGGTCTGTTGCCAGGGTGGTTGTCCAAGGCTCTTCAAAAGGACAGTTGAGTTACATGAACAAGCTTCACTTCAGGCCTGTCTTCACTGACACCTTCAAACAACTGAGCTGGTTTGCCTCTCGTATGGTCACTTCCATGTTTTCAGTTAACTGATCTGAAACCCTTGAAAGTGGGGCTGGGCACACCTCAGGTGTTTCTCTGTTCAGGAGAGCAATGGGCTAAACTCTGCACTATGAAGAAGGACAGAACTTGTTCCTGTTGCCAGTGCAGGGTGCGATTAACTTACATCCTCTGTAATTGTAAGGCACATGGTAAATTAAACTCATGGAGCTCTAGTCTGGTCCTGTAACTGCCAAAATTAACAGATATTAATTGATCCACCTCTCCTGGAACAAGCTTTTCAAATATCTTGTTCATAAGACTCAAATTTCATGTCAGCAGTAAAAGCCTTGCAGGCAAAATAAAAGCAGGGGTTCTGCCGACATTCTAGTGCAAGTCAGCTGTCTGCCCCTGCGCTCTGTTTTTATAAATATGGTACCGGGCTTCACAATCAAGAAGGTCAGTTTGAGAAAGCAGCTAAAGGAGACAGTATTGTCTGCGTGCTTTTTGCACTGTGCTGGCTAGATAGACTCTGGTCATGTTGCCTGTGTGGAATTTTTTTTTTTTTAGTTCATCATGCTCTACTGTAGTCATTTGCACAAAGGATGCTTTTAAACGAGTAATGAGTGCCTTCCTGTTTGGCAGTTGGTTAAACTGCACTTTGTGTCACAGTTCTTTACGATTCACTCACACAAGACCTAAAATATTCAAGGCTGGTAGGGGGGCAAAAAAGCTCTGTCTGGCTCATGCTGTTTCGAGGAAAAGGGAGTCTTGGGGTGGAGAGGGGGGAACCCTGCAAAGACCTACAAATTATGCAGTGTTCTTTCTGTCCATGAATAGTTTCTCTTGTGAGTGAAGCTGTATTTTTGGACTCACAGACAAAGCAACTTTTGCTACGGTTGGCTTTTCTCCAAAGCACACTTTCTGTGCTTATTCTATTTATTTTTATTATTTTAAAAATATAATGATAGATAGCTTGAAAGTGATCTGAGGATTTAAGTCAAACATCCAGTGTCCAATTAACCTTGTCTGTGATAGTGCTGCAGATCATCTTCCTGGGCAGCAAGGCTCTATTGAGCCTCTCTAGCAGAGTGCCTGTTTTAGGAGAAATTTTGTTCTCTGGCATCTCATCTTTCTACTGAGAACTGCCTCATGCTTGCGGAGACAGAAGCTGAATCAAATTCAGATTTCAGACTGAAATCTGAAGTTATTATTTACCTTTTACCGCACCTTGTAAATAGTGACATAAAATTACAGTTTTATCCTTAATTAAGAGCATTTATGTAATACACATGCTCACCTCTTCTGAGTATATGGGCCTCTGTGACCTCAGGACCTGTCTGGCAATTTGAAATATGGTAACTTCAACTTCTGAAGCCAGTGGAGATCTAGTTTAGGGTACTACCTTGCTTGGCTTCAATTGTGTTTCATCTTACAACTTATTCCAGGTATGAGTTGGTACCGTTGTGGTTTAGCCTACCTGCCTTTCATGTGAGAATCAGCCAGTTTTGTTGCAGGTTTTGAGAGAATTTGTCATTTTTTACTTTAAAGACACATGGGCAGTAAAATCTAATGAGATGACAACATTTACTGGCCATTGTAGAAAACTTCTGATGTAATCTATTTTTAACTACAGGGTGTTCCCATAGCTGTTAAAACAAGTGCATGTTACAAGCTTTGCTGATAATTTCTCAAGACATCTGCATTGCAAAGTCCAGTCTTCAGAGCTGTAAAAATGAAAAGATGTCTCATGAAAAACTATAATAGCTAGTTAAAAGTGAAAAATGCAGTTCAGAGAGTTGAGATAACTTAAAAAAAAAAAAAATATTTATTAAAATGAAGAGATCCCTCTTGCATTTGGTTTAAGGATTATCTCTTTGGTTTAAGAAGCATCTCTTTGGTGGTATTACCAGCAAAAGTGAAAAAGAAAATCTTGGGTTAGTGGTTCTCTGCAGTTACACTGGTCATGGAGATGGGGGCAGGTGCTGGGAGGAGCAGAGTACTGGAATGTTGTAAGATAGCATTGCTGATAGAAGGGCTTGTGAAATTACATTCCTGATTTAACAGCTGTAAGTGTAAGATCCCTACTTGGAGGCTTAATAGTAAAACCTCTTCTCTGGGTTACTTGTCAAGAGAGGACCCCTGGCAGAATAACACTACTAAAGCCTCACATTCAGATGCCCATTGATGCAACTAGAACTTAATCCATCACCTACCAACAAAACACCTTCCAGGACTTTGTGTGAACTGGAATTATGGGATGCACCATAAATGGTTCCTAGCACCTATGGAGAGAAAATGGATTTTGAAATAAAGTCCCTAAAAGATACCCATCCTACAATAGTTGAGTTTCATTACTTAGTAATTTGTATCCAGGGAAGGTTGGTGTTTTGTTCTTTAGTTTGTTGGGGGGTTTTGTTTTTCGCTTTGTTTTGTTGCAAATGAAGAATGGTCAGGAAGAGGCTGACTTGACCAAGGACTGACCAAAATAAATAGCCAGACAGGAATCTTTATCAATGTTTTATGCCGTGTGTTCTAACCGGTATTGTAGCACCACAGTTATTTCAGCAGTTACAAAGATAATTCTACCACTCAGTCTTTGTGGAATTAAAGTGCTTGTCAGAGCATTTTTTAATTAGTCTTACATGGATACGTACATTGGAGCTCAATTTTAGGTACATTTCTAATAAAGTCAGAATTGTTAGGGCTCGTCATACCCATCATGAGACTGGTTTTGGGACTTGTCCTTTTGTTGGGTTTTAACAATTCGGGCTGAAATTTGACAAAGGAGGCATCTAAAACTGAAGGGAAAAAAAGAGGGAAAGGGAAAAAAAAAGGAAGGAAAAAAAGAATGTATGGATGTGTGTGTATTTAAAACTATATATGTACTTCAGAAAGCAGGCTAGGACATTGTTTATGAAGAATAAAAACTGTTGACCTTTTCCTTATAGAGGAAAGTGTTTCCCAGTTGGCAAGATGGTGGCCTTTGAGTAGCAAAGTCATCAAGATTCTTTTGTCATTTAAAAAAGAAAAAAAATCTACCCAATGTTGGCTAAGTTGATACGCAGCTGAATAACTGTGGTTTGCAAGTACTCACAAGGGACTTCCTTGGCTTTAGAAGAGAAAATCTCAGACGATCTCCTCGTGTCTGCCCATGTTTGAACTGCTCCCAGCTTTGACTGCTAACCAGCATGTTCAGGCGCCGGCTCGACTTACCAGCTGAGCAGGCAAAACCCAGGCAGCACCAGTGAGGCCAGACCTCTCTGGCAGCTGGTACGAGTCACAGTGAAGACAGAAATCGGTCATATTATCAGTGTCTAGTCACAGTGCTTTAGATTTCAGAGGCATCCTGTATCTATCAGAAAAATCACAGTATTTACTCTATTAGATCCCTTGTCCTGTGGTGCCTGTCGGGACGTTTGTATGTTCTCCTATCAAAAGTATGTGGTATTTCCCACCTGAAAAACTATGGAAGCTGAGAGATTGCTGAAGTGGATCATTTGAATATGTTAACTGTTGAACTGATCTAATTAGAATTGACTGCAATTTATTTTACTGTGTCTGTTCAAAATGGAATACTAATTTACAAGTAGTGGAGTAATACACAGCTTAAGTGTTCAGTTACACGATTCTTTTTTTATTCTTTGTAGTTCATTTTTCTAGTATGAGCAAGCTGTAAAACCTGAAATCGTATTGTGAGAAATAGAGATGTTGGAATTCACTTGAATAACATGAAACCTCATCTCAATTTTTTTCTCTAAAGATCAAATATTTGTGGTGCCATTTATTCCATCACTTCTGTCTGCTCCTTGAGCTGTGTGGTTAGAGGTGTGCACACAGAGGGATGCACCCCCTCACATCCCTGCCTGGAGCTCTGGCTCGTGTGGTTACACAGGCAGTCAGGGTTAGCTCAGGTACACCTGTGTTCTGGCTTGACTTGCAGCTACTGAAGTGTCAATTAAATCTAAATGGGGTCCATCTGCTTTCTGAACTACAGCGACTGCTTAGAATAAGGGGGAGCGAGGCTCATAGCATCACTTTTGGCCAAATATCCAAAGTGTTTGAGTATTTTTTGTACATAAATTTTCTCAAATTCAGTCATCACAAGTTAGACTTGAATTTGTTTGGAACTGAAAATTTGGGATAATTATAAATCATAAAAAAAACCCCATGCAATCACTCTTTATAGAAAGAAATCACTGTAGATAACTTCTATACATGTGAAAATACCATGGGCTAATTAAAATAAATCTTAAGAGTTGGGCAGTTAATGTTCTGAATTGTTGCTTTCACTCCTGAGTTGACCCTTGGCTTTCCTCAGCCTGCAGCCTGCTGCAAGGGTTAGCAGGTGTGGGAATCAAGCATCCTCCAGTGCCAGGGCCTCTTGGGAGCTCATTTCTTTCTGATCCTTGGTAGACAAGTTCTTAAACTGGGACATGGCAGGTGTGGAAAGGGAATAATGAGAGAGCTCATGAAACATGAGACTGTTTTACTTCCCACTGCCCCCTCAAACCTCTTTTTTGCCCCACTTTTCCTTCCCTTTTCTCCTGTTCTCTCCTGAGCCGATCTGCAGGTCTGGTCTGTCTTGTGTACTGTTTCCAAACATGGGCTAAGCAGGGACCTCCTACTTTTTATGTCCATTCTTGTCAGGGGTTTTGGTGCATGGGAACCACACCCTCACATCCTATATCCATCTTTTCTTCTGTTTACTCTTATGTTTCTTGCACATTGTTTTTCGTTAAGTCTTTGGCTTATCCACTTGTGTTTACCGTGTTTTACGCAAGGTAACAAGCAGCTAATCTTTTTCGTATAGCCATTGTCAGTAGTTTCTTATGCCTTGTTCTGAGTGTACTTAACTATTAATAACCAAAACATTCCTTAATATATGGAGTTTTAAACTGAACTGAAGGTAAAGCAAAAGTGACAGGTCCCCATGATGCAAGTCGTGAGTCAGCACATGATAACATAATATTTTTGATGGTTTTTGATAATAATTTAGAATGCTATATGATTTCACCAGATATAGGCACTATCACTCTTAATATTTCATTGGGCAGTTTCTTGTATGATCCTCATTCTTTCCACCATTACTTTAATGCCAGGTACAGAGGAACCCTTTTACTGAGGTTAAAGTATTTGCTGTTATTAGTTATTACTATTTGGTTAGTGCTCATATCTAAATCAGAGTGCCTGTTGTGCTAAGCACTCTGCAAACATCTTTGAAGAGACAATCTCTGCTCCAAAGAGTGAAGCAGATAAATACTTTAGTTTTTTCACCTTACTACTTAATGCTGCTTTTCTTGCACTTCAATTACACTTATCTAAGGGGTATCTATGCCACTCATGCCTCTCTGTAGTAATAGTAGTGATAATTAGGTAGCCACTTTTTATCTGAATTAAATGCAACTTCCCGAAGAATTTTTTAAAAAAATCCAGTGCATCATCAGATTGGACAAAGATGTTGAAAGACTTGTGCCCAGTGAGACACTACTGGGTGCTTGTGTCTAAAAAAGGAATGTTTCCTGCATTTTAAAGGTTTGTTTAGAATTGGGAGTCCACTATAACTTTCCTGCATGTATGTTAGGATTAAGATTGTTGTGTTTTCAGTTCTACAAGTGTGCAAGATTATTATTTGAAATTTCTGAGCTGATGTTGCCTGTCCAAACATTGGAAGGGGCTTCTCTGACCCCTGTAAGGTGCATCTGATGAAGTAAGCACACTAGAGATATTTTTTCCATTCCCTTGGACACATGAAAATACTCTGTGAACTCAAAGAGACCATTGGTTTCATCCACTGTAGTTTCTCATCTTTACTAGAAGAGGGCTTTAGTAAAGACCTTATGACTTCCAGTCACAGAATGTCTGGAACACAGCAGTATCAGTTGCAAGAGATTAAAAATGTCTTTGTTAATTGCTCTTTTGTTACTGCTCGTTAGTGCAGTGCCTGTACTTCTCTCTACTCTTTCTCCCTCACCTTAGTCCACAGGGGTCCATATTGTGGATTTTCCTGGTTGTTTTTTAATCAGTGTCTATCTGCAGAAACTTGTTAGTCAGGAACCTGTCTGACAGAAAGTTGTCATTTGTTTCATCATGATACCTATAGTAATGTTTGCTGTAAATCATGTAACACTCTTCCAGTCTTCTCTTATGAAGTCTTTATGCCTTTTTTCATACATCCGTTTTATCTTACAAAGCTGTTCATTTTGGCTTACCCATGTTGTGTTCTGCTATCCTTTTTGATTCCTAGATTTTTCCAGGATGAAATACATTTTTGCTTTACAAGGCTTTCTTAAATGTACCTTCTCTATTAGTTTATTCCAGTCTGTAATAGCAGGGGCTTAGTCTGTACTCCATGAAAGCTTTGAGATACTACCTTTTATAAATACTGCAGTGAACTAGGCTATTTCACTTTAAAGCTTTGATTGCTTGATGGTAGGTTTCAGCTTTGAACCCTCTTTTCTGTGTTTAATGATCTGGCTCGGGTTGTTGGACTGGTGCTGGAGTTGTCTCTGGTCATTGCTCCGGGTGTCAAATAGGCTGCAGAGTCGAACGCTTTCCCAGAACATGCATATGCATGGAAGTCCACTTAAAAAGGAAGATTTTTAGCCTTTGCCACTTGGTTGTTATTTATTCTCTAGCGTTCAGTGGTGCATTTGCTTGGGCAAGAATTTGCAGTGAGTTTTTAGAATCCCTGTTTTATTTTCTGCTGCATGAGTCTATGCTTTTTTTCAGCTGCCTTGCAGGAACTCCTCCTGTCAGATTAGCATGGTCTAGTGGTCTGCATCCAGGCTAGGAAAAGAGCCTTTAATCCCTCATCTGATGTTGAGTGCATTGATCCTCTCCTCTTCAGGATGCTGTGAATGACTGTGAATGTATGTCCTTATTGACTGGCATTATCCTCTTCCACAGAAGTTCTTCTCTCTGTTCAACACCACGGTCTATAGATGTGAAAATCCTGTTTCTATGTTGATGGCCAAACTCATTCTCTCCTTCCTGGTCTTTTTGTCAACATTTGCCTTGAGAGGTTCCTCAGGGAGGGGGTATATCTCGGCAGCAGAAATGTGTCAGAAGGGACACAAATTTTCACATAGCGCTACCAGTGAGTACCTCAGTGTCCCTCACCAGTCTCCCTGGCATTCTAACCTGCTATTTTCCCCAAAGGATTAGTTCACTGCCTTAGATTCCCTCTTTGTGAAGCTAGGATGATGTTCTCTTCACAGGATTAGGTGAAGATTAGCTAGTGTTTATCAGCGACTTGCAGATAAAAGAAGTGCTTTATTTACATGTATATCTTTTAGACTGCGTGGTCTTGATCACTTGGCAGTGCTCAGCTCTGCATTAGAGAAACGCCTGATGTAGGATACTGTTATACAATAATTTTTAGAGATGGTTACTAACGTGTGTATTTAGAAGTGAATCCCACTTCTCGAAAACTGAAGCACTTTAAAATGTGAAAATATTCTGTCGTGTTCTCTTTTTTCAATTATTATTATTGCTACCTTTAAAGTGTTTTGTGTTAGTGTTGACACATAGGATTTTTGTGGACATTCTGGAAATATCAACAATATTTCTGGCCTAATGACTGTAAGTACTTCTAAAGGTAGAAAGAAACACAGTGCCATCTTTGAAAAGTTACCTTCCTAGACAGACAGACAATGTCTGCTTTTACCTTTCAACACCAGCCATCCCTAGTTCATGAATTATAGTAGCTGGAAGCTGAAATTCAGAGTGTTTCTTCCGCTTCTTTTATAATTTCTGAAAATAAAGGTTTTGCAGCAACTGGAATCAGCTAACAGTCTTGTTGAAAATACATCTTGTTCTTCCCTAGCGATATTGGCTCTGTAGGGCTTTCTTAGTAGTATGAACAGATATGACTCAGAAGACAGAGAGAGAACAACTATGTTGTGTAGGAAGTTAAAAAAATGGAGTTTTTTACCATTTTGTTTTGGTAAAGCACAACAGTAAAGCTGCAATGCCTGCCTTTTTTTTTGGTTGTGGTTTTTTTTTTTTTACTTCTTGACAGCCAGTAGAACTGGAGCTAGTATCCTGAATTGATCTTAACAATCCATGAGAAATCCAAGAGAGAACTAACGAGATATTCTCAACAGTATGAGATATTTTGAAGTGCTGTAATTTCTAGTTTTCATAGTATCAAACTGCAGATTGCTAGTGCAGATTGTTTTATATTGCATTAGGGAAGATTAGGTGGGTATTCCTTAAAAATATTATTTGAATTGAGTCAAATTTGGATGATTTGGCTTTTGAGGGCCTTTCTTACATGGAGAACCTCTAATCAGGAAGAAAATGTAGTAGAAACTTGTTGTCAAAGTAAAATATAGGACCAAAAGTATGCAGTGAGAGGGGGTAGGCAGGGGTACATGATAAAATCCCACCTTCTTGGAGCCCATGTAATTACCTTCTCTCTTCTCCTTGAGTAGACAGCACCCTCAGGTCTGGTCCTTTTTTCCCTTTGTCCTTGTTCCCTGTGTTTCTGTTACTCTTGAGGGTTCTCTTCATCTCTTCCTCCACCCTTATGTTTTCAAAATTACCACAGTCTATTCCCCTTAGAGAAAATTTCCTAATACTTGACTGCAAACTTGTTCTTTCATTCAACCAGACCCTTTCAGAAAGCATTCCTGTGTTAATTTCCCTGAGAAATTTTTCCCCATGACATCTTGGTTTTGAACTTTTATTGCATTTTTTTCAAGTTCCTTATGGAAGGAGCCAGTCCTTACGTATTTGTGAAAGGCCATTTATGTAGTCCCCAGACAGTAGCCAGGCACAGTCTGTATGCAATAAAATGTCTGTAACCTTTCAGAAACCTTATCTTTAACATGTTATCTTATCTTTTGCTCTAATTTCTCTTGGGTTTTATCCTCTATTCAAGCCAGTTTCCCACATTTCTTAGTTTACATCAGTAAAATTAAAAATATCATCTGCTAGACTAACATGAAAGTACTTCTCAATGTATGAAGAAGTTACATTTTGTATCGTACACTTGAAATGGTGTATTGAAGGAGAAAAGATCGTATTGGTTAGAGGTTGTGTAAATGTAATGTAAGAGATTGAGCTTCAGACCACTCAAATTATTTACAGTATTTTCAACCAACTTCAGTAGGAGCAGGAGCTAATCCGAAATGGTTCTGACCAAGAAGGGAGAATTTTATTTACCATCTGCTTGGATAGCATCTTACTGTGCGTTTTACAGTAATACTTGATGTTCTGATGTCCATTCTGATTGTGATTCTTCTTTCCAGATGTTCTGGGAAAGTGAAATAAACATGGTTGCTATTTAGATAGGATGTTTGTTCAGTGCTTTTTTTACAAACTGCTGCTTTTCTACAGGCAGCGAAACAGAATCTCTGTCCCTGGGAAATGCTCTGCAGAATTAACGGCGCTTGAAGTCTTGGGAAATGCTCTGTGTCCCTTGCTGCCCTCTCTCTTCCTTTATCTTCTCCTCCTCAGTACATGCTCTCCTCACTTTTAGCTTCCAAAGATGAAAATCTTACCCCGATAATGTCTTGTGGGTATTACAGCCTTGCCTAAACTGCAGTCTCTGTTGGTCACGTCAGGTTGTATTCCAGTCATTTTCCCAGAAAATGCCCCGAGGGGTTCCATACAACTCATTTGAAATGGTTTCCTATTTGTGTTTGTTACTAATGCCGTGGGATTGTTTAAGCATCCAAATTTTTTTGTTTGTTTGTTTTATTTTTAAAATCATCCTTTTGCACTGCTCTGACAGATTTGCTGTAGAAAATTAGTGCTAAAATCTGTTTCCGTGTGTCATTAGGGCTGTATTGCTTCCTCTGCCGCCCCAGCCGTGCCGGTGTGTTCCCGGGAGGCAGGGCCGGCTCGGCTGCAGCTCGGCGCAGGATCAGAAGCCGCTCCGGCGTGTGGCATCCATGCTGTGCTGTCTGGCTGCCGTTCGCACCCGCCCACCGCTCCCCGCCGCCGCGCTCGGGCCCATGCGCCTTTTCGGGGGCTGAGATAAGATGTCAATGAGAGGGGCGGGCGGGTTCGCCGAGCTGCCGGAGCAATTGATTCTTGTCTGCCTCTCCGAGCAGTCTGTCTGCGCAGCAGCACATGAGACGCTTTTGCACAATACCCCGCTAAATGCTCTAGTCAGCAGCTTCCAAAGGAAGAACAGTATTTTAAAAAGAAGTAATAGCAGTCCTCTATGAGCCCCAGTGAGTGCATAGACAAGAGCTAAATTTGGAAAGCTAAAGCTTATTTCGTGCAATATTATTAGAATTATTTGGGTTTCCAAAGGCACGCTCACATACATGTATGTGTTGCTGGCCAGCTTTTCCACGTGACTCGGCTAGATCCAAATGCAGTTATTTATAGATGGCAAGAGCGGTGATGGCATTATCTTATAGCACTCCAGTCCTGAAATTATAGCACTCGTGTGCAGGGAGAGGCAGCCAGGTGTCCTCTGTGAGAATTTAGGCAGGCTGCTCTTTTGCAAATGTCCATAAGAAGAGGTAGTCACAAATAACCCTTTCCCTCTTCCCCAATTCTTTTTTATTTTCAGACAAAGAAGAGAAAGGTATAGAAAAATCAGTCTGGGCTGCGATTTCTACTGGCTTCTTCCCTAGATGCTTGTAGAAAGCAATTAGCCACGGTCATTTTTATACCTCCCCCCTCTTCCACAGATAACCTCTTTCTACCTATGTAAAATGATAAACATGCCCCTGAAGACAAGGAAACAGCAATTTCTAATCTGTCTAAAACTAATGTTCGTGGTTAGGTTTTTAAATAAAAGTCTCTTGTTGCAGCCCTCTTGTGCTTGTAGCTCAGCTAATTGAGCTGAGGCTGCTCCGTGTGCACTGGAGCCGTGTCTCGGGTACCGCCTGCGCGAGGAAACAGCTGCCTGGTTCCGCCTCTGCAGAGCGCCGGAGCCCTGCTGCTGGGGCCGCACTCTGAGCCACAGCGGGGATTTCATCTAGCTGGGGAAAAACCAAATACATGTCTGGGGGGAATTATTTTTTTTTTTTTTTTTAAGATAGAGAAACAAGGAAAAAAAAGATAAAAAAAAAAGGAAGAAGAAAAGAAAAAGCTGGTCGGGTTCACAGGGTGGTCACACAAAGAAATGCTTCAGCACAGTTGGGAGTGTGCAGGCTACAGCAGAGTGTGGGCACAGACAGCAGAAGATGGGGCTACCTCGAGGTGGTACTGCTGCAGAACGCTTGGTATCATGAAACTACAACTAAAATAATCTGAAGATCAGGATAGGGTTGTTTAGATGTTTCTTATTTTACGCCAGCTTGAGTTTTCGATGTGGCCCTAATTGTAGCAGAGCATAGATGATTTGCTGCTTTTGCTTTACTGGTAATAAATAAAATAAACGTAGGGCGTGTGGAGTCTTTAGGGGTATCAGAATGCCTTAATAAGAGCATCTGTGGCTCACAAAGTCTGCTCCTATAATACAACCGTGTTTCAGGTGGGAAGCATCCATTAGCTCGGAAGACACAGCTAGAAGAAATGGAACTTTAAGGATACAGAAGCCCTTTTCTTGCTCAGATTAGTTACCAAGTTCCCAGTGCAGCTTGGGAACAATTATTTGGTATTTGACTTTGGTATATTAATTGAATGTTAATTAATTAGGCAGTTCTCAAGAAAAGGTGATTGGTACCAGAGGAGCAGAGCAGGTTGCTAGTAAAGGATGATGACAAGGTTTGTGGGGTTGGTGGGACACAGAGGGAAAAAAGAGAAGTAATGACTCTGTTGGAAAACTACTTCATCTACTGGGCACTGAGATGGGAAGCACTGCTGCCTTGAAACTGCAGTGCATGCACACATCTCTCTGCCCTGTATTTTTCGAACAGAGATCAGTTAAGTTAAAACTGCTGCAGGCTGAGTTTCTCTTTCTTGATGTCCGTAACTGTTTTCATGTTCAGCACTTAGAGATTATTTTACATAGTTGAAATATTTCCTTCAGAATGAGTGGAAGGATAGGGTTAGAGTTACTTCTAGCTTAGTTCTGTTCAAGTACAAAGTTTGGATAGTATGAAAAATGGTCCTGCAACCCCCAACTTTGAAAGCAAACTTTTTTTTTCCTTCAGCAGTTATAGAGAAGTTGGCAAAGTTTGTATTACACTAATCATACAAAAATAAAAAAATTCTGAGGACACCTGATAAAACATTCTTTTCCTGTAAAAATATAAAATAATGTAAAGTTAAAGCAAAGAGCAAGATTGCAGAACCAAAAAGCAAAAGTTCCTAAAATAGCTTTTGGTCCTTCTGCGTTCTGGCTGTGCAGTGTTAACTTTGGAAACACGTTTCTGCTATAAATTTTGGTTGTGTGGTTTTTGCAATTTTTTTCCCCTCCTTGAAAGCCTCTCCAGATGTTTTACAGTTGTTGTTTGAAAATGTTCCATGGCAGGCACAGAGACTGCGGGCACAGAGCAGTAACCCCTTGATGTGGTGGTTGTGGTTTTTCCTTGCAAAGAGAGGAAGGTGTATGATCCTCTCTGTTCTGGGACTCTGTTCTGTCACAAATGGCGTGACCTTCAGCACATCACCTGCTCTCAGTTTCTTTCATCTTTAAAACTTAGCTGGTAAGCCGTGTAGCTGGATGGCCGCTTCGGCAGTCTCTGCAGGAGCTCTCCACACTGTAGCTGAGATGTCTTTTTGGGATAATTGTGAATACAAGCCAGATTTAAATACTTTCCCAGTGCAGACTGATTGAATTTCCTCTGCTCACAAACATAGATTTCATTTGATTCTAAAAAACTTCAAAAAGTCATCTGTGCTGTGCCCCCTTGGCTGAAGAATCCGTTCGCCCTAGATCTGCATCTGACCTTTCCTCTGCGTCTCCGTTCATGGAAATTCCTCACCTTACCCCTTAATGTATTAAAGAGCATTAGTATGCTCCTAATATCTAACCTGTGTCTTTTTTATCTCTATATCTTGGTGTTTCTGCTGTGGATACAGTTAATGCTTTGTTACTCATTAAATCAGAATACCACTGCTGTCAGTCTTCCCTCTCAAAAAAGAAAAAAAAAAAAGCCCAAACCAAAAGCCCTAATCTATGCAATCATTTCTTGCAGGGTATATTGATAGGGTTTTTTCTAATCATTCTGATTACTTTTCTCTCCCTTCTGTGGCTGCACACTGTGGTGGGGTAGAGAGAAAGGAGAACTGTGCATCTCCCAGACTTGGGTCCGCTCATGCAGCTGAGGAGGCTGGTTGGCAGCACAGCACAGCTCCTGCCTTCATCACCCTTCTGAGGATTCCTGCCATCAGGCCTGCTTCTCGCCCTCTCGATGGGAGATGTGCTTTGTTGGACTTTGCTCTTGTTCCTGTTGGACATCGTTTCAGATAATTTCTCCAGCTTTTCAGGATGATATCAGCAACAAATTTCTGCAGTGAGCTGATGCTTCTCCCAGCTTGTGCCATCTGTAAATCGACCCAGAACACGCTCTAGCCCTTTATTCATCTGCATCATGGATATCCATAAATGAATCATTCAGTAATTTCATACCCAGAGAAAACTGCAAAAACCCATCTGATAATGCTCATTTCTATTAGTGACTATTGGTTTAATAGTTTGATAAGGCTTAAGTTTCCAGCCATTTTGTGTTGTGTTCAGCTAGACCTAATTTCCCTTGTTTATTCGTAAGAGTGTCGTGTTAAGCAGCACCAAAGCCTGACTAAAATCAAACTAATCTATGCTGGAGGTCTATTGTCTGCTAGTGTAAAGGAAGTAGAGAAGTAAGGCGTGATTTGTTCCTGACAAGTCCATTTTGGTTGTTACTCATTTTTTACTTTCCTCTTGGTCCTTTTGAATAATCTGGGTTAATTTTCCGTGATAGGAAGCTGAACCTCAAATTCCGCAGTTATTCCTTTCTTTCTTTTAATCGTAGACACTAGATTTTCCCTTTTCCAGACTTCCATTGTTGTACTGATTGTGCATGGCTTCCCTGTGTTCCAGTTCCTGTTAAATTCATCTGTTGGGTTTTTTCCTAGCACTTCCAGATGTTAGTGGTGGTGCTAGCTCAGGAGTTGTTAACAGTAGTAATTGGAGGGCTAAGGATGAATTAAATGACATGGAGCCTCTCACCTGTAGGTCACTGCTTTGACTGTAGCCAAAGATGGGTTCAAGTGTGTCAGTCTCATTTTTCAGATGTCTGGATTATATGTGAAATCTGTTGATGACTAGAACTGTCATTACAAAATAAAAGCATCCAGCAGTAATGCAAGATGCTGTTGTTTGAAATCTAAGCAGTGAAACCAACAATTGGATGAGTAAGAAAGCAAGCAGTCTAATGCTATTGGAGTGCATTTCCTTGAAAAGCCTTATCCAAGATTCACTTGCTGGTGGCATTTCACCAGTGTTGTCTTCTCTTTACATAATGGGCTGTGTTTTCAGATGTAGCAGCTTGGGTAGAGCTAAGCCTAAATGAGATGCTTACGTATTTTATCTGGATCTGTACAGAGTGTTTTGTGCTTGCCAAATTGAGCCATTGTTGCTATGTTTTGTAATGTATTACTTCAAAGTTAATGTAGTGAATCTGGTAAGATCCTCTGCCAAGTTTTGGCAAGTGTAGAAAGAAATTAGGGAATCCCAGTTCCACTGAAGGCATAGGGTGAGGATAGCAGTATTCAAATCTGTGGCTCCAGCATGTACTATTCCAGTTGGCAAGAGCCTTTGGGGAAGCCTACATATATATGTGTCTTGAGAGGTATTTGTGAAGAATTGAAGATAGGCCAAGGCAAGCTGGACCCGTATTCAAGACCAGACTTTGTACATGGTGTCGCTCTCGTGCAGCACATGCTGGATAACTCTCGGGTTTGCAGTAAGGGTTTTATTGAATAAAACCTCTGTTAATTAGTGTGATACTACATTCAGTTTAATTAGGTGTTCCCTTCATTATCTATTTTCCTACAAACCTGCATGATTTTTTTGTGTTTTAATTGTAGTACATAATTGCATTATAGATCCTACTGAGGCAAAGCTGGATATTTCTGCAGGACACAGCTGTAGCTATAGTAATGAAGGAGGCATTGTTGATAAAAGACATTACTTAAATATTAGGGCTATAAATGTGTATCATGCCCTGTTCCACAATGTTGAACTGTGGCTGTCAACTTTGTGTTCCTGTTGTCATTATGAGGGCAGTTCATGCCTCCCAAAGCAGGATCTGAGCCAGCTGCCCCCTTTGCTCTGCTGGGGAATTCAGTTCCATGCAGTTGCTGTGCAGTCGCTGGGACGAGCACTTTTTAAATCTGTGTGCCTTTAGAGGTGGCTCTTCTCACTACAGTGGGGCAGGTTTGTGTTGGTACTTTTTAGATAAAATCTGTCCATGTAATCCGACTTACTTGGACTTTTAAGCTAACATCACTGATTTTGCCTGATGGAGAAAAGCAGTCACAGTCCTCAGGTGCTCCGAAAAAGCAGCCGGCTGGGGTGCAAGCCTCCCTGAATGAGGTGGGAGCAAACACCTGGGAGTAAGCACTGGCTCTGTGCCGTGGGCTGCTGTGTGCTAAGTGGGTGTCTGCTGGCAGCCAGAGGGGTAGGCCTGGGAGGAGGGATGGACTCCGTGGCGTCTGCTTTGAGTCCATACTGAACGGCCAGACTGCTGAGAAATTAATACTTTTGCTTTGTAATTGGCTTTGTATATACTCCTTTTGTGCTCTCAGTGTTGAGGCAGACACGGAGCAGAAGCTCGTGTAATGATGGGGTAGGGCTCATCTGTCGCAGGGTTAGGCCGTGTAGCAGAAAGCTTGAAAGAACTGCAGAGGAGGGACAAACACAAATCTCTGCTAATGGACGGTTACGTCCCGGGTTTGTGGCCTTGCTTTGCTGCCCTGACCGACTGTCCGACAGGTTAGCCAGCCATCGCCAGGCTCTGCTGGGGTATGTGAGGAGGAGAGCTGCAGGAAAATCAATCCTTGAAATAGTTTGGAATTACTGGTTTCTCCCTCTCCCCGATTTCCTAGCTCTTTAAAAGCAAAATGGCTTTTAACACACAAGGAAAACATCTGATTTTCAGTTTCACAAAATTGCGGACAAAGGTTCCATCCTTTTAATGCAATTGACCTTATTTTTCTAAAACTGTCAGCACATTGAGCTTTAGGTAGTTAATATTTTCAATGTATTTTTCCAAATGTGATATAGTCTCCATTTTTCTATGTAGAAAGAATAATCTCTTCTAAATAACCAAGACAATAGTTATTTCCACTCCTCTCATTCTCTTCTCATTGCTGCTTTCCTTCCCTCCCCACCAAATTACTTCACTGGATGTTTTCTAAAAACTGTATTTAGATTGCAGTCTGTAGAGGAGAGAGTAGAAAGCACTCAGTAGCTCTGCATTCTACTTATCTGGAATTCTCCATTTAAAAAAATACAAACTTATTTCTAAAAGCAATGTAAAATTAATGGATATGATTGGTGACAAATGATGTATTTTCTTACTTATGCTGTAAATACCTTTTCAGCCAAATGCATTTCCTTCTGAAACATGAAACCAATCTAGCGAGATGGTGCTGAACAGATAGTTCTCCAAATCAAACTCCTCCTTTTTTCCTAATATTTTCATTGCAGCGAATAAGAAATACGGGTCTGCCAGTCTGCCTATTGAACTATCTACTGCAGCTTAACTGCAGCAAGGAAGCAGTAATCCTATTGTGCTCTTCCAGCAGTCTCCCGGGAAGCAGAAGGCATTGAAATTACTGAGCTGTTGTCCTATCCCCTCCTCACCTGTCTTTGTGGCTGTAAATATAGTGTCTGCCTGTAAATAACAGTTTGCTGCACCTTTAAGCACGTTCCCTAACAAGAGGCAGCGATTTACTGAGGTGATAAGCTGTAACTAATGCTAGGGTATCATAATAGGTAAATAGATTAGCAGTGTGCTGCTCTGTATTTTGCTTTCTAGGGAGCCGCTGGCTCATGCACTCGGAGGTGCTTACTCTGGCACTTTGCACGGCGCCGAGTACAACCAGGCTGTGCAGGATTGCAGATCCCAGTGCCAGAGTGGGTGCAGCTGATGAAAAGCATTAGTGCCTCTGTGGGGTAGCACTGATGGCACACCCTGGTTCCTTTACTTTTTCTGGTCCCTGGCCCAAAAAGGCTTATAATGGGCTATGCTGATCTTCACTGCCACGGCTATAAAATGACCTTTGAGCTGCATCATCAGCATCCATCATGTAATATTTGCAGATATGCCAGCATCATTTGTTGTCAAGAAGTATTAGGTGGTGTGAGCAGCCTGGGCATGATCCGTGGCTTCCCCCAGCTCAAGCTCCTTGATTTTCCTAATGGAAGGGCCCCAGCACTTACAAAGCAGTTGTGATGCTGCTGCTGGGTGAGGGGCACTCATGGCTATGAGGGATGGGAAGGTGCCACGGAGCGAGCAGTGCAGGCCTTTGTTTCTGTACTGCCTGGCAGGTTTTCAGCACAAAAGGGTCCTTACAGGAAAGGAACAGTACCAGGGGATGTGGCCGGTCCTAATAATTGTGTCGCAAATCTTGTGATACTTGGCGTGTTCTTAAAGACTTGGCTCCTAGAGGCAGGGGATTAAATAACAATTGCTTCCTTTCTCTTTCAAGCAAGGCTTAGCTCTGTGGTTGCAGAGAAATGCTTAAAATGTGACTTGGGCTGACTGGGAAAAAAAAAATTGCCTTCCAGCCTTCTTTCCCCTCCTTGTCCCCAGGATCCCAGTGTGGATACATTGCCATGTCTTATGATTTTTTTCAATGAAAGACTTTAAAACTATTGGAGGCATCCAGAAGGACATACAGTGTTGCCAACTTTGGGTGTGTGGGAGTATTTATGAGTATTTTAAGGAGAGGTCGGTCACATTCTGTGCTGAGACACACTCTTGCCATGTCTGGTCCTCTTCAAAGAATAGAAAAACAAAAATGGGACTGGGTAGGAGCAAGCTGAATATCTCTGAACTGGTTTTTCTTCTCTTGCTTCCTTAGGGAAGCCCCTTGGGCTAGTTGTAATTGAAATTTCTCTTATTTTCAAATCTGTGTTTCTTCTTCTCACAAATGTGAAAGCTGAGGCTTTTCACGTCTATGTTGGTTTCTTAACACAGTCATCATTAGCAAATCAGTATCGATTTATTCCTATGGAAATAGATCAGTGCTAAAAGTAAAACGCAATCCCATTAAGAATGATACAGGTTTTGCAGATGGAGAAAAGTAGGTCAAATATTGCACCAATCATCCCAGAGAGTGTCCCTTTAAGCCAAATAAATGTGTGAATACACTTAAACCATCAGTACATCATTTGATTGCCATTATTCTGCATCTTTTTGCATGAGCTAGCAGAGCCCTCTGTGACTGAACACGGGTTGAAAGAAAATGTCAATTTTGGTGTATTAACCAGGTTGTATCTGACACCTGGGCTGGATACAGGACTTCTTGTGGGCGTGTGTGCACATTCAAGGATTCTTCGTTTCCTCCCATTGCAACAGTTGAGTTCAACCTAAGCAGGAAAGCCACATCATTGTATGCAAGGGACATTGTAGCAATGCAGCAGAGGAACACGATTTAAATCTGATCATTAAACTGCCGCAGCAAGAGGCTGCGAGAGACGGTGTGGATGGTCCATCTGCAAAATCTGTGCTCCTGTTGTACAAGGAGGAGGGGCGGAGGGGGAGAAAAAGCAGCTGCTTGGCTGTGCTATGAGAGGGTGAGACTGACTGTTGGCACCATCTGTAGCTGTCCTTTGTGCTTGCTGCTTTATCTGTTCATTATAGTATGATACTGAAATTCTCGTGCTTTGAGTGTAAATGAGTTGAGATACGCCTAATACTGTCAGCATAAAAAGCAGTAACTAAGTACACTAAAGATGAATAGTGTAATCTGTAAATTCATTTTGAGTTTGTTTCATCTTGCTTGAATAGCCCAGGAAGTGATGTTCTCCAGAAGCCAGCTGTACCAGATGTGTGTTGGCCGGGTATATATTCATCTTACCGAGCAGAGAGCAGAGCAGTGGAGGTGGATGGGGCAGGAGAGCGGGGAGGCTGCCCTGTGTTTTCCAGCACAACAGAGCAGACTCCTTTAGAGGGAGGATAGAGCAGGCCAGAGGGGAACTGGTAACTCCTAAAGTGGCTGCAAACAGCTTTGTTTTCATTCCATGCACAAGTACACACGCAGGGAAGAGAGTGATTATTATACATGGTACATGAGTTGAAATGTCCCGAGGGAGGAAAGGTTGAACCTCTCCGTAATGAGTGCTGTGATAGGGATGAGTAAATTTGCTAGTTTTTTTACCTGCAGTCTCTTAGTTTCTGAAAACATGAGTCCTCTCCAGATAACTTGTAGAATAAAACCATCCAGCTTATCTTGAGGACTTCTTTGTTCTTTGATGGTTTACATTTTCGCTTTATAAATGCACGCACTGGATGTTGGTAATAATAACAACTCATTAAGATGTTTTCTTATTTTCACCTCACCAAAGCAATGCTCTCATTGGCATATTCCTTTTCCAGGAGTTATACTGTTTTTATTTCCAAACAGGCTTGGCTTTTGTTTGCAGATTCATGCCCTCAGATCCATTGGGTTGTTGCTTTTTTATCTTACTTGTCAAGTGCACATAGGTGTGCAGAAGGAGCAACTCCCTTCTCCCATCGTAGCCTCGTCTAAGATGGATGATTCCGTAGTAATTACACTCGGCTGTGAAAGTGCTCAGCATCTACTATTACTCATCCACTATTACTCTGTGATGGCTGCGCTAAGTGTTCGGTAGAACACTTTGTTCGTGTTTCCCGAGCTGAAGTGGCTGTGGCGAAAGGGAAGAAACCCTGTGAGGCAGGAATTTGTATCTCCAGGTGGCTGGAAAGGGGGAAGGGGGCCTTTGTCACTGGCACGTTAGTAATGATATGCCAGGGATAAAAGGTGAGTATAATTTGATCAAATGCTTGTTGACAGATTCCTTGGCTAATAGAGAAGCAGCTTAGACTGACACTCGTTGCTGGAACATTTCACAGAGCTCGGGGGAATGCTTTTTGTAGGCTACATGTGAGCCTGGCAATTTCCGAGTGACCGTATTTAGTTACATAAAGAAACGATGTCCCCTTTTTGTCACAGCAGAGCTCTAAAATGCCTCCCTAAACGCCGCTCTTGACCTTCTGCTTGATAAATGCAATAAAATTACTACCTCTTCTTTGTTCAAATGTGTGATTAATTCACAGCAATGGCCCAGGCTCAAAGTTTTTTTCTTGTGTTGCCATTTAACTTGAGAAAATCCAATTGTTTCTTGTACTGAAAAATCATACTTGTGTGTGGTTTTGGTAAAGCAGATTCCTTTTTCTCCCCTGCAAATACGGCTTTACAGTTAGTCCCTTTGGAATTTGTTCTGTGTTAACAGTACATGTGAGTAGCTACTGGGAAAAGAAGGTGGTGTACCCTGAAATGATAGTTTGCTACTGCTTATGATTGTGTTATGTGGTGAAAAGACAACCATTAGAAGATTAAGAATGAAAACAGAAGCCTCAATTTTAGAGAATTCTGCATTTGTCTCTTTTAAACGAGCAAGCCTAAAACTGCATCTAGAGCTCTTACTACTCTAAACTGCTGTGGCATCTTGGGTTTTCAGTAGTCTTCTGGTTCTCACCCACCCGTGTAATCTGTTGATTTGTGCTCGGTTCGCAACACCTCAGGAAGGCACTTAGTTAAAAATTAAACATGAAGCATTTTTTTGTTCCGAGGGTTTTGTAAACCATCCTTTAAAGAAGAAAAAACCCCAAGCACTTGAGAAGTTGATTTCTTTCAACTGCAGGATTTTTCAATTAGTCTGCACTTTGTTGCAGTGAAGCTCCTTGCTGTATCGTCATACCTGGCTGACTTTTTACCAGAGCCATTCCTGATGTTGGAATTAAATAGTCAGCTTTAAAGCTTGGGTGGATGTTGCTGGAGGCTTCAGTGGAGTGTCTCGGCTGGGTGCACTCATGGGAGCCAGGTTTCACTTGCAGTCACTTTCTGAGGCTCTGCTTACTGCAGAGTAGGTGGTTCCTATAACAGGGCCTGGTCTTTTCTGACTGTGGGTGCATAAGGGAGAGGACACATTTTCAGGAATAATGACCTCTTTCATGTCTTTAGAAGGAGTTGCAAGCTCTTCTTCCCTCTAAGAAATCTCTGCATCTTCATAGTTCATAAGCATGATTTTCCTGTAAGCACAGAATTACCCTCATTGACTACAAGATTAGGCACATAATGGAAACACACATTTCAGGGTTGTTCTGGGTCAAATATAGATTTAAGTGCCTAACTTTGTATCCATACATCATTCTCCTGTTTATCTATTCAAGACTGGTAGCTCATAGCAGTTTTGGAAATTAATTCATGCACATGGGTTTCTCTCCAATTAATCTTTTGTAAAAAACCCAGCCAAACAGAAGTCTTTTTCTTTGCTCCCCTCTGTAAATGATGTCTTCCGTATGTTTTTGTTATCTTTCTATTAGTGTGGAATGAATTATTCTGCATCTTATTTCACTTGTAACAGCTATCCCATATCCTTTTGCTTCATCCATTCTTCATCTCTGTGCTGCTCAGCTCAGACACATTCTCTTGTGCCTCCTGGGCTGTGCAGAATGTTTGTAACTTGCGTAAAAACATTCTAATGATAGTGTAGGGCAATTACAGACTCAGTTTGATAGGATAATAATGTGAGTGGTGGGTCGTGGACAAGCTTTGCGCTCCTGGTGTTTGTCTGTTCAGCTTGTGACTCCTGTTACAGTGGCTTGCACCTGCACCGGGCTGTGCTGGTTCCTCAGATGTGTGCTCACTGTCGTTTGTTCTGTTTGCACAGCACTGCTTTCATCGTGGTGTGAGGAGCTGGGACGGCTCTTGCTGCTTCGCCACCAGAAAAGCCGGCAGAACGATCCTCCCGGGAAGCTCCCCATGCAACCCCCCATGAACTCTATGAGCTCCATGAAACCCACCCTCTCTCACAGGTGAGTCTGGGCCCAGCCCGCAGCAGTGCACTCTGGACAGCGTGTTGTGTGACGGGTGTGTTACTTGAAATGCTTATTACCACTGATGGGGGGAGCGACACTGTTTCATGCGCTGCTCAGCACTGCGGACAACAGGGTCTCTGTAATCACAGCAAGCACTAAATAAACTCAGATTTTCTCTTTGCTGTTGCCCCGTGCATAGTGAAGTGACACTTCCATCTTCAAATCTGTGCTCAGATCAAGTGGGCTTGCTTTCAAGCTTCAAATTATGCCCTAGAGATAAACTTGTACATCATGTCTCTCATCAGACACTTGCCTGATGTTTATTTAAGTACAACTGGCTTTTCTTGACGTTGAAAACATTTCACTGATGTTCTGTGTTTTAAGTGTCATTGGAAATGTATTGCATGCAAAGCAACTGTACTGTGGGTGTAGCCATAGATTGGAGAATGTCCTGTACAGTCTTGTATCAGGTGAGGATCACAAAACACTTGTGTTGATTTAGAGAAAACGTGAGCATTAAAGGACACTATAAGAAGATTATGTGAAGGCTTTGATTACCAAATTATGTGGAGCTCTTGTGCCTCCATTTCTTGTCAACAAGAATAGGTCAACAACAACCTAGGTCAAAGCAAAAGCTGGAGATTAAGTGTAGACAGGATCCTGTAGACAGGATTAAGCATTTGTTTCATGCTTTATGTTTCTGGGAGCTTTTTTCCAAGGCCTTCTTTCCCTCAGCATCCCATTAAAGAAATCACAAATTGTACAAATTTGTTTTAGTGTAGAGTATTTTTGTTAGTAAAGGATTATGAGAGTGTAATGAGTCTTAATTCCTTGTACCTAGGTTCCATGATAGCCTAACTTGAACTTTTGTGTTAGAATGGAGCTTAGGGACATCTTTGTACCAGTGTATTTGCATATGCAAATTTGTCTGAAAACAACTTTCAGTTGAGGTTTCAGTTGAATTTTTTTTCATTATTTTTGTTGCATTTATGGGAAAACCATGCAATCACTATGCCTTTTATTTTAGCCCTCGAGAACAAATAAAGTCCTTTTTTTTTGAAGTATAATTAATATATCATCACTGGCTTTTCAGAGTACCTGGATTTCCTCTTTTTTAGTTGCTTATGAAATGACTGATTGTAAACACACTTAAAAAACCCTCAGAAAAGTCAATGTTTTAAAATAATTTTACACTTGGGGAAAGCTTTTCAGAAGACAAAGCGGAATTAGTGGCCAGTCTGCAGAGAATGTGGTGCGGTGTATGTGCTCTCTTAGGTGTAGTTTTGTAGTTTTTAGATGCCTGATTGTCATTTGACCTTTTAGCCTCTGTTCCTCTAGAGTCTATAAAGCAAGACTCTCTCACAGGAGCTGTGTGCTACATTACCAGATAATAGATAAGATAGGCACAGCTCACTTGTTTTGTGGCAGTTTTCCACTGAAACTGTCACATGTCAAAAAATAAATACTTTCTTCTGCTAAACCTAAATACCAGCATTTCCGGCAGTACCGGGTCGTCCAATGTTCTGCCTGTAGTAGAGCATCCTGCCCAGTACTGAGAGGCTCCTGCGTATTTCTCCAGTATTGCCCTTGAAATGCTCTACGGGGGAAGATACTGGGAGTAATTTCTAAAATACTGCTCTTTACCTATGAGATGCCCCTCTAGAACCAAAGTTTCTGTGGCGTAACTTCTTATCTACAATAGCTGCAGCAGCCTCTTCAGGATTCGGAATACTTGCATCACTGCTTTGCTGTGTGCTGTTGTCTGTAATTTACCCATAACACAACTGCTCAAAATCTTTTAGGTGGTACATTAGAATGAGACATCCTGTGGCTCTCCCAACTTCTTTTTCCACCTGGAACTGTTTATTTTCATGGATGTTTCATAAGCAGTCTCCAAGACAGCAGTGAAGTATGGGGTGAAGGAGAATTGGGTTTTATATTTGTTTTAATTAAACAAAAGATGAAAAGCCGTTAAGTACAATATTAACTACAGTAAGTGATGAAGCTGTTGATGAAGCACCATTTGTATTTGCATTAGATTACATTTGGGTCAAAAGCTTAGTATTAAAGTTCACAGTATCTTATCTCTAATCCACATGGCTTTTCTGTTAATTCAAACAAAAAAAAAATTGCTTTGTATTTTCTAAAACAATTAACATAGCCAGCTACTTCAAGTTTTGTAAAAGAACTAGATATTAAATTAGAACAACCAAGAGCATGTTCAAGAACCTTACCTAACAAAGGCAAAGTAGATATGTGTGAGCTGCTGATTATCACTAGACGCACAAATCCTTCCCCTGTCATCAGACGATCTTGAGTACCCCAAGCAGAGCTTTTTCTGCTGTTCCTTTTACTAGCAACAAAATTACCCAGAACTCTAGTCAGGGACTAGAATCCTGATCTAGCTGGCACTACAGAAACACAGCTGCTTAGTCTCAAAGTTGAAACAGGGCTCAGCTATTTAAAATAAATTCTGACTCAATAATGTATCACAAGAATCTAAATCTAAGGATTCATATTTAATAAGCTATGGGCACTTAAACTAGAAGTAATTCAGGTCTGGCCTGTTTTTAAGGACAGTCTTTGATTTTTAAGAAGTTAATTGAGCTATGAGAGAAAACTGAAGCAGACTGATCAAGGAGGGCTTTCATAGTGTTACTGTTGGTTAAATGCACTTACAGGGAGCAGAATATAAGCTGTACAAGGATGTGCACACATGCAGCAAATGCTTTCAGAGTAGGGACTGTATTGTGCTAATTTCTTTCTAAATTTAGTTTTTCATTAACAGAATGATCAGGTGTTGCATATAGAAAAAAATTCAGCTAAATACCTACTGTCTAATGTAGGGCAGTTGGTTTGATTGCAAACTCCTGTGTTTTGTGAACAGAATGAGCACTGGACTGTCAAAAAAAAACCTCCCAATCTTACTTTTTTTAAGTCTTTGCAGTCTAATAGTCACCTCAAACTTGAATGTGAGATTTTTATTTATTTTCGCCTTAGACCTTTTTATTGATTCATGTGAGTAAACTTTACTCCTGTATTGAAGTACCATTGTAAGACCTATGCACCTCCTTAATCCTGTATATCTTCTAATTAAAGTCCTACCTAATGGATTTATGGGAAACTTAAGGAGAGCTGTTAGTCTTTGGGCTAGCCCTTCTGCACAGGAGTGAAATTTGATGCTTTCTAGCTTGCAGGGCATAATGTAACTTCTTTGTGTTGTAGTTTCCCAATCTGACATAATGTCTATAATAACAGATACTACTCAAGGTGGCTGATTTTTGAATTAATTTAAGGTCTTTGGCAAATACTGTTATGTAAGTACAACTTATTGTCATTATACACCTTCCGTTGCTTTGACAAAGTTCCTATTTAACACTTTGTTGCATTAAGTGGTGGATCTGTGCACATGTAACAAATTGAATCTTGGTTGGAATGGGTACAGTTTCTGTCAATCTCAGCAGGAATTGCACCCTAGTTCATTTTCACGTCAGTCTGACCCAGGCAAGCCCTGGGGGGCTTCTCATTTCTAGCACAGCTTGTAGTAAAGCTTATTTGTCAACAAAACCACTTAGAAATAGACAGCTGTTAGTTGCAGTTTAGTGTTTTCTCATGAGAATCTGTAGGGTTCTTATTGTCTTCACTCTTGCTCCAAATTTTGGTCTTCTGTATTAATTGCCAGCTGTCTCACAGTTAGTGACCAAAGGGTGGTAATGCCTGTATAGGGCAGTCACAATTGATGAAAAATAAGAAGATAACGTTATTTTTATCACAAACTACTTAGTGCCAAAGGTTTAGAGAAAATTGAACAGTAGATGAAATGAAGCATTAATTCAGTCTTACAGTAGATGCGTTATTTATTATCACTAATGTTTTATGTTCAAGCAGTCATAAATACCTTTTAGACCTTGGTTAGACTTGCTTTACAAGAGTGCTTGTTTTCAGTGCTTGTTTTGTCCTTTTTTTCTTCCAATTTAAACTTGACTAAGAGCTGAATTTTCAAACATTGAATGGAGCTCCTGGAAAAGAATGGTAGTTCTGTCAAACTTTTTACTGGATGGTGAGGACTGGCTCTTGCATTGTTAAGAATCAGGAGTGGACTGGTTATGACAGACTAGCACAAACAGTGTCAGAAGTTCTGTGAAGGCTGCTGCCTTTTCAGTTTTGCATCATAGGCTGTTTTGACCAACAGCTATAGTCACTTTAAAAATGTCTGGATGAGGTCAGGTGCAGCACGCTTTTATGAAAACAAGCACATTGTACGTGTTTTATACATCAGTTTGAAGTAGGGGATTGCTCCATTATGTCGTGTGGCTCTGGCATGCAGGGACAATCTTTGCAAAAGAATTCATAACTCTTGAGGTAAAAGATAAAATTGTTTCAAAACCTTTTCATCTTTCTGGTTGTGGAGTTGTGAAATAAATATAATTAGGGACTGAACAGATGGTAAATCCTAATATAAAAGATATACCAAGTAAAGAAACCTTTATTACTTCTGATTCTGCAAGAGTAGCTTCACTGTTTTTTCTAGTTTTCTTTCTGTCAAGAAATGTTAAAATTTACCATCAGGAGAAAATGAGGGAAGAGTTCAGAATCAAGAAATGTTTCTGCAGAAGTGCCGTTTCTTAAAGAAAAAAAAAATGGAAAATGTCTTCAGAACAGTATGCTTGTGCTATAAGCATTGCAAAGACAAAACTAATTACTAATTGCTCCAAAGTATTGTCCCAAGAGTTGTTTGTTCATCTTGTCCTCTAAGTGAAACTACTGATACTAGTTTTATCACATACATTTACGGGGAGGAGGTAGAAGAAAACCTTGAGCCTGTTGAAGCTAAAAGTGGATGATGATTACCTTCTCCTTGAAAACTGATAAGTGTAACCATTAGCTGTTAATAATTAAATATGGAATATTTCCACATGAAAAATCTGCATTTCAGTTTAGATAAGTTTGTGGTCAATTCTTGTGGTAACAGGAAACAATAATGGGTAACTTGTTTTCAAATATATATTCTTTACATGCTTGGTAAAAGGTATAGGATAAGGATCATCTTTTCTTGTGTGTACAGCACCTTGCACAGATGTGAAAACAGCTCTTCTGTATTGATTGACGAGTCAAAGTGAGTGCTGTCGTAATAAGACGAATATGTAGCAGGACTACTATAATTTTGTGGACTTTTTTTTGTTTGTTTTTTTAATAAGTATAAGTGGCTATATACTCTATATTTTTCCTCTACATGTTGTAGATGTTGTAGTCTTACGGTTTTAGTTTGTGATTTTTTCTTTTTTTAATTAAAAAGTGTCTGCTGATACTTTTATAAGTAAGCACTAGGCAAATATTATTTAAGGTATGTCTGCTGACTAAGACAAAATCTGATCTCAGGCTTTGTGCTGTCTATGTTAGTTTTTAAAATAGGGCAACAGCTCTGAATAGACAGGTATCATTCTCATGTTTGGGCCATATTGAACAACTGATTCCTGAAAATGTCTGGTCGATTGTAATTTACTATTTAGCAATAATCACAGGGGTATCCTGCTCTTTGCATTGAGGTCTGCTCTCAAAAGCGGGTGATACGTGCAGAGTCTACATGATTTTCCTCTTTGAGCATATTGGGAAGGTACCTTCTGTTACTTGTTGTCAATGAAACCAACTGATTTCTGGTGGCAGTGGAGTTAAAAATCATTCAACTGTGGCAGCACCCCTGGTTTTTAACTCTTTTGACTGTCAGCACGGTAAGTGTGTGGTGACACTGAAAGCTGTACTTTGCCTAGCTCTTTGTTGCAAAACTCATTAAAATCATTGGGAGCCTTTTAACTGGATTGAACACCTTTGGATAGGGAACATCAGAACTAAGTCAGTGCCCTTCAACCTCGGCAGCGTCAGGTCCACCTGTGAGGTTTAGCAGTCCTTTCCAGGCACAGAAGGGCTGGGGGAGGGCCAGCCCGTGGTTCAGCACAGGGTGAGTTGAGTGTGAGTAGCTGTTTTCTGGGTACCCACGCTGGGAGCATCGCGCTCCAGCCTGCCTGCCAGGAGGTGACATGGCTTCTAAGCAGGGAGGGAGCTTACAGTCTGGCACGTAAAAATTATTGACATAAATTACGGCAAATACCTTGTCTTTTTAAAATATTTTTTTATATTTTTGGATAATTTGGCAACAGAAGCACAGATGTATATTTTGTCTAAGACTTGATATTTTTCTTGATGCCTTTTCTTTACATGTATCTGTTATTCATTCACTTAGATGAAAATGTCACCCTCCACAGGATTTCTCTGTAAATAGATTAGAAGAGGAGTGAATTCCCTGTGCTCAATTGTGTCAATTGTTGTATTCCTGCTACTCCCGTACACTTGGGTTCTCAAATCTCACAGAATCCCAATAAGAAGAAAAGGACATAGTCATTACTGTTTGCAGTGATGGAGGGCTTTTCTAATGGTTTCCCTATATAAAAAAAAGGGTTAGCAATTCGAGCTAAGACACTCCTGGCCGGTTTTCGCTAGAAATGACAACAAAGCCTTCTCGGCAGACGGAGAACATCAGCAACCTGGGCAGATGGGTCGGTGACATTAATTAGATACTGGCAGTGCCTTTAGGAGGAATCGGTGGTTTCTTCCCCTGAAAGGGCTGTTCCGAGGATAAGGAGCAGCGCACCAGCCGGGGCACCGTCTTGAATGTCCTCATCTCCACCAAGCTGGGAATGCGGAGAAGGTACCACAGCGTGTTGGTGCTCTCAGTTCCCACTTACCGCGTCAGGGGAGATGCGATGTGACGGTTTGTTTGCCCGTGTCACTGTGTCACCAACCGCATTTCCAAGCTACTCTGACAGGCAGGCAGAGCGCGGAGACAGCTCGGGGAGACGTTTCTCAGACCTTCCCCTCCGCCGTCCCTCCCCGGCCAGGTCACTCGCCCGGGCTGCCCCGACCCTGCCCTGCCCTGCCCTGCCCTGCCCTGCNAGCCCGGCTCGCTTCCCGTAAGTTGCGGCGGTGCTGTGCTGCCCCCTCCTCCCTCTCTCCCTCCCTTCCCGCCGTGCCTCTCGGAGAAAGCGGTTTTTTTCTGTTGTCGGGGAGCGTAAATCAGCTTCATCTAAAATCTCGGAAGTGCAAGTCCATCACATCTTCCTCCGAGCCGCCTGCTACACCTTGCGTGAGTCAGACTGCAGAGCTCCCGGTGCCCTTCTCGCTGTGTGGGGCTGCTCGTGTTTCCCCCTGTCTCAGAGGCAAAAGCAGAAGTGGAATCTGCTCACGCTCTCAGCGGTTCCTTCCCCGGTTGTTGTAGCAGTCGCTGACCTCCAGGCACTATGAATAAACAGCAAAGCTGGGAACAAAAGGAGTCTTCTGGCTGCCATTATCTCACATTAACATAGCAGACGCGCTGCGGTGTGAACAATGCGAGTCTCATTCGCCGATAATCAGCGAGTACCCAGGCATTTGGATTACCAAGGCAACAGGCAATGGTAGAATACTGGGTGGGTGTGTTTTTTATTGTAAAGGAGCAGTCGGATATGGAAACCCAGGTATATTGATAAAGCAGAGCAGAAGGAATGCCTGGTGGCAGGGGGGGACTGAGGGCTCGGGGTTGCATTCCGACACACGTGAGATAAATAAGACATGGATGAAGCAGGTCTGTGCTGTGAGATGCAATAAAGATTAAACTGCATTTGTCAAGCTGAAAACGATCATAAGATAATTTCAGCATTTTGAAAAAGGTAACAGGTGGCATGTTAATAGCAGGGCTGTTACCGGTGGATTTTGTAACTGTAATCTGGGCTGTAGTAATGCATTGCATGGTCTACTTGTGTGACAATAGAAGTGGGTGTGATGGTTTAATCTTTTTTCCTTTGATCAGATGGATGCTGTAGTCCCCATGTCAGACAATGTAGCCCCTTCTGCTTCTTCGAGGCAGGAGTGGGTCTCAGTAGAATTTTTGTTTCTTACCTGCATAGCTGTGATCGTTTATTCCACATGGACAGAAATAAGTTGTGTTATCTCTGTATCTTTGCGTGAGCACACACATGTGTGTGGACGTATATGAAATCTGTAGTGAAGGCAGGACTGTGTGTGCATGCAGGGGAGATGTGGGTTTTTGCAGGTTCAAAAACTTATTAATTATTCTAATTATTTGGCCTGATGCATTTTTCTAATTTCAGGAGTTAAAATCAGATGCAGTAACTCTTGCTGAGCAGCATGAGACTTGCAGGCATGGCTCTAAGTGATGACACTGAGTGTAGAGTAAGGCGCCAGGAAGCACAGCAGCGAGCGTGTCACAGCCTGATCTGTAGCAACCCAATGTGAAATGGAAGGCAGCATTCCCGCCTTGTGCAGTCATAAGTCATCCAGGCCTCACAGGCCTTGTCACAACTATAAAGAAAAAGTTAAGGGCTTTCAGCTTCCAGAGGTACTTTGTATCACCTGCTGAACTGCCAGCTCGATTTTGCTGTCTCAGTCTCCACGCAAACGGCTGTATTGTGCATATGTGTGTGGCTGCATGAATGGTTATTATAAATGTATGGTGGATATTGAAAAGAGCAGAGGCAGAGGGTGATAGCCACCTGCTAGCAGCAGGTGCTGTCCAAACCACTGAGCTGATAAATGGCTTGTTGCTTTCACCTTTTGACTGCTTCACCTGCATCTGCTCACCTAGAAGGGGTTCAGAGTGCTTCTGTGTTCTCATATGGTTTGCCAGAAAACAGCCTCCTTCTTTTTACAGTGAATTATGAAATTTCTAACCGCTTTCAGTCTTCCTTTTAATGGTACAGGCAACATCCGGTACTGAAACAACACTTGAGATAATTCTTTCTTGATAGGGAAGGACTAGGTATGGATCTGCTGTGCATTTGGAGTTGGGAGAATCGAAGCATTCCAAAGGGTTAGAGAACATAGTTATCTAGTTGGAAAGAGTGGAGGGGATCAACAGACTTGAGAAATCATGATGGAATATTTTTTGGAACCGTGTATTTTTTTTGTAAAATCTGGGTGTTTGTAGTCACGCCACTGAAAAAGTAGAGGGAAATAAAGTCTTGTAGAGTACTTCCAAATTGGCTTTCTTCATTTTAACATTTCATAAAAACACTCAGTGATTTGGATGGGATTGTGTTTTAGGTGTTTGTTAGTGAAATGCAGGATGGTGCCTTAATTTATGCCAATACAATTTAAACTTCTTCAAATAATAATGCTAAATAGAGGAATGTATTTGAGGAAGGTGTGAATCACATATCAATCAAAAGCTAATTCTTGCTAGCCATCCAAGGTCAGTATTAGGTTAGTATAGGTTAGTATACAGACTGACTACACCACCCTCTTGCTTTCCTCATCTTGAATGGAAACGGTTTAGGGTACCTGTACACAACATCAGCGTTTAGTTTGGTTCATGTCAGTGTATGATGTACAGAGGTACTTATTCCATGTTTCCCTTACAATGTATCGTTGTATATCCTTGCTGACTGTAAGTGGTCTTCGTGTTCTTTCCACGTCGGTGTCTCCTGGCTCTGCCATGTTCCTCTGTGCGAACAGAGGACAAATTGCACAGAGTGGTTTACACAGCTTACGGAAAACACGGCACAAAAGGTCAAGGGATAACTCAGTTAAATTTTGTGGTTAGTTTTTTTAATAGTAATGTATTTATAGTAACTGTCAGCTAGACTAAAAACTGTTAGGTGTTTAAGTTGAAACACGTTGGCCAGTCACTGTAGGTCTATGAAGATGGTGCATGTATCTGAGGTGCTGGCTTTGTTTCCCTGAACAAAGTCTCAGTGAAAAATGAGAAGTCAGTTGTTTCCTTCTACATGTCCAGGGGTTTTCAAAAAGAAAATAAAAGCAGATCTCCGAAATGTTTTTGATTGGCAGTAAGCAAAAAACAAATTTTGGCTTTCAGTTGTCACAGTGGGGTTTTCTCGAATTAATGCTCAAGGCTGGGGATAGTTTCAGTGGAACTCCAACGAAAAGGAAAAAAAAAATCTATTTGATCTGTAATTTATGAATAGGTTGTCAGGGATTCCTAGTTTATCGAGTTATTAGGTTTGCATGGTGCAGTGCAAATACTGAATTTGAACTGCCTTTTTGGTATGAAATACTAAAATGCTCCAGAAAGGACTTAAGCTACTTTTTTTCCCAATCTTTTTTACCAGTTTCTAGTGTTAGGTTCATGGTGGTGCCCTAATCAAGAAGGCTTGCAAACTGAATCCATATTAATAATTAAAGCTACATGAGTAGCTTTCACTCAAGAAATCTAAGTAAAACAAAACTAAACCTTGAATGAGAGAAGCTGAGCTGCCTAACTTGTGAGACAATACAGGCATGAAACTCATGTCTTGGTGCTTCGGTTATCTGGGACTTTCTTGCCTGTTCTGACTGTGAGATTTGTGATATTTTTCCACTGCAGATGCCTGAGGTTTTAGGGGGAAAAGAGGGGAGCAAGGAGCCTTGTTTGGAAATTGTTATGGTTTCGTTTGTATTAAAGTAGTGTCACCTAGAGGCTCCAACCAAGAATACAGGCAAGGGGTGCTGAGCACCCTGAGCACACATCTGCCCGGAGGCAGCGCAAGGTGCAGACACAGAGAGGTGCCATCAGGCAGGAACAGATCAGCATCCCTGGTTTTGGGCTGTATTTTGAGTGTTCTGATTTTTGGCCATGTGTTATTGCAAAGATGTGTTTGGCCTGTGTCATTCTCTGACACCTCACACCTTGTCGTGAGGTGCTCTCCTCTCAAAGTGTCCATGGGTGACAAAAGAAGATGTGGGAGAAATGACAGTCAGTTTTACAGTGCAATTACCTGCTCATCTTGGTGTCAGCTGAGAAAGTTAGGATAGAGTTGGTAGATTTAAAGGTTTGTGTGAATTCCATGTGTGTCAGCTACCCCTCACGTGGGATGACCGCGCTTCAGAGATGTTACAGACCCCTGCAAAACTGAAAAGGTGGCTTGAGGGCAGCAACAGAAAGTAGCCACTGAAGGCCCAGTTGTGGGAAACTTGATGTCAGTGGTTGGACTGAAAAGGTTTTTTTACAAAGTCAGCATCTGGTGTAGTAGTTGGTAGATTTACAGTTTTTAAAACAGAGATAGATGCTTTATGCAGGTAGTATTTTAGACACCTGGCCTTCTCAACAGGCTATGTGGAAAATCACCAGGAACGTGTAATTCCAGTTTTCACCCTCCTCCACAATATGTAAAGTGCCAATGCTCTAGGGATGCATGCTTCACTAAACCATCTGAATCTTTCCTTCCTCAAGGAATGGAGACATGTAAACAGAGTATCAGATACATATACAATTGCTTTAGTGACACCATAAACATATTTAAAATACAGCAAATAATGCCACTAGTATTAATTTACTCTACAGAGGTCACTTGTTATTAAACAACTTTTATTAGAATTAACTATCAGTCTGTGTCTGACATGAAGTCTGTATCTTTTCCTAGAGACTGGATATCTGCCTAGTACTGGGATTAGGAGAAGCTTTTTAGACCTAACTACCAATGTACTTCTCCAACATGAGTGTTATATTACTGGTGGGTTCAGTACATTTGCCAGTAGCTAAGAAATCCTTCCTCCTTGGTTGCAGTTTTGCTACATGACAGTAGCAAAACATTACTTTGAGAAGTAATTTCCCTCCATCTCTTCCTCTTTGCTCTGTGGCTTCCTCTGCTGTTTGGCCTTTAATGCTGACCAGTAGTATGTATAGGTTCATTAGCACTATTGTAAATTTAGTCAATACTCTTTTAGTGGGCTCCAGCTGAGCCCAAACTGACTCACTGCCCTCCGGGGTGCAGTGAGAGACTTAATTACCCTTGTAGAGTTCAACAGGAACAATGTCATGGGCAGCATTTCGCTTTGGCTGAAGAGGTTGAAGCTTCTTTCTCTATTGGCTGCCGTTTTCAAGTTTAAAGAAAGGGATTTCAGGATAATTCACAGCTCTGTATAATAACGGGGGAAAACCACTGCTCTTTGCAAATGAGAATTGGATTGGTCACGTTTCATTACAGTACTTACATGAATTTCCCTTTGATGGTGGGAATATTCCTTTGGGTTGTTTTAAGGACAGAAATGCAAGTTGAAAGAGTGGAGTGGAGAGACAAATAATCCTCTAGTTGAGTGGCACGAGTTTCAGCATCTCCTACTGCTTGAAACCAAGGAAGCCTTCACGTGATGGAGGAAGGGCGGGTATCGTATCCAGTGTGGCAGAAGTCACACTCAGACATGCATGTAATCGGTGATGGGCCAGAGTGAATGCTGGGGAGTGCAAACCATGAGATTGCCATTGATTTCTCACGGGGTAACTCAGGCGAACTTGGAGGGATGAGGTTTGGGACAGTAAGTGGATATTAGGCTGTTTAGGTTTGCATTCTGCAAGGCACATCTATCGCTATTTCAGTGTTGCTATAATTTCTGTTACTAATAATGTCTGAGATTTAATGCTAGGTCCTCTGTTGGATAATGCAATAGTCACGTGGTTCAATGTGCACAATGAATATTTCTCAACAAATCTTTAGGTGGTCTCTTTTTCTGGATTTTTTGTGTGGTGCTGGAGGCTTTGTTATATGTCAACAATATGATTTCTTGAGGTGTCACCCATTTTAACTGTAATACAGTAAAAATTGAGTGATTTACTCTGTGTTTATAATTAGGATGAAGTGATTATATAGTCTTTGAGAACCCACTGTAGCCTTCCACTGAACAAATGATCTGACTCTGCGCCTGAAAACTGTGGAGTAATGATATATGAAATCTCTTCTGCATAATGTAGAGAAATGGGTAAGAGAAACATGCTTAGGAGGCAAAGAAAGTGAAGTAATAGTTATAACTTCCTAACAGCAGGCTAAAGCACTGCTTGCTCAAAGTTGGAGTGTGTTTACAAACTGTACGGCGTATTTGCATTAGAAGAATCTTCAGTGACTCTGTGGTTTGATTCCTGCCTGTCATTACCCTCCTTATTTACTCATACACTTGCAAAATATTTGCCTTGTTCCTCAGGTTTTATTACCTGTCCACAGCACATCAGTGGGGAGTAGAGAGGAATGTCTGCAGTGAGTCCTTTCACTGCTTATGTCATGGAGAGAGCTTCTTTGTAGTCACTGAAGTACATGAACACTCATATGTGCCATAAATATCCAAACAAATCACAGAGCAGACATCATCAGAAACAGTCAGAGAAGGAAGTAAAGTAGGAGGCATCATTCAGAGCAGGATAAAAGAGGAAATCTTAATAGCAGTCACAAATTCTGGGTTAGTCATCATTTGTCTCCATGCTGGTGGAGGGACTTGCATTGCGTCACTTGCAAATATTAGTCACTGAAGCCATTGTCTGAGCCTCTGAGTGAGAGGGGCAAGATTCTAAGAGAAAATATCTTAAAGAAACATGGGCTAGCAGGACTTGGTGATTGCAAGGTGTTCAGTATGCCCTTGTTCACACACTGGTTTATATGGATGCTGTCAATGTAAACATCGCATGTCAGGCATCTCACAGAGAATTACCATTTTCCATTAATTTTCTCTAATTATGTTAGGGGAAATTATTCTTTTCTCTAATTTAATTTTTTGTGTGATTTTATTGCTTGATTGCATTAGGGTATTTTGAAGCAAATAGGTCAGTTCAAATTCACGGTTATGTTCTAATACGGTGCTGTTGTGCTGGCAGAGCGTTGTGGAATTTGTCTGAAATTTCCTAGCTGTTTGTGAAATGTATTCACTGCTTCATTTGCACAGTTGCTGTTGCTGTTATTGCATTATTAGTTACTTGAGACAGAGGCAGTTTTTATCACACACGTGTGCGCTCTTTGTGCAGAGCAATTCCTGTTCTTAAATGATTCACGCTTGGCATTATGAACAGACTAAAGAATGAACACAGAGCTAGTCCTTGATGTTGGCTCACAGCACAAAGGGAACGAGAAGTGGCCCAAGCTTGGAGTACTGTCTGGGGTGACGGGAGAGTGAGCAGGCTTTGAAGCATGTTGATAGAGCACATGTAGAGCCTGTATAGATTCTTTAGGCAAGTTAGCCCTGGATAGAATTTTGGTGATAAATGGTAGTCAAGAAAAAAATGCAGTTCTTGATATAAAATACAAATCAATGGTGTTTGAAAATGAAAGAGCAATGTGTGTCTGTTAAGTGGTGTGTGTGTGTGTGTATATAGATCTCTAGATGAGGAAAGATCACCTGTGTGTATATATGCAAATAGAAATCTAATTTACAAGTTAATAGTACAAGAATGAGCAACTTTCAAGTGGAATATATTTCATGGTTGTAGGATTGATAGTTACTTTCCCTGGATTTAAGGTATTCCATTAATTACACTAAGTGCGTATCTATCCTGTGCTCATTCTGAAACCACCAATGCTTTTCTATGAAAAGAACTGTAAGAAATGTTTGCTTGTATCTGTGGACAAAGCTAATGGAAAAACCCAGTCCTCTCATCCACATATTTATCTGAAAGACGTGTTGTATATCTGCAGTTGATTTTCTAGAATGCTGATTAGCTAATACCATTTTTGGCATGCAGCTTATCCATCGTGTGGGAGAACACTATCTGAATTTCAATTTACTTTTCAAAATGATGTTGAACTGCTATTGCTTTAAAGGCTTTCCTGGCCATTTGGGGACCCACTGCAGACAGTGGAGCTGCAGTCTGGTCTCAAAATCTAATTGAATTGATGTAAGGCGGCTGAAGCAGTGATTGTTGAAGAGTTTGAGATTAATTGCAAAAAAATACGTGCTTCTGAGTAACTTAGTGTCCTTGTTTGAAACTCTGCCCCAGAGTTTACTTGGACTTCCACTGCTAACAGACCTTTTTATGGTAAAAGCCCTGTGCTTCAGTATAGTTAAGGAATTCATTCGTTCTGTGTGGTTTGATATGATCACACTGCTATTAAAGAAACTTCATGCCTCTGGGAATACTAGGCTAATAGTGGAGGAGGAGTGGAGAGTTAAGGTAATGTCAGACATTAATTCCTTTGTCCCCACCAGCAATTTGCCACAGTTTAAACTTCCGAAATCTCACCCTCCTGAATGTTTGTTTTTGCAGTGATGGGTCTTTCCCTTATGATTCTGTTCCCTGGCAACAAAATACCAACCAGCCTCCAGGCTCTTTATCAGTGGTCACCACAGTATGGGGTGTGACTAACACCTCTCAAAGCCAGGTAAGCTTCATTTTTATGCCTTCTTCCCTCTAGAGATGCATTTTTGCTAATGTTTGTAAAATGGAAGTTATTTTGGAAAATCCTCTTGGGATCAAGAGCAGTGTCTGTCTTCTTTGTTACAAATGATGCATTATTTTCCCAGTCATGTCCTCTTTGGTGGCATTGAACAGGAGGTGTCTGAGAGCTTGAATCAGTCACTCCTTTAGCTGCATGCAAATGTCAGGCTTGGGTATACCTCATATTTTGCGCCGTGTGGTTTCAACACTAAAAGCATGGGTTTGGAGTAATCCCAAACCTCTTGGGAATTCTGGTTGAATGTGAAGAGTTCTATTAAAAACAAAAATTTTAGCTAGATTCACCAAATGAGAGTTGTTGATTTTACCTGGGGTTGTGTTGTACTTGTGGGCTGGTGAAATTCAGTACCAAGTCTACCCCCACGCTGACTTGCTAACTACCAATTTGAGGCTGTGTTCTTTCCAGTCTCTCCTGTTAGTGCTGTCTAACTTGGCAAAAATATTTCAATATGCACTGGAGCAGAAGCATGGGCTCTTGGCTCGCAGTTGAGAGCCATACTTCCTAGATTTTCATTTGGTTCTCCCCACTCTTAACTCTCTTTTTCTTCTGTGTTATATGTTGAATTATACTATACAAAAAGAAGCTGTTTTTATGAAGTTACCAATTATTTGTGACAGTGTGTACTCCCAGGGATGTGGCACAAATTAAGGGCTCAGACAGTCTGGCCTTTGCTTACACCATGGATGAAGAGCTCAAAACACATCACCATCTTTAATGAGTGCAAGTGGTACATAAATCTAACCTGTCATTTCTACCTCGTTCAAACCACGTGGTGTTAGATCCCATACAAAATTTTCTAAGGGGTTTTTGGTTATTATTTTAATTTTGGTAAGAAAATTGAAAATTAAATAGGAATGGAATGAGCCATTTGAAAAAGAAATTATGCAGAGGCCAAGTCATATAGATACTCACGTGGCAGTTACGTATGCACTGGTTACAGCAAAATCTTTCTTCAATAAAATAAGAAGAGGAAACGGTTACGGGATCTATAACATGTTTAATTATTGTTGGTGTCTTTTAACACCTTGAAATAAAAAGTATCCCATCTGGGAGAGAAATACCTGAGTAAACACATTGGTCTACATATTGGCCAGAAAATGAAAATACAGTTTCTTTCACACTTAAAAAGGCAAAAGGAAAGGATAAAAAAGACCTTGGAGTTTTGGTCTATTGTAGAATAACATGAAGTTACTTGAACTCTTTGTGGTACTTCAGAGGAATGTGCAATAGAAGGAAAAGTGTTTTGCACAAAGAAAGAAAATGCTTCTTCAGAGTCGCTGCAAGGGAGTAGTGAAACTCTGGAATATGAAGCTTGGTTATAGCTGTTCAGAGCAGATTGAAATGAATGTCAGGATTTCCTGTAAGTCTTCGAGGGAAAGGAGTGAGCTGGGCTCACCAATTCCTTTCCTCAAATGCCTGAAGCTGTTGAGTTAGTCTTCTGCCAAAATCATTACTACTAAGTTTCTCCCCAAGCAGGAGACTTTTTGGGAAATCTCATGCAGGTGATCCATGAACAGCCACACTTACATCTCCATGGAAATAATGCAATTTGGAAAAAAAAATCCTTTAAACAAGCAAAACAAGTGCTTTTATAAAGAGAACAGAGGACTCTTTTATAAGAAGCAATAAAAACAACCAGGAGACTTTTGTATGCTATTTAGAGATTCAAGAATAGGTTAAGCTACTGAAATATGTTCTTCCACGATTTTTGCATCTGTAGTACCCTTTGCATTGTGCCAGTGGGACTCACTAGTTCTGAGTTACTTCAAAGTCCTGCATCAAACAAACAAACAAATCCAACCCAACTCAACCAACCAAAAAACCCCTCGCCCCCTCACTCCTACCCAGAAAAAAAAGCTATGTCCTTTCTTTTAGTCAGATGAATGGTTGTCACAGCATGGTTGTAGCAGATCTTTCTCATAAACTTTTTTTATAAGCATGTTAGTTTGGGTTCCATCTAATTGAAAATCTCCTGTTTGTTTGGAAATGGCAACAGGAGAAATCACCAGGAATGTGCACCTAGACATCAATGAGGTCTGTTCTCATTAGAGTTCAGAGTACAGGGTGGTTATGTTTTAGTTTAACGACTGCAGCAAATCAACTTAATTTGCTTGAAGTAGTTCAAGGTACAGCCCCTTACTCTCACGTTTCTTCTTGCAGGTGCTGGGAAATCCAATGGCAAATGCTAACAACCCTATGAACCCAGCAGGAAATCCCATGGCTTCTGGGATGACAACCAGCAACCCTGGAATCAATTCCCCTCAGTTTGCTGGACAGCAGCAACAATTTTCAGCCAAGGCAGGCTCCACTCAGCCGTACATACAGCAGGGCATGTATGGGCGACCCAATTATCCTGGAAGTGGAGGTTTTGGTGGCAGGTAAGATTTACTTCTGTGAGGTGAAAAATGGATGTAAATACTTGATGAAGCTTGTTTTCGTGACCTGGCAGAAGTGTCATGGGCTTATTTTAATTATATAAAGTCTCAGTAGCTATTTTATGCTAGTTAACTGAAGCACATACTCCTTTTACGGCTTTGGAAATCAGCTACCCAAACTGCAAAGAAATTCATCATAGTAAATGGAAATGGCTTAGGTCAATCAATTAGCTCTAATAAACCTCCAAAATAAAGTTTTAATTAAGAGAGATTGTTAAACAGACCACAGGCTTAGGAATGATTAACATTTAATAAGGCCAGGATGTGAAAGGTATTGATGGTATAATTTCTGTGTGCATATGGAGGAGTAATCTTGAGTATTGGGCAAAGTAGTTTCCTATGCAACAGAACATTTCTGCCCAAAGACTTATTCCACAGCAGGAATTTGAAAAGAATTGGGAATGAAGATGTTTGTTAAAAAAGATGGTCATGTTGTGTATTTATTTTGGGGAAATAAATGCTGCATCAGTCATATAATCCAAAACTAATAGCCGGGCATTAGTTACATTTTGACTTCCTATGTCTATGCTCTGTAAACAGGGATGGTGAGGGCACTTAACTGAAACCGCTATTTATGGTCCCACTGCAAAGGCTGCTGGAAAGACTGCTGCTGTTAGCATAGGCAGTCTAGTGTGAAGAATATAAGCCTGGGACTTAGGGAGAGAGAGCTTATCTCTTCCTTCATCTCTGCCACTGATCTACTGAATGACCTTGAACAAGCCAAAAAATTTCTTCAGCTTTGTATTAACATCTCTAAAACGGGCACAGTATATTGGCCCATATTTATAAGGAAATTTGATAATTTGAAGTGGGAAAGGCATAGCTTGTCTTAGCTTGGTTGATCTTAGGATCAGTAGAAGGGATGGGTAGGCGCTGCAGAATCCATTGTGTGGTATCCAGTAGAGTCAATTGCATTGGGTCTCTCCTGGCCTTTCTGCTAAGCTTCAGGGAGAAATGCTTTTATGATATCTTGAACACTTGCCATAATTCACCACTGAGGCAGATGAACGTGCTGTCGTGGAGGAAGTTCGCTGTTCCTGCTGCTGTACACTTGCCCCTACACTACTGGGATTAACTACTGGCATTAACTGAGCATTAGCTTTCAGGAGTTCAGTTCTACTTCGCAGGAAGCGACAGAGATTCAAAGTAGTTCACTGCCCCCAAAATGACTGCTGGCAATGCCCTGCAATCCCAGTGGCAGCCCTATGACTGTTGCACCTGGGCAACAGGTGTAACCTGTAGATGCAACCCATATCTCCTGTACACACCTAATTGCCTGGCCTGCTGGCTTTCATTAGTCACTGATACATGGTTTTGGAACAGTTCCAGGTCAGGATCACACCAGCGTTCAAAACAAAATCCACCAGGCACATCTTAATTCCGGCTTGCTTTCTTTTCTTCTCTGTTAGTTACCCTGGAGGCCCAAATACCCCCACAGGAATGGGGATTCCCCCCCACACGAGGCCACCAGCTGATTTCACCCAGCCAGCTGCAGCTGCCGCCGCTGCTGCAGTTGCAGCTGCAGCTGCTACAGCAACAGCTACAGCTACAGCCACTGTGGCAGCCCTTCAGGAAACACAGAATAAGGACATGAACCAGTACGGACCGGTAAGAGAGTCTTCATACCTGCCTGATATGAACCATTACAGGGAATTGGCTGTCCTTCTCACTGTTGTGTTTGTTAGGGTGCCTACTGTATATCTCTTTTTTTTTTTGTGCATGAGCATGGTTAGAAATGCTTATGAGAAACTGCTGGAATGTGTGTATGTAGGTATGAGTCAGTCTCCCATGTTTTTCCCAATAAAACTTGCTTAACTGTATTTTGTAGTTTAGGGGTTGCCTCTTAAAAAAAATTGAAGATTTCTCAAAGTTACAGCTGCATCTGGCGTGATACATTATTGCTGCCTTTCCCAGCCCTCTAAATTTGAGTACCTAGTGTTCTAGAATCTTGCAGTAGGTTTTGTACCTCTTGGACAGTTGTTTATTTTGCTAATTGCAATTGGTCGTTTGGGTTATTTCCCTTCAAACAAGGAAACAACAATAGAAAAGAGATTTGTTTTTTAATAATGTTGTCTATAAGGGCAGCTATGTGAGACATGAATTTTCAGTGATCTATAACTTCTAGCACGTCATGACTTCATGGAATAATTTTTTTCTTAAAATAAACAAGGGCTTGATCAATTCAGGTTTTTCCCCCTTACCTTTTTTACTTCTCTGAATTCTGAAGTATATGGGTCCATGTGCCAGGTGATGGGAAGCACAGGGTCTTAGAAACTGTAGTGTTGTGCTCTGTTTACACAGCCAACTTCCTAACCTGTTACCTTACAGTACTAGACCAGCCAACTGAAACAATTTAATTTCTCACCTTACGCTTACATCTGTCTTCCACTCTTACGCCTTTTACAATTCCAACTGGATTTTTTATTATAGATAACATCACTGCCCATCAAATGTTAGAGAACATTGAAGGAAAATGCGACATAAATCCTTCCCTTCTTCCCTTCCCCAAAGCATGTTCAGCTCCCTCTTCCCATTTTATAAATGCATGTCGCATTTTATTCTTTTTTTTTTTTTCTTCTTCTTCCGTTGAAGGTTTGTTCCTCTTTCCAGATGGGTCCAACTCAGGCTTACAACAACCAGTTTATGAACCAGCCTGGTCCCCGTGGTCCTGCTTCTATGCCAGGCAACATGAACCCAGCAAGCATGGGAGCAGGAATGACACCTTCCAGCATGAGCGGGCCGCCCATGGGCATGAACCAGCCTCGGCCTCCTGGAATGAGCCCCTTCAGCACCCACGGGCAGAGGATGCCTCAGCAGGCCTATCCAGGCCCACGCCCCCAGTCTTTGCCTATACAGGGCATAAAGAGACCATACCCAGGAGAGGTAATAGAATAAACGTTATTTTGTGCACACTGTTATTTTGACTGCAAGTTGCAACATGCTGGGTAATGTGTGGTGCACATCCCTTTAGGACAGGCACGTCCTTGTTCCAGCCTTGGTAGGAGTACAGCCCTTAAAATATAAGCAGGAGCAGCTCTTCCTTTTTAGCTTCTAAAGTATTCAGGTTGACCCTTGCTACGTTAGTCAAGATGATGGTCATTAAATTGCTTCTCTCGGGAGGCTTTTCACTCTGTAAATACTGCCACGTATTTACAAGTAAGTTAAGAAAACACAAAATGTGGCTTGTTCACATGATTTTTGTCTTCAGATTTCATATTTTAAGGATGACTTTAAATCTCTTTTTGCCGCTTCAGAATCAGGTTTTTCATTGGAAGTGAATATGTTCATATTTCCAACAAGTCAGTTCTGAACAGTGCCATAAATGTTGCATGTTTGTTGGGGTGGAATTTTGCAGATGATATTTGCCTACTGTTTTTTGAAAGGTTCATTTATGAAAACTTCTTATCAATAAGTTGATTTTTCAAACTGACGTTCTACTACCTTTAGAGTTCCAATTTTCATGACTTCAATTCCAAAACCGCAGCACAATCTTAGCTAGCACTAGCAAAGTGCTTATGACTAGTAAGAACTTCTCTTTAGTTGTTAAAGTATTGCTAAACACTCTAGCAAGAGGCCAGCAGAGCAGTTGGGTTGAAAAGGCAGATGTGGGCAACACAGCTTCTATGCTCTTGCCTGTTCCAGGGTTTTATTTTTATTTTTTTATTTATTTATTTATTTATTTAACTTTTTCTCTTTGTGCTTCCATTCTACATATGGAAAAGGAGCCCCAGGCTTGGGTGTGGTAGCACTTGCAAAAACACAGAAGTTTTGTGAACATTGCATCTGGTTGTAATTCTGGTTTCTTCAAGCACAGTGCCCTTTGACAGCGTTGCAAGGCTGAGTGCGTGTGTCTTACCCCACTTTGGTTTCCAAGATTTTTATGCTTTTAAGAAGTATTCGTCTATAAGGGTTTTTGTTTGTTTTGATTGTGCTCCTGATTGTATGCTAATAATCCGTACAAGAAAGCTGCTTGCATAAAACATCTTTGTCTTCTTGTATCCCTGTCCTGAAATAGCCGAATTATGGAAACCAGCAGTATGGACCAAACAGCCAGTTTCCAAACCAGCCTGGTCAGTACCCCACTCCCAACCCTCCAAGGCCCCTTACATCTCCCAACTATCCTGGACAGAGGATGCCAAGCCAGCAAAACACAGGGCAGTACCCTCCTCCAACAGTCAACATGGGGCAGTATTACAAGGTAAGAATTCTTAGGTTATCTTGTTCCGTTCTGGTGGCCGTTTATTGATGAAGTCACATTAATGGTTTCATAGATACTGCTTTTACATAATTAAAGGAAAGAGGGAACGAAACACTGAGTTTTTACTCGTGTTTTGGGTATCAGAGAATCAAGTCAATCAGCCAGGTTGCGTTGCGACTTCAGAGCAGTTCATGAAGAAAATTGAATGTTGCTGCAGCTCATTAGAAGCTTTTACAAGAAAATGTTGGGTTTGCTTTAAAAATAGCTTGTAAAAAGAAGTACCTAATGGGATTCAGGTGTACTATTTTCACCTACTAACGGTCCCCTGCAAGAATGCAACTATGGAAATTTGTAATAAACAAGTTCCACATTGCAGCATTCCAGTTTCAGACCTACAGTGGTCACTGTTGGATTAAGCCAGGCCAAACTTAAAAAGGTGTTCCAGCTGTAGGTTTCATCTTTGAACTGAAGTTTCTGTGACTTTTTCCAACCTCTTCCTCCTTTTTTTCTCAGTCTTTTCCCTCTGTGCTGCTTGTTTTGGGCAAGAACTAGAGTTGTTAAAATGTTGCCTAAAACCTGCTTATGGATACATCTTGAGCACTTTGTATTCTCCAAACTAAGGTTGCACTGAGGGCCTGCTGGGGTTTACCACCTTTGAAATGCACACAAAAGTGATCTATTGCACACAGGTACTCCAGTGAGTATAAAAATGGGGAGGACCATCGATGTTCTGACCTGCTTAAAGCATTAGATGGTAGAGTATCTGGATCACATTATGATTTTGAATGTAGGCTGAAAGAATCTAAATTGCACATTAGTGTTGAATTGGAATTGTTTGGTGTGATTCACACAGAAAATACCATTGAAAAGAAAAGGGAAAGCAAAACCCTCTTCTGTAGAGCATCTGTTCTGTGTGCAGCCATGCTGTCCACTGTGGTACCCAAAGGAACGCCTGTTACATCGTGGCAGCTTTTGCAGTTCACTGTCAGGAAGAACATGAGGAGCAGACAGATCCTCTGTATAATAATTCCAGTGTGGTTGCTTATGCTGAAATAACTGCAGAAGATCTCTGTCAAGTTTTTAAGTGACATATTTTTAAATACATTTTATGTACGTTCATTTTAGATGGGGTTTAAGTTTTTTGGTTACCAGATAGTTCTGACAGGGAATTTGTTGTCTTTCCAGTGTATCCCCTATATTGTACTCAAATATTGACTGCTCTGCAAACAAGAAAAAAGAGATCTTGTTAAAAAGGCAGATTATTCTGGTTAGGAATAGGGAAAATTCCAGCTTGCCACAGACAAAACTTGAACCTTTGAACTGTAGTGATTGTGCAGATAGTAACTGTGTGTGTCAAAGATAAAAACCAAAGATGGCTGGAAACTTAAATGTTTAAGATTTGAGAAGGCGCCCCTCTTCTTATGTACTCTCAAGTATCTCAGGTTAGCAGAGCAGCATTTAGATACAGAATCAGATTTGAAGTCACAGTGCTTGGGCTGTCTGTAAAGATTTTCATCATCTGACACTCTCCTGTGTTTCTGCTTGTGGTACATGAGCCATTGCAGGAGAGAGCCATGCAGTTGCAGTTTTGTTTAATATCAACTTCCTTCACATCAGGGTTATTGGTTTTTTCCGTTGACTGAAACCACCCTCTAAATTATAAGAAACTAAACCAAAGGTGGTTTAATACATAGCTACTGTCCATACTTAACTATCCTTTTTCTATCAGTTCATCTTATCTAGCAGCAAACTAGGAACAGAATCAAACTGTAGGTGCACGGAGTAAAAAACATACCCTGACCCCCAGAGCTTTAATTCTGAGTAGAGGAGTTGAACAAGAGTGGAAGAAAGGATAGATGGAAGTAAAAAGGACACAGACTGTCTAATTGTGTGTCTTTGGATTTTGTTTTTCATGTAGGCTTCCATGCACAGGGCTATTTTGGGAGGAAGGCAGAGAGATACAAAGGGCTGGGTGGGCTGTGGTGCAGTGGAAAAACTGAAGCAAATGGCTGGTTGGTTTTGGAAAGAGAGCATTCAGAGGAACACAGTAAACCTTTAAGCAGCCTTGCTTGTATCTGGTCATGGCCTGAGTTAAGCTGGCTGCTCTGCTGGTTTCAGTTCCTGCTTTGCTCTCTTAGTGTGCCTCTTCCCTGAAGGCCTCATGGGACATCCTGTAGTTTCTTCTCCAGAAGTGGAGGGGCCTCCCTCCCTTGTCTGTTGTCTTTGGTATTTGATAACAGTGCTGTTCACAAGGCTTATTGTTCTTATTTCAAGACTGCAGTAACAATGTGATGTTATTTATTTTCTAGCCATCAAGGGCTGTACCTGTGGCAAATTACCCTCATTCACCTGTTCCAGGAAACCCCACGCCACCCATGACACCAGGGAGCAATATTCCTCCATACCTGTCACCTAACCAGGATGTCAAACCACCATTCCCACCTGACATTAAACCAAATATCAATGCTTTACCACCGCCTCCAAGTGAGTAGCAAACAGAATGCCCCCACAGTCATTTGTTGTTTCTCTATTCTCTGCCACATACATTTCAGAGTCTGGAAAGTAGCTCTGATTGCTGCTCTGGGAGAGGCTGGAGTTGTTAAGTTGCAATAGGTGGCATGCACAGTGTAGGCTCACTTGAGCCAGTGGACAGAAAAGAGAAAGATTGCTCTGCTCTTCTAAAATAGAATATCAGAACGGTTCTTCCAGGTTAAACTTGTAAGGATTTTACTCCAGAATTATTCCTTTGATATGCTTCCTGAGGATAAAACACTTGATTTTGGGTTGTGTTATGTGTGCTTTGTAGTCTTGTTTATTGTATGAACTTCCGTTTGGTCTGTTTTGTTCAAGGGCAAAGCCATTCATTAAACAATGCTGCAGAGTAGGATAAAATGTGAATATTTATAGCAGTGTCTCTATTGTGATCCATACAGGCTTCTTAGGAATATTCAGTACTGTGCCAGAAATTGATATATGTTCCTTTCAAAGCCACTCAACGTCACAGCTACGCTTGGCTGGGAACAGGGCAGGAATAACAAGATCCCTCTGACTGGATACTAGCATGAGATGTTTGAGGGTTTGAAGTGACTGATGAACAATAGGAGCTATCATTTACTAGGGATCTGGGAGAACCTTATGTTTTCTGTAAAATAACTGCTGCTGCATTAGCACTTTGCAGCTCTGTTTGGAGTTCAGGATAGATGAAAAATCAAGTAGAAGAAGATGGGCTGCAGTATTGTTTGGGCAAGAACACAGGATTTAAAGCCATTTGGACCTCATAGATCAGCTGTAAGTTACCACAAAACCTCATCTTACGGGCTCAGATAGTAATTGAATACCAGTGTCTTTGGCCATCACATAGTTTCAGCTGATGAAACTGTTGAAACTAATTGGGTAATGTTGATCCCTGTTCAAAGCAAGGAAAACAAACATTATCACAGTTTGACATAATTAAGAGATTTGTTTTCAATCTTCTGCCAGCAGAGTAAGCTTGGACACAGAACCTATCCAGTAATAAAAACCAAGAACTCTTGCCATGCGTGGTTTCTGTTTGTGGCTGGAATGCTAAGGTCCTAGTGTGAATTGTGGGACAATAGAAGACTGCTGTGCCTTGCTATCAGTTTGAGCCTTGTCACTTGTATCAGTTAGATGATAGAGTTATTTTTGATTGTCTTTTTTGTGTGTGTGAGCCTGCTAAGTTAGACCCAGTAGCAGATCACTGTGCAATTTGTTACTATTCTGTATAAATATACACATTATTATTGCACTGCAGATGCTAAAGGGAAAGTTCACGCTTTCTCTCCCTCTTCGATCCCAGCCAACCACAACGATGAGCTGCGCCTGACGTTCCCTGTCAGAGATGGGGTTGTCCTGGAGCCCTTCCGGCTGGAGCACAACCTGGCAGTCAGTAACCACGTCTTTCACTTACGGCCAACTGTGCACCAGACACTGATGTGGAGGTAAGCTCGGCCTTGCTGCAAGCAAGTCGTGCATCCTGTGAGAGAGGAGTGGCAAGCCAGAGGAAATTTGTTTAGATTTGCCAGGAATTTCACTTCAAAAATTGTAGCTGGGATAGGAAGAATGTCCTTTTAACTCACAGGTACTCTCACCTGTCATTTTCCAGAGACAACATGTTCTAAAATGCTTCACAATGTGTATTGTATGCCCTTGCTGATAGCACATACCATGCAGTGTCTGAGAAACCACTGCAACTATTGCATCCTTTCTGTTCTGGGTGGAACAGGAGTGGGGTATGAGTGACCCACACCACTACAAACTTTAATTTGGGAGTCCCATGTGCCTTGTGGCCTCTGAAATGTTAGTTGCAGGAGTAGCTCTGTAGGGCTCTTACAGTTTAGGCTTAAATTAAATGGTGCAGAGTATCTGATAATGAAGAATAACCCACTAAGAGTAAGGACCCGATTTAGAGGCTTGATAAAATCATTTGGAAAGACAAGTGCTTAAATCCCCCAAACTTCAGAACAGATTTTAATTTCCTAATTTCCCCCTGTTCTCTGACTCCACAAGTCAGCACAGCTCAGAAATGTGAGAACATAGCTTTCGTCACACAAAGGCTTCTGGTTTTCACTTACAGTGAATTCTTATTTCCAGCACAGAGGAATATTTTTCCTTGATGGTACTTTCCTGTATTTAATGGAGATCTGTATAAGTGATTCCAGGGTGTGTTTTGATTGCACCATGTTCATGAAAGGGCCTTAGATAAAATGAAAATCATAGCCTTAATTTTTTTTTAATTTATGTATTTTCAAATACTACAGAATAATTTTGTCTCCTTGTTCGGTTTTTCTCAGAAAGTATCTCCGTGTTTATCCTGGCTGCTGATTGCATTGTCTGAGCCTTTCTCTGTGCACTGTGGAGGCTGGTTAGTTGCTTGGGATCTTGCATGGAGGTTGCTTACAGGTGTAGCTTCAGGTTTTTTTTCCTGTAAGGATCTTCTTCCCATTCACTGGATCCACTGGAGACTTGTGTTTTCCTGGTGTGGAGGGTGTGAGGCGGGCAGAGAGATGTGCTCACTTCCCTGCCTCGGGACAGACTCTGGCTCTAAAGCTGAGGCTTGATGCAGGATGCAGGAGTCCTTGCTGCCACAGTGCCCCTGTGCCCTGAGGGAGCCTGGGGGTTGGGAGGGAGGGAGGGAGACTGCAGGCAGACCACATCCAATAATTAACACCTAACTTTGAGGTCAGTTATTGCTTACTTGCATTTCATTATCGTGGAGTACTTGCAGCAGAGGGAGTTTTGGCAGTTATTTGCCAGTTCTTATTAATAAGTAATCACTACTGAGGATTGTGCTGGCTCATTCAGTAGATTTATAGTGCTGCACTGAGGCATGAGGCTGTTTCTTAATATCTGTTCTTTCTTTCTTCCTTCGCTCACCAAACACATAGCCTTTATTTAAACTTATTTTAATGAAGACTCATAGGTAAACTGTGCTCGGGTCTGCTGTTTTGAAAAGCCTGTTAACAGTAGGGAGAACGGATAGTCCTGTAATGAAGTCATTTCACATTTAACTCAGGGCTGGATGGATGCCAGAAAAATGAATTAGTCACATGTGTGGATGGATTTTGGTTTTTATAGAGAATGGTGGAATCGAGCCAATTCTCAATATTTTTCTGCCAATTAAAATATTCGGCAAAACCTCTCACGTATACACACATAATAAATAGCAATGCAAGTATTTTTCTCCCCATGGGAACATTTCATGGTTACGAGAAACAGAAAGGTTGAAGGCAGGGAAAATGTCTCCTTGAAGCTGGTTCAGTCTTCACGCTGCTCTGTTATTAATAACGTCCCACGGTGGAGACTCTGTGTGCTGAGAACACGAAGCTCTCCTGAGGTCTGTCACCACCCTGTGACACTCAGCAGGCCTGCTCACCTCATCTTCTTGGGTTTTATATCAGAGGTACCAAGCCTTGCTTCCCTCCAGGTTTGGATCATTGTGCTGTGTTCTCTTGAGGCAAGAAACTGAGTGGAATTTGCAGAGAGAGCTTTCAGAAAATGGTTAATGAAATATTGAAAAAAAGCCTGAGAAGACTTCATGTAGATGGATTATGTTGAAAGGTTGGGTAACTTGTGTTTTATAATTTTCTTTTTAAAAAACCCACATGTTTGTGTTCACTGCTAAATATTGGTGTTTTGAGATCCAGAAAAGATGATGTTGAGTCAGATTGAACTCTTTTTAAGGAAAATGGCTGTTAGGTTGATAATCTCCAGAATGAGCTGCTCCTCTTGGATGTTACAAAGATACCTTCTTTCAGGCAACATCGATTTTTCAGGAACGTAGGTTTTAAAGTTTGAACAATAAACTTTGAGCTGTTTTTTGCTGTCATGAACAGCAGAATTCTGACATTTCGGTTCAGTTTTCTGTATTCTTTTAAATTTCTTCTTGAAATTACTCATTCCTAACACAAGGTTACCATACTTTTGTGAAACTAAAGTCATAGTCTCTACCCATTTAATTTGTGATTAACTTAATCTCAGCCTTTTCATTTTTTGGAGGTGTTATAGAACTAATTTCTGAGGAGCAAAATAGTGAGTGGAAGTTATTATAGAAGATGTGGGAGGAATTCATGCCCTGAAAGGTCTAAATTGGGTAGATTTAATCCACAGCCATGTTAATTTAGAATCACGGAAGCTGATTTTGGTGGGGGGTGAGATATAGGAGTCAATTTATCTTAGTTGATTTACCTGTTCTAAGGCAGGATTAGCTGTATTTGTATTTTGTCTGACAAGTGTTCATTTAAGTGCTTCTTTAAGTGCTCTGAGGTAGTGAAGAGTCCAGACTTCCAGCACAACCCACTGCAGCATATTGCTTTCTCATTCTTAACTGCTAACACAGGAAGGACCTACCTGATGTTAACATTCTTCTTTCTACAGGATCACTCCATGGTCTGGGTTTGCAAAGAGGTTTGAGATGTTTCCTTGAAAAGGCCTTTATAAGTGTAAAATATGAACAACTTTGGGGCATGCTTGCATCATGAATTCATCATGACTTGTTTCTGTTAAGGGCTTTTATGAAGGAATTATGTTACATCCTTAATGGCAATAATCCAAGAAAAATAGTCTGATTGATCAAGAAGAATGTTCCTAGCATAAAAACGACCTCCTTCTGCAGTATGAAAGCAAAGTTAAAGGAAGATTTATTGATTGTTGTGCAGGTCTGACTTGGAATTGCAGTTTAAGTGCTATCACCATGAAGACAGACAAATGAACACAAACTGGCCAGCTTCAGTCCAGGTCAGCGTTAATGCAACCCCACTTACCATCGAACGTGGTGACAACAAGACATCTCATAAACCTCTGCACCTAAAGCACGTCTGCCAGCCAGGGAGAAACACGATTCAGATTACAGTCACAGCATGTTGTTGCGTAAGTACACCGAGCTCCCGGCTGCAGCTGCTGATGCTGAGTTTGCTATTTAGAACACTTTGCAAATGTTGCTTTCGCTGAAAGAGCCTTGCTCTCATTTTTTTCCATGCCTTTTTCTGGTGAGGTTTTTTACTTAATGATGTTGACACAGTCAGAGTGCTAGTATGGAAATTTTTGCTGCTTAATTGTTGCAGAATTGTTGCAGTGCTGTAATTCTCTGACAAGGTTCATGGGAACCTCAAGGGGAGGAAGGGAGTTTGGTCTCCTACCATCTCATGCGTGCCTGTGTAGCAAGGTGGCTGAAGTCTATTGATGTAGAAGTAGATTATTACGATGAAGACTGTTGATGGTACTAATTTCATTTACACAGTGTATTAAACAGTCTTTGGTTTGTCATGAAAACATCGACATCATAATCGTTGGTGCTGGTGATGATTTTTTCAAATGCCTTTTCAGATGAAAAACTCATATTCAGTGATTCAATCTAGACCATTCAGCTTTCCCCTTTCTCCTTTTCCATGAGTTAGTTACTCTCGGGGATGAGTACTGTATTTTTAATGCAGACTGTTCTGCAAATCCAGTCTGAGCTTCTGACTGTTCTCTTGTCACTGACAATAAAGCAAGCTGCTAGCTCTCACAAGGTCACAGTGTGAGGCACTTTGACAAGAAGCCATCCTCCCATTTCGCTTTACTTCACACAGATGTTTCCCTGCATAATGTCATTTATCTGGTGGCTAAGAGCAGGGGGCAGCATCCTGTGAATCCACAACGAGCTCTGTGTTGGGTAAGAAGATTCAGCTGATTCCAGGCACATCAGTTGCAAATTGTTTTTGCAACTTCCCACGTAGTCTGAGGGCAGGCAGGTAGGCTAGACTATGTCAGACAGTCCAGGGTTTTAAAAATAAACCCTGATGTCAGAGATTAATATGTCAGCTGTATGTATGTTGAATATTAAGGAGGGAGAAAATGCAGAAAATCCTTGCTTTTTTAAAGCCCTTGTATATATTCAGCATGGAGCAACTGCACAGTGGGCAGAATATCCATAAGGAGGGAGCGTGTGTGCTCAGCAGAGCAGAAACAGCTTTTATGTTTAAGCCTCGGGCTCTCACACAAACCAAGTGTCCAAGAGAAGAGTGCGGCTCTGTTCAGGAGTGTATTGAACATGTGTGTTCGGTTCTCTTCCTAACCGAATGTGTTTTCTTGCAGTCACACTTGTTCGTGTTGCAGTTGGTGCACCGGCCATCAGTTCGCTCTGTACTTCAAGGTCTACTAAAGAAACGCCTCCTCCCAGCAGAACATTGTATCACTAAGAGTGAGTTTGCATTTTGTGTGGGTGATGACTTTCCAGAATGCCTGTGTTCAGTTGTGATAAGCTATCTCTATACCAGATTTTACTTGTTCATTGATAACCTTAAGCTGTACTTACAGAGTTTCCAGAACATGATGTGGGTAGATTAATCCTTGGTATCCGCAAATATTAAGGGCTATTTGGGTGGAGGTAACAAATTTCCAAGGACACAAGCTTAGTTCCTAAAGAAGACTGTCCTGTTCCAGGAGAATCTCTCTGGCCTTTCCCCCGTATTTGTTTTTGACTCACCTGAAAGAAAGATTTACTCTTTATTTATCTAGGGCTCTTTTCAGTGCTTGCATGACACCTAATTTAGTTAAGGATATAGCTGATATGCATGTGTGGTGGTTTGTCTGTTCAGGAGAATGTTCTGAATTACACAGAAGCCACCTCTGTGGGTATATTGTTCATTCAGTTGTCCCTTAAATGTTGAAGTGTTGGTCTTTCAGGTTTTGGTGTTAAAACTTAAAATACACTTTTGCTTTCTCACATCTATACACACCTTTTTCCTGAACAGTCAAGAGGAACTTCAGCAGCGTAGCAGCTTCCTCTGGCAATGCAACACTAAATGGGGAAGATGGAGTAGAGCAGACTGCTATTAAAGTGTCTCTGAAGTGTCCGATCACATTCCGGCGGATTCAGCTCCCGGCGAGGGGTCACGATTGCAAGCACGTACAAGTGAGTAGATGCCAGTTCCTGGCAGGGTTCCCTCAGCCATGTGTTGTTGCAGTACCTTCAGCTTGGTTATCGTATGAGAGCACCTAACGCATGGCATTTATGTCTGTCAGCCTCAATAATGAACTGTATATATGTTTAATGTAGAGGGGAAAAGTAAGCTGTTTGGTTTCATTATCAGTGCTAGTAGGCTTTTTTCATGTCAGTTTTACTTTTGTCTAACTGATTCATTTAATACAGAATTTTTGCTTTGTTTCTTTTTGTGTCGTCTGGTTTGTTTTTTTCATTTTTTGTTTCTTTCTGATACCTAGTGCTTTGATCTGGAATCTTACTTGCAACTGAACTGTGAAAGAGGAACTTGGCGGTGTCCAGTATGCAAGTAAGTGCACCCATACTACCTAAAATGCAGTTGTACACTATTTGACCAAATTCATATCATATTGAAGGTCATGAAGGGGAAAAGAAGGAAGTTCTAGGAAATAAGGTTTATATATCGCATTTACTTAAAGAGCATAAGATCCAATAAGAATTCTTGCAATATTTTACCACCCTGGATTATTAGAAATTTAAAAACATATAACAAGATACTTTCTCACAAGCTTTCATTACAGATTATCAACGGGTTGTGTAGAGTTCAAAAGAGGCTCAAATATTAACATTGATAAGGCAGATATCTACAATCCAGAATAAGGCTAATTTTTAAAAAAGTAAAAAATTTCCAAGGAGCAAAAGTTGGAGTTGTTGCTTAGAGGAAAAGAGGGATGGATACCTTGGCATAATTTCAAGCTTATGTTTTGACCAGAGAGCTAGTATACTGCAGAAAAAATGGAAGAAAAACTTGGAAGTGGTTACAGACTGTCCATCCTTGTGTTTAACTGGGCAGAAAAAACAACGGAACCTCTGCAGGCCAGTTCAGTGTCTGTAACTGCCTGTGCTCAGTGCGCAGGGTTGGGAGCATGTTCCAGCCTCAGCTGAGGAGCCAGGGCTCTTCAGCTCCAGCAGCTGTGGCTGTAACAGCTGGCACTGGGTCCGCACAAGTCTCCAGTTGGGTCCCTGCTCTGCCAGCCAGTGTTAGGTACAGACAGAAGTGGGGACTGTCCATTCTGGCTGTTCTGTGGACATGGCAGGCTGGAGACGAGCTTGTTTCGATTACTGTCCATGGTTGATCTGTGTCTTGATACACAAGTGCTTTCTCCAAACTGCCCAAATCTTTTCTTTCTCCTAAGTTTGGCTAAAAGAATTGGATATCTTGCTTTCTTAATTCATGCATCCAGGCTAAATTTTTATACTGTTTCTCTGAGCATGAGCACCTGCATTCAGATCTAAGTGCCTACATAGCTAAATGATTTCTCGTTTTGTTTTGTTCTGTCCCCATCTGTGCCGATCTTAAGTAAAATAGCTGTAATACAGAGTTGCTTTGAAGCCATAGTACTGTGGAGCTCAAAAAGAGAAAGATCTAATTAAAAAAAATAGTGCTAACTGGTGTTCACAGAAGAGATGTGCTATGTTTGAAAATACTTTACATTTGCAATGTATTTCACTAACAAAAATTGCTTAAAGACTGTGAACAGCTTGTGGACACACACAAGGAGATATATCCTTATCTCATCTGTTTGATGTAAATATCCTGGTAACGTAGATGTAGAACTAAAACTGTTTGCCCCATATAATTCCTTCCCTAGCAATATTCTAACATGAAGTTTGGTTCTTTTTACTTTCTAGTAAAACTGCTCTCTTGGAGGGCTTGGAGGTTGACCAGTATATGTGGGGTATTCTGAACGCTATACAAAAGTAAGTGATCTCCCTCCTGATATCCACGTCTAAGCAACTAGGAGATATGGTAATGAATACTGAGATAGTCGCACCAAAATAGATCTTGGTGATTGAACTTGTCTATTGCATGGCGCCTTGGTGGAGCAGGTGGTAGAGTGAATCAGTTTCCATCTTCTTCATAGATCATGTTTGGATTATCTCTTAATGGCAGCCTCACCGGTGAAGCAGAGGGAAGAGCCAGAATTAAGGAGGATTAAATGCTTTCTAGTATTTACAAGCAGTCCCTCTGATTCACAGGTGGCAAACCACATCGATATGTTTGGATTTCATTGTGTGGATAAACACAGAAATGTGCTCTCATGGTTGCCTTTTTTTAAATTTGCTTTCAGCACACACTTGAGGAGTAAAAGATCTTAATGTTGCGTAACACCAGAGCATTTCAGAACATTGGTTACCACGCAGATTCTTATGGAAACTTCAGCAGAATTGATTTTAAAAAATTCAACTGCTATGCTAAATTTTCACATTATTTTACAGCACCGAGTTTGAAGAAGTTACCATTGATCCAACTTGCAGTTGGAGGCCGGTCCCTGTAAAGTCAGATATTCACATCAAAGATGACCCAGATGGCATTCCCTCAAAAAGATTTAAGACCATGAGTCCAAGCCAGATGATCATGCCAAATGTTATGGAGATGATTGCAGCTTTGGGTCCTGGCCCGTCACCTTATCCATCCCTACCCCCTCCTCCAGGAGGCAACAACTCCACCGAATATGGTAACCAAGGTTAGTTTTACAGCTTTGTGCACCCAGCTGCTCACTCTAGAACTCAGTGATTCAGTCAGCCTTGTGATTCAGGTGTGTCAGTGCATCTTCTCCGAGTGATGCATGAGGAATGCAAATTCTATGGCTGCAATTCTGAAATTCTGCATAAGTCTTTTCAGTTAAGATTCATCTGTTCAACAGAATGTATATTTTAGTAAGTATTATATTTTAGTAATATAATGTAATATTTAGTTATTTAATATTTTGAGTATTTGATGCTTGTCATATTCATATTCATAGTCATGCAGCCCTCCCTGAATCAAGAAACATTCTATGTTACCTTCTATATTCATGGCCTGCCACAACAGACATATTTCTGCATTTTTTTCTGTGCATTTTCCTTCTGTTCCACTCTCAAGTGAAAACATACAGTACTACATAAGTAGAGAACCTGACCCATTAACCCTGCTTCGTGGGCCACTAGGTTAACTTGTGGCCAGGTGAGTGACATTCAGTAGGCCACCAGAAAAGGGATGACTTTCAAAGAGCTTTTAGCTGCTTTGCAAACACCTTTGCATTAGGAAATTGCTTTTGAGTTCCTCTGCCTGTGTGCTACCAGGTTGAGGAACAGGGAACTAAATACAGGCCATGGAGATAGGTTTTCAAATTACTGGTATGTTGTGAATAACTCAATTATAGTGACAATTCCAAAAACATGAAACCAGAGACTGTTTCTTTTGCAAGTAACATGATATGAGTCAGTTCAGCTCTGGGAAAAGACCAACTGTTCACACTATCAGAATCCCCAAATTGATTACAAGGTGATACATGTGCTTTTTGCAGGCGTTGAAGAAAAATATAGATTGCGTGCAAAATATGGTTAATTTGCTCCAGTGGCTGCAAAACTGATGACAGATGATAAAACTTCTAAGGTTTTCAAACAGATGAATGATTACTATAACAAAGCCAGGAACTGAATCACAATTTTTTCCCTCGTTTAGTAGGAGTGAAGTGCAGTGAGAGCCTGAGAACAGAGCTGTCTATCCTTCACCATATTTCCATCTCATACTCAGGAGGGGACAGGGTAGTCACGTCAAGTGTGGGGTTTAGGCTTTGTGTGAGCACTGCTGTCTAGAATGTTATTTTGCTGCCTTCCCCTATGGGTCCTGCAGCAGGGGTAGTCACTGCTCTTTGGAACCTCGAGTCATCACTGGCAGGTGAAACCCATGCTTTCCTATTTCCCCTGCAATAGGGATATCAGTGCAGTGCACCAGCTTGTCCTAAATGTCTCACAGGTCTCTCCCTGAGCACATGGCACTACTCTTGCTGCAGAGAGGAGCCTGCTTCTGCATGGCTGTAACTCCCTGGGCATGCTGCCTTGTATCTTTATTCTCCATCAATACGTGCACTGAAACTTAGTGATTGCAATTACGTAATGTCCTCTGATTAACAGTTCTTTAGAGCAATGTAGTAGTAATATTACTGCTGTGGTTTATGTTTGTTTATTTGGGTTTGACAGAAGCATACTGAAGTTTAATTTGCAAATATAACAAATATTCAGTAGTACAAGACCACATTCCAGCTGCCTGCTAATTAATTATTCCTGATGCAGGGCAAGACCAGCTATGTTCTGTGAGACTCATCCAGTTTGCAGATTAACAAAATGAGAATTAGTAAGGCTCTGCAGTATTTACATGATAGATCAAAGTCCAGATGTCTTTGAGAAGTACTCTTACATGGCTAATGACTTCTATGCCTTCAAGATTAAACTTCTGCTTGTGAAGCTGTGCTAAAGAGCAAATGATGCAACTACTTCAGTTTGTCAAACTCCCTTCTTGAGTTGAATATTTAAAACTGCTGTACTTCAACTGACAAACTGCAGGCTTTCTGTGCAAGCTCCAAAGCAATTCTGTTATTTCAGAGCTCAGTATCATCCAGTTCAGTTGCTTGTATGAAAAAGGTGAATGGTTTTAGTTCATTTTTTTGCTGCTCAGTTTTGCTGTTCATAGCAAATAAGCCACTAGAGCTGATACCTGAGTTGGAAGTGCTAAGAGAGGAATCTTGACAAAAAATATGAAGAGTAAAATCCCTGTATTGGGATACCTACTTGCTTTAGAATTCAGATGAAGATCCCTGGGCTGAGGTGGGCTGGATCCATACGGACAGTGGTCATACAGTTCTTGTCCTGCAGAGCAGCAGGGGACTCCAGGCCTGCTTCAAGATGTGTGTGTAAATCCAGTCAGTCAAGTGAATTTTATTAGGTTTTGTGGGAGCTCCAGTTAGATATGAACACCTCTTCTATGCCTTTTATAAAGCGGTAAAATAGATGCTGTGCTTTGAACTGATATTGTGGCATCTTCCAGATTCACTTCTGTCAATTACTTTCATCAGAAACTGAAGCAATGCTACAGTCTTACTGAGTGTGTAGAAGCATAGACATAAATAACACAGGTGTCCTGTAAATAATTTGGGACTTGGGCAGTCAGTCTCAGTTACACTGAGATGCTTCCAGATACAAATATCCCATAGAACTTAATATCTCATTTATTTCTCAGCATGGTTGAGTTTATGTGGTGACTTGGCAGTAGTTTTTCAAAATGTCAGCAGTTTTCAATTAGTTCCAACACATAAATGAGTTATTACAGCAGCCAGTGTTTGGAAGCCGAGCGCCCTGTCCCCCCTCGCTCAGCACTGGGGGCACAGCGTTGTCACGTTCAGTGTCACAGCTCCCTGTGCTGTGCAGGGAGGGTGTCACGTCACACAGCTCCTGCAAGATACTCGGGGAGATCAGCGTTGGGAAACAAATCACATCTGTTTCTCTTTCAGGCAACAGTTACCAAGGTCATGGCAATTTTGACTTCCCACATGGGAATCCTGGTGGCACATCTATGAATGACTTCATGCATGGGCCACAGCTGTCACATCCCCCAGACATGCCGAGCAGCATGGCAGCTCTCGACAAACCTCTCAGTCACCCCATGCAGGAATCTGTAAGTAATGGTGCTGGGCACGTAGATTCTCATTCGTGGGGGTAAGGAGCTCTCATCCAGCTGATGGACTTGCCTTATGAACTGCTTTTACTTTTTGTGAATTCCTCACTTGAGAAGTTTGTGAAATAGAGTAGTCCTGAAAAATGCCGGAAATGCCATTTTTAGTTTCTAGCCATTTTGAGTTTTTGGAAAAGCATTTCTGCACTTTTTGAATTGTCATTTAAGCTTGTTTATCTGAAAGAAAGAACCTGGCTCCATGTGCTTGTATTAATCATTGTGCTTTGCTCTGACACATGAAAAAAAAATGTACTTCATTCCCTAGGCCAGCAGGACTGTGAATATCCATCTCCAAGAGACAGCTTGTTAAAGCAAGATATTGGATGACTTCAGAACAGGGACAATATCTTCCCTGGCTTTTTCTCTGAGGGCAAAATTTGCATCAAAGCATTTTGAGAGGGAATTCTACTCAAGTAGCATGAAAGGCACCTTTAAACTTTTGGTAATAGGACAAGCCTGTAGATTTCAAGGAGAGATGCTGCCACTGGTCTGAGAGTATCAATGTAAGAGACTAAAAAATAAAGGTTCCTCAGGTCTCAGATGGTGAGGCAGAACTGTGCATTGGGAAAGCAGCTTGCTCAGAGCACTGAGTTTTCTATACAGAACTTTATACATCTCCAGAAAATGCAGTACTGCAGCAACTAGGTGATAGAAAAGCTACCAGCAGCATTTAGCTCTTAGGCATGGTTAGTCATCTATTTTAACTTTGTGTGTGGGGTGTGTGTACATCCTTTTATGTTCATTTAAGTTGCAGGGCAGGGGGTTTAAAGTGTGCTGTTACTGCACAGGAAGGATGTTTAACTTGACAAGTCATATGTACTGTGTCTTTAGTGAATCCTAGAAAGTACAATTTCAGAATGCAGTGAGGACTTGTGGTAGCAGATGCTCAGCAAAGCCTACTCAGTGTCTCCTCTAGCTAGCAGTGGGTTTTCCAAGAAGGATGGTGAGAAACAGAACACAGTGGAGAAAGAGTTCTTAGTATAGTTTGGAGAGAGTCCAAGTACCAAGACTATCTGCAAAGGAAGAGTCCAGAAACTGTAATAACTTCACCACTTTACAGGCTAATAAATGAGAACAAACATGCTGTAAACATAGTTTTGCATTGGCAAATTCCACATACACACCTTAGAGTGGTCAGAATTCTCTGCATTAGAACCAAGCATGCAGTATTAGAGTACAGTAGTGAGAGGAAATAATACCAGCCTGAACCACTCACAGCTGCTTTCCTATGAATCAAAGTCACAAGAAATTATTCTTTGCTTCCCATTAGCTGACACCTACCTCTTGACTTCATCAGTTAACAGCTATACCTTTGCTGTAGTAGTTGCCCTGGTGAAATTCCTGAAGTGGCAGGATATGAAGTGGTTGAATATAAAAGTGAAGGATTTGTAGCTTTCTGAAAATGGGACTGTTTACATATAGCAGGGGTGAAAGTTTCTCAAGGCTATGCATGTTCCAGAGCTGTGGGAGTGTATTTGTGCAAATGTTAATGGACTTTCAGTTCTGTGGGCCAATCTGTAGCAAATCTAATACTTGCTTATGATAGCTGGCAATTAAAGTAAACCTTTGCCTCACTTCTCCCTCATCTATCATGATACTCAAGCAATACCATTTGGGAATAGGAAGCAGTGCTAAAGCAGATTCCTACGTTAGGTCAGTGGCTTGTTTTCTGTAATGAGGATCAGTTTTCAGGTCTTTCAGCACAGGAGAGTTAGATTAACCTCGTCAATGTGGCTGTGCAGTCTTCAGTCCACATTTGAGGACTCTTAGTGCTCCCACACAGCCTTTTCAGTGTTATAAAATATCTGCTTTCCTCTTTCTCTTTTACCCTCTTTCCTTTGTTCTTTTCTCTCAAAATGAACTGTTTGTCTGTAGCAGACACTCAAGAAAGGCATCTTTAAAATCACTGCTTTTAGAGAAATAACATGCCTTTAACACATCCTAAATTGTGTAGCGGCATGTCTTTGGAGAGACTCTTCATACAAAAACAACTACAAACAAATTGTGTGATTGAACCAAGGTTTTAAGATGTTGCCTGTGCTCTTCTCTGGCTTTCTGTCTTTCCTTTTTACACAGTTAATAGATTTTAGTAGTTTGCACATATTATTCACTTTGGCCATTACAAGTTTACAAGGTGAGTTGGGATTGGATGTTTGGTCCTTTTAGACCTGAGGTGTCTCTTACTGGAGCTGAATGCTGCTGAGGAAGTTCCTGACATTCCTGTTTTGAAGATTTATGTGGTGGCCCTTACGCAATGGTAGGCAGAGAAAGTTGATCCCTCCAGACGTACTCTGTAGGTCACTCCAGGAAATGCAAATACTTGCCCAGTGTAGGTAGGGCTGGGTAACCAAGGATGAATCAATCAGAATTTCCTTCCCTCCACACTGCTGTTCCACTCCTATGGAAGAAGAAAAAAATGAGGACCTAAAACATGACCAGAAGTAATACCTCTTCCCCAGCACAGAGCGTTGTGAGAGCTGTGGAACAGATGCTACATTGCAACAGTGCAAGATTGCTACCGAACAGCTGCTGAATCACACCATGTTTGTTTTCAGAAATTGTAAACAAGTTTCAGACAAACGAGAATTCAGTTAGCTCTAGTTTAGTGCTTCTTGCAGACAGTGTAAGGAGTGACTGAGCAATGGGTGATGACACCATGGATTCATATGCACAGTGAGGTGATATGAGCTGGTACCACTGTCAAAAGTCATCGCTCTTGTTTCTATTTTCATATTTCCTCCCTCTCACACCAGCAAAAGTGTTACTGCAGGCATGAAGTGATCTGGACCCAGGTACTGATGCGATTGGAAACTAATTCAGGGGCTGGGTGGGGAAATTCAGTGCATGTCTTCATGGTTTCACCTTGCCGGCATGGCAAAGGGGCAGATGGGAACAGTGGCCAAGAACATCAGCAGGGCGGGCAGGATGGCATCTTTTAGTAGTTTTGGTAGCTAACACAGCAAAAGAGTTGGTAAAACTGTGATCCTGGTAATGGAGAGAGATACAAACCATTGACTTAACCTGGTAATTTTTTTCCCCCCCACTAATAATATTCTCCAGAGACAGAAGGAATATTGCTGTGGAGCTGGCAGGTCCTGTTGCTCCACAGCTGTACATCTCGGCACTCCTAGAGGTCACTGTTGGGCTGTAGAGTTGTGTTGTTCTGTGCTATTAGGCTGAAGAGGTAGTTGTCTGCTACAAGCTTTTCTTTTATAGACTGTAAATGCTTTAAGAGTGCCAAAGTTTATGTCTCTAAAAACAACTCTGGAATTACCTTGCTATGCAAGCACAGGCAACTTTATTAGACTCTGCATTCATAGGGCGGGTTAGTGCTTTCAAAATAAAATGGTGGGAGTTGCAGGTGCAAGCTAAACACACCCAAAGTGTGTTGCTTACAATGTGTTTGCACCATATCAATCTTATCATTAGTTAACTGAATGCAAATAGAAAGTGTTCCAGTCCTGAGCATTTTGCTTTCTCACTGGGAGGCTGGTGGCGCCAGTGGCCTCAGTCACATGGATTTTGAACTTACTTCAAAGAATATGGTGGCCATCGGTTTTAAAATAAACAATTGCTCCCTATACAACAGTTGTCTAAGGACCCAAGTGACTGTCTTATCAACTAAATATACACACATTTAAATCCTTGCCTGTATAAACATAATGTAGAATTTCTGACCTGCTTATTTGTTTTGAAATTTGTCTGAGAACATACGAATTCCTCTCCTGGTTTAAATAATTATTGATATATACGTGCCGGTCTGACCCTTGCTTTATGCATTCAGGGATAAATGTAAGAGACTATTCAATATAATCCTGTTCAGTTTTGGTTTTGTTTTTTGCCGGAAACTGGTTTCCCAGTTTAACAACGCTGTCATAAATTGCTTTTTAGTTTTTGTTATTATTAAGCTTTCTAATTTCCACACTTTCTGTTGCAAACATCCTCAGTGAGTGAGGAAGGAAACAGTACTATTAAGACAGACATCTACTTATTAAGACAGACTACTTACACTTGGACTGTTGCAAAGCTTTTGGGCTGCAAATTCGTTTACATTAAAGTGTGGCGTGTGGGCAGATTTTGTACAAACTTACCCCTAAGGTAACAACAATGTTGTAGAATGTTTTTCAAGTAGTCAAACCCCAATGGAGAGATGTGTATCCGTACTTTTTACCAGTTACTTTAAACTCTCAGGTGGGAAAGAGAGCCAAATGCCATGTTGCAGGTAGGATCCTTTCCACAAACCTTCATAATACCAAAGTATTGAAAAGGACCTCCATGCAGCTGAGTGTGACTGTCCCAGTGGATCAGTATTCAAGTTTCAGTTTTCCTAAGAGTGGTGAAAAGTATTTTTAAAATACTTGTTTCTCTATTTTTTTTTTTTACGGGAACATTTTAATTAAATTTTGTAATAACCTCCCTTTTGCTTTCCAAAGCTGAAGGCTGAGGTTAAGATAACTTTGCAGTTTATGTGATATGAAAGGGTGAATACTGACATAGCATTTTGCTGGTTTCTGTTGGCTTGGCTGGATGAATTTCATGCTGTTGTTGTATGTATTTGTTCTTTTATTTCAGCTTCACTTTGTCCAATATGTAGCATTCCTCAAAAAATGTTTACATTTTTTGTTTCTCCATATACCAAATTAACATGAGATATCTGATTCTGAGGCATTCAGACACTTCTTTCTCATGGCAGCAAGGTCAAGCCTCAGAGAAACCACTAGTGTTAAATGTGACATGCAGCAGAAGGAAGAATTGGACTTGTGCATTTTTATTGCTTCTCTGTCATGTGAGAAAGACTTTTCCCCCATTCAGTAACAGGGTTAGAAAGACGCATGTGGACTGGTAGTTTATTCCCCACAGAAAACATAAAAAAGCTCTTGCTAGAGAACTCATCCACAGCATGAATACAAAGCAGAGTGTGATCGTTGGCTTAGTTTAAGCTAAGGCAGTGTACTTTGCAGTCAGCAGGTGTGCAGCCACCCACAGCAGCTCGGCTCATGGTGGGAAAAGCGCTTCCTGAGCCGCCTTGGTTCTGTCAGCCGTCAGAACCCAGAATATCAGTGAGGAAAACCTTCAGCCTTTAACAGGGGTGTTGCATTCTGAGAAGAAAAGGAGGGAAGGAGTAGGGAAGAGCTGGTGTTGGCAAGATGTTTGTAATAAGCTGAAACAGGAATAGGCTGCGGTGTCAGGAAGCTACCGAATAGGGGAGCTGAGCAGAAATGATACATTTTCTCAGTTAATGAGTTTCCTGGCATAGGGATCATTCAACAAATTCTCCATTCATTCATAAATTGTTTTAGGGCAAAAGCATCTGCCTTGCTAATGCTGAGCAGCACCCGTAAGCCTCCTTCCCTTCTCTTCGTGGTGCATTGTTTTGCATCTTCACACAGAGTTTTCCACATTACAAGGAAGCAAACCAACAGCACAAGTCCAGCGTGTTTTTCCCTCTTGCAGACAACCTTCAAAAAGCTGAAACACTTCCTTCAGCATTGGGATATGGAGTTTTCCGATGGCGCTTTTTTGTTTCTTTTTTTGTTTGTTTGTTGATTGGTTTTGTTGGGGTTTTTTGTTGTGCGTGTCATTTTAAAATTTATTTCATTTTATAACATGCATTTACAGAGTCAGGCACCGCGAGCACTGTACCTTGTGGCCTCACTTTCTTTTCCTGCTTTTTTCCTCCTCCGCAGATCCCTCATCCCGGCAGCACTGATCAGTCCCATACTTCCATGCAGCAAGGTTTGCACGTCCCTCACCCCAGCAGCCAGTCAGGGCAGCCATTACATCACAGCGGGCCTCCTACCCAGCAGTCCCGGCAGCCACCCCCGGCCGCTTCTAGCAACCATCCACACAGTGACCTGACCTTTAACCCCTCCTCAGCCTTAGAGGGTCAGGCTGGTGGACAGGGAGCACCCGACATGCCGGAGCCCTCGCTGGATGTAAGTCTGTGTCATACTCTCATCTGCCTGCCATAGCGTGTGCTTCGCATCGCGTGGGAGGGCGGGGAGGGCAGGGGACGGGACCCGCTTCCACAGCACATGCCATCCTTTCATGCTTTGGTACATGGGCGCAGGTGCTGCAGCTGAGGTGACAGGGCACTCCCGGCCTGCTGGGAGAATGGATGGTTCTGGTTGGAGCAGCTGCATGGTGTGTGAACCATAAGCCTCTTCCTAACGCCAAGGCAGGCGTTTCTTCAGGCAGCAGCTCAGGCGCCAGGCTGGGAGCCATCTCCTCCTTTCCCACCTTGGCGCTGGTTGGGCTGTGCTCTCCCAGCCCCTGAAGCTGTTGCAGTCCTGGGTAAGAGGAGGGACACAGCTGTGTGTGGTTCTGACTGTGGCATTGCTGTGCCAAGTGAGCTGCGTGCTGAGCCCTGCGGCGTGTCCCGGCCGGCAGGAGAGGGATCTGTGTTGGCCCACCCTGTGACACTGACCCTGCTCCCTGCAGCCAAAAACTGTCTGTGCCCTTCCATCCCTGCTCCTGTGGGTGGCTCAGCAGCGCAAGTTCTTTCTCCTAGTATACCACACAGGGAAGTAAACAACGAGGACATCTTCTGCCTCCTTAGCTGCCATGGGAGGCAGCTCACAACTAAACAAAGTCTAGTTTTAAGGCCAAAAGTAGTCTTCCATCTTGTAACATCGATTCAGTGAAGTTGGAAGTGACTTATCTGAGGTATATCTCTCTGGTTAGCCATCTACCTCCCAAAATATAAATTCCTCAGCACTAGGATTGGATTTTTGTTTGAGTCATGCATTCCCGTATGTGTATCTTCTGTCTCTTCCAAAGTCTGCTGCTGCACAGTGAATTTTCTTAGAGATATGTTCGCTTCTGTGCCTTGGATTTATATCTGTATTTGGTGTTGCTGTATACTTGCATCTTCCCTGTCACACAGGAGCACTGGGCTGGCAGGTAGCCTCACAGGGGAGGGGAGGGGTTAGGGGACAGATAGAGGCTCCAGGATGCTACAGGAACAGTGATCAGTGAGGCAACTTCTGCTGTTTCACACAACGTGGTTGTGTGCATATCCTTTGGGAACAATAGTTCATGTGGCAGCCGGAGTTCTGAACCCTTAAGGACCCTGTATGAGCAATACTAAAAGGTGAAATAAAAATGTCTTTTTCTTTCTTCTATTATTTAAGAAACATACAGTATTTTGTTATGGGTCAAGCACCCATTCCTTGGTGAGAAGCGAAGTACAAAAATCTGTACACTTACCACAGTACTGTGGTTATCACTGATGGAGGATTGGTGGTTTCTTAATGGGAGGCAAGTGCTGTACAGTGTGGGAAATAAACTTACTGGAAATACCTGTGATCCTGATCACATGGATTATTTTAAAGGGTGTATTGTGGAACCTGGCTGAATAAAGTTCCATGCAACAAAGCAAACAGGGCACTGTACTATGGGCAACTTGGCCCACTCCCTACTGACACAGTCACGGTCATTCTGCAGGAATTCAGTGGGATGCAGTCCAAGGTTTAACCTGGGTTAAAGGATCTACCTCATATAGATGCAGACACAGGGGATATCTGCACTGGTACTTCAGACAGCAGAGGCTCAAGACTGAAATCACTGGTTAGACCTCTCAATTTGCACTTCAGGAGCACAGGGTACACTTCTCCAAACTCTGCCCTAAGCCTGGCACATTTTTGTAGCTTCTGTCCCTGTCACACCCTCACAGGTCCTGGCACTCCTCTCTCTTTTGCCTCTGCTCTAGCACAGCACTCTCAGCTCCCAGCAAGTCCTTCCTGAGGTCTCTGGTTTTCACAGCAGCAGAGGCAGGAGGCTGGCTGTGCTGCCTGACCCCTCTGACTGAGGGAAGCTGAGGTCACCCTCACAACTCACAAGACTTCTGCTTCACAGATACTGAGTATATTGTTTTTAAACTTTCACTTTCCTTTAAAAACATCTTTTTAAAAAAATCCCCTGTATACAAGAATGAGCCTCAGAGACGATGTGTTAAATTTTTAAGAATGAGTTGTAAAATTGTAGGACAATTTCAATAATTTTTTTATTTCTCCACACTTTTTGGGGCTGCCATTTTCTTTTGGAATTCTGTACTAGATACTTATAAAAAAATTATGATAGGAGGTGAAGTACATTTAAAAGTCTCCTATCTACAGTACTATGACAATAGCATTTTTACCATGAATAAAAGGAGGTGGTAGTTTAAAAAAAACATTCCTTCTGGGAGACTCTGTTTATGTACACTTGACATTGAAGTTTTTTCAAAATGCTTAGAAAGCAATCAACTTTTTTCTGCATTTCATGTTTAGCTTATTGAAAAATATGTTCATCCATATAGTGTTAGAAGATGAAGTTGCATTTGCACAAGAGTAATAGAAGCATATAAATACAATATTTATATGTTAAATGTGAAACAGTCAAGCTTTTTGTTTTATAATATTTGAAAACATAGAACAACTTAAAATTAATTTCTCATACCTACTATTAAGTTTGTTAAAGTAGTCCATATTTTTTTGTCTTTAACACAATACAGAACATAAAAGGGGTTTATTACAAACTCTTCCCTGCAATTTTTTATATATGACACTTTTATGTTTGCCTAGAAAAGGGCAAAATGCATTATAGAGCAGAAAACATTGCCTGATGCACAATCCACAAGTTACAATGTGCTTGTCATCTGTCAGATCAAACAGAATGTGTTGTGATGGTTTGAAAAACAAAATTTTATAGTTGGAATACAATATTAATGGAAATACAAATTGAAGCCCCACAACTATTCTTTTCAATACTTTAAAGCACTGTGTAGATTAGGGCACCTTCTGTTGGATGGAGTGTTACACCTGTGACCCTTTAAAATGTCTGGAATTGCACATAATGCTGTAGGCAAGTAAGTACTTCCAACCACAATAAATTCCTGCCACAGAAAGGAGGACTCACCCAGCCACCTTGCCCCTCCTCTCTCCATACTCCTCCTCAGTTATTTTTGTTTCCACTGTCCCTGATTTGTTGGTTGTTTTAACTCTGGGTGAGTCCCTTGCTCCAGGTCACTGTCCCAGAGCTTACATCAGTGCACTGAGGAGTTACTGAGGGCGAGGAAAGGAAAGCGCTGCCTCCTTGTGTAGAGATGCAGGCTTTGGGTGGCCATCAAACTGATGTGTGAGAGCCAGACCAGCCTTTGCTGATCCATCTTAAAGCTCAAATATGTATTATTCAAACTGCATGTTTCAAGTGTTTATGCAATGTTTTATAGGAAACATCCATAATGAGCATTTAGCCAGAAGTTTTTGTCAGCATCACGAGCCAGGCAATATGATAGGGAGGTTGACTGAGAAACCCTGAGATGATAATGTAATTCACAGGTAAAAACTGAGTCACAGAGACTTTCACAAACAAGTGGATATTGCATCATCTTAGGGTGTTAGGCTTGTGACACTGCCTTCTGATTTATTTGGATATATTGTTATGAAAACCAGATTCCAGGAGTGTGTGGTGTTTAATCCCTTTTTTTTTCTCGATCGTGTTTCTGTTATCTGTAATTTTCCTTTTGTCTTTGTATTTTATAGCTGCTTCCAGAACTCACAAATCCAGATGAGCTGCTTTCATACCTGGACCCTCCTGATTTGCCAAGCAATAGCAATGATGACCTTCTGTCTCTCTTTGAGAACAACTGAAACCACACGTATTCTCCCATCCTTTTCACTTGTTCACACGTGTGTAGCTGCACAGCGAGGAATCTTAACACTCCTTTACCACAAGAGAAGAAAAAAAAACTCACAACTTGATCCAATGGTGCACTCCCTGCTTTCTTCATCTCAGAACTGCTTTTGTTAGCTTCAAAGACTGCGAAAGTGACGGGAGAAAATAATACAAAAGTTAAATAAATGCAGTAATCTCCGAGTCTGCCATGCTACATGTGACAAAGAAGCATAGACGGTTGTGCAGCTATTGGAAACCCCATTTGGTGTTCATCCTCTAGAGAGAGAGTTCTGTGATAAACATAGTGTGAAGTATCTTGGCAAAACCGAATCTTGGCAAGGGAAGAAAAATCAACAGAATGGAACTGTCTTTAATTGACCCGTCTCAGAGTGTCTTTACAATGCTTGTTCTTCCATTTTTTTGAAACTGTATCTCCCTCTACCCCACCTCTCCTCTGCCCCCCTCCAGCCATGGGTTTGCCTTGGAATGATTGTCCTGGCCACACACAAAATGAAAAAAAACACCTACAAAGCTCAAAAAAGCACAAATCCTACAGTCAAGTGGCAAAGATAGGGAAGACACACAGGCCTGTCAGAGGGAGCCAGCAGTTTAGCTAATGCGACTTCAGTCACAGAGTCCTGAGATCTTCAGGCCGCAGCCACGGGTGTCGGTATTTCTGCAGGCGCAGGGATCTTAACCACCTCTTTGCAGAGGATTCCTCTGGCCCAGCACACAGATTGGAAACACCCAGGAAAAATTTAAAAAGAGTTTGCAATGTTTAGGAATTTTTTGTGGTTTTGGTTTCAAATCAGTACCGTTTCTGGCTGCGTTAACATCCAGCGGTAGAGATTGTTGTAATAGATCTTTCTGCCATGTATGCCATACATAATGGAAAAGAGAGGGAGGGGGGATGCAAACCAAACTGTTTCTGATTATTACCTACAGCCTTCGGTGCCCCGAGAGTTTGTGTCACTGTCTGTACTGCACAATGCATAGTAAGACAAGCTGGGTTGAAGGCAGCGAGGAAATCATTGCAGGATGGAGGGAGAGTAACATCACTATCTGCATAATTATTTTTAATAATCAGCTTGACAAGGGGCATTGACATTGGACAGACGTCTTACAGCTTCATTTTAGTTTTGCTTTGCATTCTGTTTTCGTGACTGTTACAGATACTTCAGCCTTTTCCTTTTCTCCTCCTTCAGTTTCTTTTTTTCAACTTTGGCTGCTGGGATGAGCTCTTTCTCCTGAAGGACCGAGTGTGGCGAGAATAAGTACCTGTCAGTAGATTGCTACTGCCCTCAAGAGACCCTGCTGCCACAATTACTGTCTTGCCCCTGTGATCTTTGCTTCTCGTGTGGTTGCTGCTCCTGCATGAGCTTCCTATTGCTTCTGTGCCCATATCTGTGCTCTTTGTCTCTCTCTCTCTTATAAATGATGTACAGTAGCTGTGTAAGAAGTGCATGTGTGCCAACTTTGCCCTCGTGGTGCAACATTTCAGCTTTTGCCCACTGTACAGTTATTGGTTTTGTTTCTTTTGATACTAAAGCATATTTGACCCTACTCCTTTTCCTCTTCCCAAATCCAGTCAAACACCCTTTGCTCGCCACAATACGTTTTAAACTGAAGTGCCAGGCAAAATTTTGTTTGTTCCTGTCAGTTTGACTAGATAGCTTCCTAGCTCTCTGTGTTTAGTTTGCAATGCTGTAAATGGCATGCTCTGTGCTTACGACTCTGGATTTGCTTTCCTCACCAAAGTCATGTTTGTAAATTCTCTGCATTTTTTGTTTTATTTTGCTCTTTTTGTTAACGTTTCCCACTACTGCTGTACATGCGTCGTGGTTTATATATGCTAGTCAGCAGCACCTTGCTGTAGATATTAAAGGAAATGGCGGTTTAGTTCTTTTATTTTCCAGTAGGAGTATTGAATCTGTCAAACATATTATGTAGAAATGGTCCCACACTTATATTTTTCCTCTTTCAAGTTTTTTTAAGAAAGGCGCTGTTCATTATGCAAAATCAATTATTTTAAGAATTGCTATTGTAAATATCTTTGTGAATATTTTAGTATCGTCTTTGATAATATTCAACATTTTCATGATCTGGTTATACTTTTGCTGGTGTTTTTAAATACCTTGTCTGAAGAAAAATATGGGTCCTTTTTTAAAAAAAGAAAATTGAGGGTTCTTTAACAGAATAAGGGAGTTGGGTTTTGGTTTTTTTTCCCCCTATTTTCTTTTGGTAAGTTAGCCCAAATTTCATATGCATTTATGTGATGAACGAATTGATACATCAGGCAGTACCTGGATAATCAGGGCCCAGCTCTGTCATGGAAACATAATTGTGTTTGCCTAGGGAAAAAGTGATTGCCTAGGGAGAAAGAAACCCCAGCTGATCAACCGGTGTTCATTGACTGTGGGTGATCATGAGCTGGTAATGGCAGAGTTTGTTCGTTTGCCCAAGTGAGCAGAACATGTAGGACCAGCTGTCTGACCAGGTAAAGATGCACTAAGGCAAGCAGCAAATCTGTATGGTACCATATTTATATCGCTGTACTGGTGCTCCAGTCTCTGAAACTGGGGCAAAGACACTTAGGGATGTTGGTGGGTGGGGGAGGGAAACAGTATAGTATATTTTATTCTGCTTAGAAGCGTCTTTTTTCTTATGTAGGTTTGACAACCTGTAGAGGATCTCTGCAGAATATTAAAGATACCTTGGTGTAATACATGGTAATATGGTTGTGGTGTGGTGCTGCTATCACACAATTCCTAGGAAAGACCATTGTTCAGTTATGGATACGGATGTGTTTTGTAGCCATTTTACTGTAGTAGTTTCCCCCTGGTTTTTTGCTGAATTTTTTATATAGGTCTGGAAGTCATGTGCAGAGGTGGCTAATGATAAACTGAGTTTATGCCCTTAGAGTTCGTTTTTTTTCTATTTGGGGGGTAAGTTCCTTAAGCTATAGGTTTGGGAATAAAGAAGATTTCTCACTGTTAGTTGGAACTGGTTGCTCTGATTTTTTTAATTGATTCTATTTAATGTTCCATCCTCCACTGATTCCTGAGCAGCTAAGTTAGTCACCTAAAATTAATTTTCTCTTAAACACAATATTAGTATTTTAAGCCAGGTATGTTAAGGATTGACCTTTTGCTAACTGGTAGTATTTAAAATGTATCATTTAAAAGTACCTGTTGGAAAGCATAAAGGGAAAAAAAGCCCCGTAGATATTAGCAATATGTTTGGAGCAGTGTTGGCATCTGCTTTGTATCGTAATAGATAATTAAAGCGGACAGTTGACATCTTTAAACTTACAGAAACGTTTGGTTTCTAAGCAGAACTTAGAAAATACAATTTTTGCCCATCACCCAAATGTTGGACATTTGAGACAGTTTTAAAATTTATCTGTCAGCTAAAATCAGGTACTGTATAGTGAAGTCAGTATGAAAAAGCTTCTGAAAATTTAGGGTTTTTTTAATCTGTTCACTGCCGTATTAAAGTTTAGAGAAAAAAACCTAGCAAATAGGGTAATCACAGTCCTTTCTTTTAAAGCTTAATTATTATATGAGATTCCAGTAGTATTTTTCTTCCTGTTTTTTTGTTTGTTTACCTTTTAATCGTTTCCCTATGGAAGTTCATCTGGGAAAGAACCCACAGAGATCTACAGTTCTGCTGCCAAGACATTATTATAGGACTGACAGATACACGCCAGTGTCTGCAGCGGAGACTCAAGGGACAGCTGTACATATGTAAATGACAAATAGAGACGTGTTAACAGAAATGCATTCATTTTCCTTGGAATGTGCATTGTTTTTATTTCGCAGGAAAAAAAAAGCTTGAAGCTCCATCTTATGTGGAAAATGAATCCTGTTTGTTAGCGTTTGTGGAGTCTCAGCATTTGTTCCACTTTCACTTCTGTAATATACTCTGATCCTTTGTTTTGTTTTGTTTTATCTACATGTAATATTTAGCTTACGTGTACTAGTCTATCACCTGTGTATTTTTAGGGTGCTACAGAAATAATGAAGAAAAATACGGGGATTAAAAAAAAAAAAAAATTGTAACCAAATTCATACTTTGTACAATTTTTGATATCACGATCAGAGGAGAATTAAAAAAAAAAAAAGTACAATCTGAGGTAACATGCAAAAATGGCCATTGTCTTTGTTTGTACATTGTATGTACAGTACAATGCAATCATTTCATACTTTAAACTGGTCAGAAAAAATAATTGTGATTTTTAGTCTTGCAAAACTGTATGTAGTTAGATGATGTGACAACCTAATATTTATCTAATAAATATGTATTCAGATGAAACCTGTATATTAGGTGTTCATGTGGTTATTTTGTATTTAAAGATCAAATTATTTGACTATTGCTAGACATTTATATACTCTGTTGTAACACTGAAGTATTCTCATTTGCTCATGTTAAATTTTTTTTTCCTAAATAAATTTGCAAAATTAAGGTCTGACTAATTGGCAGCTGCTTTGTAAATATTGAGTTTCTTTTTGAAACCATGAAGTTCCCCTTTGCCCTCTCTGGTTTGAGTTAATGTGGAAGTCAGTTGCACAAGGTGTACCTTTTTCAGAGTGCAGAACTTGGTGCAAGAAGGGAAAGGTGTGAACCACCCTGGAGACAGAAGATAAGAAAAAGATTATGAATGCAAACATGGGATCACCCATGAAAAGTCCCTGCCAAGCAAGGTATTGGTAACTTGCTGTTCAGTATGCAGGGCACTGCCTCTCTCCCAAACAAGTAATAATTACTTTGAAATTAAATCTTTATGTGATATGAATAACAGGAAAGGATGGCTTCTCTCTGGGATTGGCACACGTGGAGGTATTAAACGTCCACCACCTTTGTTTTAATTCTTCTGAGTTTTATACTTTTCTTTCAATTGGAACCTGTCATTAAAGTGGAATTAGATAATTTTTTTCTTAATGCATCTTCATCTTAAAGTTGAAGCATTTGGTTTCTAAATGCAGCATTTGAGTTATGAATCTGCTTAATTTATCTACGTGTTCAACTGTAAGCAGCCTGAATGGTGACACAAGGAGTACACACAGGATATCAACAACATGCACAGGCCCTGTCCTGGCAGAGTTCTGCACCGAACGGAGCCACGGCCACAGACACCAGTCACTGCATCTGAGAACTTGTTTTAACAGACCTCCTCTGTATCTGCATTTGTATATGGCATTTCTGAAGGCGTTTAGGCTGAACTCAGCTTTGAAATACATTCAAATACCTGGGAACAAACAACCATTTCACAATATGAGTATCTATGCAAGCACATATAGCAATTATTCCACACCTCCACAAGGGCACAAGTCTTTGTTGTTGACTGAGATACAGACATGTGTGTGTAGATACATATATATGTATAAATGTATATATGTGTATATATACATATATATATATGTATAAATCTAGACTAGAGATTTGTTTTCTCAGAATTGGGAAAAAGAATTTGTTTCTGATTCTGAATTTCTGCCCTCTGTGGTAGCACTACCCATTCCAGTGGAGTTTTTAGGATAACATAATAAAACTGAGTTACAGTGCACACAGTAGTGAAACAAAAGGTATTTATCCATTCTAGTCCATAATTAATAATTATTTTCGTTTTGATATTCTGTTTTCCTGGAAGCTCCCCAGAAGTGTCAGCAAGACATAGTGCAAGCTGACTTTGGCATTGTACAGCTGGAGGAAAGCACGAAGAGCTCCAGTGATGTCCCTAAGCACTGTACATTTTTCAAGCTTACTTTGAAGTCTGAGGAGGCTGCAACAATCCTGAAAGTGGTATTTCTCCCGGATGTCACCTGAGGCCCCCAGGATAGGTAAGCTGTGTGTATACAGTTGATGCCAGTGTCTCCTGTCCCATGTCCTGGCAGTGTGTTCTGTGTGTCGTGCACTCCGCGTGTGCTTCCAGAGAGCCACCTACACGGGCATCTCTGAGACATCTCTGTTAATCCATGTGCTAATCAATTGTTGAACAACTTCAGAACAAGCTTATTTCCCTGCATTTCTTCTCTACTCTTCCTCATCAATACGGATCTCTGAATGGTGTTACTTTGTTTGTGCACATTGTATTCTGTTGCCATGCAGAATGTCATGCTTTTTACAGGAGTAATACATTGAAAACAATTAGAAACATGGGAGGGGGACCTCTTGTCTCTTTTCTGTTTGGACAGTGGGGATGGGAGTCCAGTGCATAGAGCTGTTTGTTTCCACTTAAAGTAAGCTAGTCAGCACATTAAACAGCTGTACAACTCTCACCTGATATTCTCTATATAATTCTTTAATTTGTTATCCTTCTCTGTTTCCTTTAAGGAATGTATTTTTACATTTGTGTACCTAGTCTTAGATTTGTACGTGTCATTAACCAGAACTCACTTCCCTTTTGTCTGCTTAAATTCCACATCTGTACAAATCTTCCTGCATTGTGAACTTCCAGTCATGAACGACTACCTTTCTTTTTTACATTTTGAATTATTACCAGTATGTCACCTTATTACAGTTTTTCACTTTGTGTCACTGAAATCCTACTGACTCTTAGGTAGGATATTGTTCCAAATGTCTGTCATTGCCTCAATGCACTATTCATATTTGTTCTGTCTAAAAAGAACACAAGATTTTTCTTGTATCAGACAGACCATTGAAAGCTACTGCTGAGATATCTTGTTTCCATCAGTCTACAGAATTTTCCAGGGGAGTATAAAAGTGGCCCCCAAGGAACCTAATCAATGATGCAATTTTGTTTATAAAGCAAGCAGTCAGCGGCGAGGTCACGACTCCTGCAGGCGTTAGCACACAGCGTGGCACAGGTGGGCTGACGGGTTGGTTTGCCACGTAGTTCATCCTCATTTCCAGAAACTCCTTGCCTAGACCATAATTGGTTTCCTACAATTTAAGTATAGCCTTCTGTTAAAATCCTTCCCTTCTGTGGACTAGACAAGATAAGGCTCTTTCCCCTGTGTGTGCTGAATATGTCTGCTTGGTTTGTCCAGTATCTTTCCAAACACTGAACGCACCGTACTTTCGATAGATCCAGTTACACACAGCAAAGTTAATGCTAGTATTTACCACTCCTAAATACACTGGCTTCTCTGCACTTTTTGGCTCTATTAGACATCCTAGGAGGTAGATTTAGGATTATCAATTATGGTTTTCCCCTAGGTCAGAGTTATGACCAGTTTAATTCTAAATTGAATTTTACAGTTTAGACTTTCCAGTGTGTCTATAGCTGTTTCATGATGTCAGTTGTTTTAGATTTTGTTAAGAATATTCTGGCACATTTAATTTGTCACCTTGGTCTCATATGAACACATGGATTATTGTGAACACAGAGACAGGTTGCTGATTTTAATAAATTTTAACTAGTTAAACACTAGAAAAAGACAAATATAATTTTTATATATTTTAGTTTGCGAAAACAACTGAAATTCCCCACACTTACCTGATGAATGCTGGAGTTGAAGTCTTAGTGTGTTTTTAATGCATATTTAAATTTATTCAATTTTTTTACAGTTCAAAATTATAATCAGCGCTCCCTTTCCTTACTTCTGTGTTTCTCAGAATGTACGTTTTTAAGACATGGAAAATCAGTGAATTTTACCCATTTACCCATCTGATGAGCTTCCTAGTTAGTGACTGGCTGTAATAGCTGGTTCATAAAGTTATTCCGAATATGTTCCTTCACAAGAAGTCCTAGAAGTTTTCCTTTCCAAGTTACGAATGACGGTCCTTCTGGGAAGAAGCGTGGCTCCCATATTGCCACTGTCAAACCGATGGCAGAATGTGAAGTGGCACTGAGTCAGAGTCAAAAGCTAAGGAAAGCTAGACGGGCTCCTCTGAATGCTAAGAGAATTTCTTACCCTTAGCTTTGAAATGTTTCACCAAAGGCTTCATTATCCAGAGATGATGTTCTTTGACCGTAAATGTGACTCATGTCAATTTGCATCTGACAACTCGAGAGCTCAGCTGGTGGCACATTGTGTATGCAGGTGATGGTCACATGCAGTTATGTCATGTAAGGATGTCATAAGGTTCCACACTAACTGATGTAGTACTGGTGTTACATGCTAAAGGTAGGCAATCCTTTCTGTAGGGAAACGGCAAAAAAGCAGAGAGGAAGCTGAGATTGTGGTGAGGTTGCTTCCAGCAGAGTTGTTCATTACACAATAACTGGTGGAATTTTTTTAGTCTTGTTACATCTGTAAGGCTTTTAATTTCTAGGTGATTCTTGTTCACACTGATGCTATCTGACCATATTTAGCTTCCAACTGAAGTTCCACAACTAAAAAATATCTCTCAAAACTATGATTATTTTTAGAATTAATTTAGAGCAGACAGGATAATTCATCTTGTACAAGGTAGAAAGGCAGCTTCCTTGTTACCTCAAAGATATGCTATATATAATGTATATTATATCTATATTATGTACATAAATATAGGTGTAGATCTGTATTTTTTTATATATATATATATATATATATAAGATATATATTTATAGATTTGCACTCAAGGAAAACTCAAGTCTTTACCAGGCAGCTGATTAAAGCTCCAGTCTCATCTTACTTATATAAAATGAAGTATCATGACTAATCAATTCTAAAAGTATTTCTGACACTATTACCTTATTACTTGTTACTCAGAGGTGGTAAATTAACTGATCCCTGTAAATTTCTAGTTGTGTTACAACTGAAATTCCTGTGGTTTTAAAGGTAGAAGGGCTCCTGTAACTCTTGCTGTATCTTAATATTGTTTTGTAAGTATGCAATGCCTCTCCCACCCACGGGCAAATCAACATCCTGAAGATTTGTGAGGCCGCTGAGAGTAGTAGCTGCATTTAGCTGGACCCTACAAACAGGCATTTTCAATGTCCTACGTGCTTTGCCAGGCTGTTGTGATCTATCTGTTGGCAGCTGTTGCAGTGTACGGACAAACTTCTGGGGAGCTGCAGGAAGCTGCAGGCAGCTGCAGGGTGCCGTGGGCCCTGCACAGAGGCACGGTGACACATTAGCAGTGGGGTGCCATGCATTATGCACGGAGATTGAGTAATGAATGCCGGGCAAGCAGTGTCACTCAGAAGTTCTGAAACGAAAATGCTAATCACAGCTGTAAAGAGCATGAGTGGATTGAGGTTTTTCTTGTATGACTATTTGTAGGTAATGAGTATGAAGTCATGTGGGGAAACTGCTCCTTTATGTACAATGTGTGCTGGAGAGAATGTTCACGTAGCGAGCTGAGTTACTACAAGTTCCTTGGAGGAAACCTTGAGCGGGGGAATTATTTATTAGCATTTTTTCTTTTTATCCCTAAGTGTACCTCTGTGGCCACTCTGTGCCCTTTGAGCTCTGGTATAGTTTAATTTCACACTGCAATCACTTAGTGTAATGGAAAGGTCTTTCACCACCTCCCCCACTCCAGTCCCTATTCATAAATAAATGCATATCACAGATACAGATCACAGAGTTCCTTTCCAGCTCTTTACTCATCTTCTAGCTTAACCAAAACCTTGAAGAAAAAATTAGGCTGAGTCTTTTGAAGTGCAACACATCCAGGCTCTGCAGGTGGAGGGTGGGAATGCCCACTGCAAATTCCCGCTCTCCTCACTTAAAATCAAGCTGAGTACCCATATGACCTCTCCTTATTCTAACAGTCCTGATTAGCAGAGTCTTTGAGATAACCATGTCCCATATGTGCAAGGGTTCTTATAATGAATCTCAAAATCAGTACCATGGAAATTCCTTGTATGAGTATGGAGTGATGTTCCTGTGCAATGCACTTAATGGCAGATTGCTGCAGCCTATATTTGAGTTTTTAATTGCATGGTCCAAGCACACAGCCTCATGAAGAGCATATGAAAATGGGTCACAGACCATTTTGAGTTCCATGTAGTTGCATTCTTGCAGTTGGTAGGTTGTAAAATGCGATCTTATCACATCTGCCAACAGTATCAATCCAAGATTAACAATTAACCTACATTCGTGTGTCGCAAATGAGTAGGCATGCAGTTGGACAGTTAGAATCGGGAATACATGTCACCTTTTTACCAGTGCACTGTCTGTCTGCTGGGGAAACAGCATTTCAAGACCCTTGAAATCAAAATTCCCAAATTTTAGGTCACCTGTCAACCATTTATTCCTTCTGCTTCTTTGGAAGAGCCACTTAACTGCCGTTGTTGTTTCCTGGCTGTCTTGGCACAGTGGTGGTAATATTTAATCAGTTACTGAATAGTCTTTATGAAGACTTTTAAGTTGTAAGTAATATATCAGCATGAAATTCTGTTATCTTAGGTCCAAGGTTCTTTTTCCTGTGCAGAAATGTCTCTGCTACAACATAAGAAGGGTCCTTTAGTAGGTGGTTTTTAAAATTATCTGTTTAGAAACAAATTTCAAAAGGGCCCTCCTTGTTTATCCATCTCCAACTTCCATATCATTTGGGGGGAAGGGAGAGGGGATGTTGAAATCTGTAAGGGAGGGTACCCATATCCCTGATAGCTCTGCTGAAGCACCTCCCTTGACTTTTGTCTGCACCCATGTTCTGTTGCCTATCTAGTCTAGTGTGGGGTGCACTTGTTCTCCAGCCGAATGTACTTATCTCCCTGCCACATGTTGCAGAATTTCAATGACGGACATGTCTACAAATTGATGTGTTCAAAGCTCCCCTAAAATCATTTCAGTTTGCTGAGCTAGCTCTAAGCCTCATTTGGCAGTGATACAGTGACCTTTGACAGTTTTCGGGGACCTTTTTCTGTCCTTCTTGGAAAGTGACCTCTGTAATTCACAAGTTCCTAGTCAAGCTGTCTGCATGAGTTGTAATTCATCTGACTCTGCAGGAATAGACCATAACAAGTGATTTAGTAGCTTCATTGCATAAACCTAGAGATAATAATTCAGTCCATATTCTCAAATTAAAAAATCACTGCTGTTTTGTCTTCTCACCAAGGCCTGCAAATGAGGAAAACGGCATTGTTTGCTCTACCAAAGATGTCTGTGAACTCTTCTGAGCAAAATAGTTCAAAGCTGTTTCACCTGTATTTCCTAAGTGTGAAACAAGATGGTATTTTCTTTTGCTCATCTTTTGTCTTGTTTGTTAAATAATAAATCCTTCACAGCCAGAACCGTCCGGTGTTAAGGTATAAACAGAGCATCTAATTTTTATTTGGGCTTCTAGTGGCTACTGCAATTAAAACATTATTAAAAAGGAGTGTGAGGTTTTTTATGGTCACTAGAGAATTGGTTGATAATTAGATTAACAGAAGCCAAAATTTACCAAAAATGGACTTGAAGCTGAGAAGATGTGACAAGGTAGGTAGAAGTGCTGATTTAGCTCTTATTAAAAAAAAAAAAAAAATCAGCTTTGGATTATTGATAAAGAAATAGAAAATACCAGCATGGCACAGTATGCACGAAGTAAGTCATTGTTCATCCTTATCTTGAATACTGTGCAAAGATTCCCTTATCCCAAAAACCCATAAAAGTGGAATAGCTCGGAGAATAATAATAAAGATGGTCCAAAGACATGGAAAAGCTTTGTTATAAATAATAACTGAGTTGGCTGTGACTCTTCGGTCTGGAATTGAGAGGAAAAGAGCTGTAGGTCTTTATGACAAAGATAGATACCAAACAATTTGTCTCCTCCAGCACAAAAAGTAAGGCATACTAGATGAAGGCAATAGGAGCAATATTCAAACAGATTCTTGATGCTCTGGACAGCAGACCTGTGGAAGGGCAGCTTCCAGTTCATTGTCAAGGAAGCTGCTGATTTAAGACTGGTCCAAGGAGTGGATAAGTACATGAGAGGAGCAACAATAAAAGAGATGGTTACGTACCGGAGTCACATCCAGCTCAGGAAGTTGTCTGGAGTGAAAGCAGTAGGAGTTTGAAAGCATACTGGCCTATAATACATCCCTCCCCCATTTCTGCTCCTCCTTAGGCATTCCTTTGAGCCTTCAGGACGAGATGGACCTTTTGGCATAGCTTTATATGGTTCTGTAGTTACAAAGCATGGTACCTGCTATAGTCACCCCTACAGCATCAGCAGTTAAGGGTCTCTCTGGAGTGTGTGTTCATCCAGGATTTCTCACTTGTTTGTAATTGCACATTATAGTTCTGCCCTGATCTTTGTGGTCATGGCACTGCCTTGATTGACAGCTTTCTGTTGATTCAGTGAATCAGTCTCTGATGAAGGCACTTTTAGCTGCTTGACACAAAGAACTTAGGTGGGATCAAAAGTTTACTATTCCTCACATAGGGGCTGTCTTTGTATGATTCTATTATACTGTATTACATGGTTGCATTTCTGTAACCTTGTCTTGGAGTGACTCTACCATGTGTATCCCCTATCATGCTCTATGCCCAAAAAGTAATATTGTGCCTTTTCTGTGCCTTTAAACTGAGCTTGAGAAAAAAAAACCAGACAAACTTTCCAAAGCAGTTTCTCAAGGACACAGAGATTACACTCCTCAGTGTTTTTTTCTGACTGCGGAAGGCACGAAGGGAGCACCCTGCTTGCTTTTTCTTCAGCCAGCTGGTTTTTTTTTCCCTCTTGGTGTGAGACAGAGAGCTGAATTTTGTTTCCTGGGACTTTGTTTTTTTTTTTTCCCTTCTTCTCTTCTGAACTGTTTCAACAACATCAGAACACATCAGGAGAATTTTCTCCCCGAGGCCCCGGGGTGGGCCCACGCCCTCACCGACCAGCTCCGAGGAGGAGAGAGACCACACCTACAGAAGGACTCTGAAATCTTCCCAGGTTTCTCTCTATAGCGAGGGTTTTAATTCATTATTTAGCATCATTATCCTTTTCCTGTGTGTTTGTTAAAATAAATAGTTTTTATCTCTTTCACTTTCCTTCGAGGAAAAATTTCCTTTTTTCCCGAACCCTGTGGGAGGAAGGGTGGTTGCAACCTGGTTTTCTCTCAGGGGCTATATTACTAGATTTTGGCCAAACCGGCACAAACCTTCATTAGAATAACTAATGTATAATACAAGAAATGTGAAAATAACTATTAGAATCATGCTTGATTTTTTTTTTTTTTTAAGACATGGCATTAAGAATTTGAAAAGCTTTTGGAAGTATATATGGAATCAGGATGGAAACTTGGAGATTTCAAAGTAATATCTAAATATGACTGACATGTACTAAGTACTTTCATCTAAGTTGCTAAGTTAGGAAAACTTAAAATTATATGTGATGTTATTTTCATATAAAACATGAACAATATTTCACTATATTAAACCTGGACTGCTGCTACTCTCTTTTGCAATCCCTCGGGCAGGTTTGCGGCCCAAGCGCGGGTCAGGCTCTGGAGCGATGCTGAGGGCACCGCGGTGCGGGGTGACTCAGGCACACCCGCCCGTTTCGAGACGCGTCAGTGCCGAAACTCCCGGGGTGCTGTCGGTCAGTGACGGGCAGCCCCTGACTCCCGTTTCCCCGCTGATCCCAATTAATTATCCCGCACCTGTGACGACTGCGCCGCCTTCCCCGCCAAGGTGCTCTCCGGAGGCGTTGTGTGGAATAATGAAATTTTAGAAACTTCTCCGTCTCTTTTGGTCCCTGGGGTACGAGGCCGTGAGCAAATGTGCAAAAAACCCTAAAAACCCCACAGGCAAACAGACAAACGAGCCCTCGACAGCCCCTAACAATCGCTGTGCAATGGTGGGCGGGGAGGGGGCAGCACTGAGGGCAGCCGGGGCGCGCACGTCTCGCTGTGAGGGGAGCATGGGCTGTCCCCGGCGCTGGCCGCCGGCTCCCCGAGTTCAACCCGCTTGGCACCGCCCAGGCACCGCCTTTAGCCCGCTCCGCTCCGCCCGGGTACCGGGTTCAGCCCGCTCGGCAGCCCCGGGGTGCCTCACCCGCGCCGCCGCTGCCGCCATCTCGCCCTGCGCTGCTGCTGCTGCTTCTGCCGCCGCCGCCAGCGGGCGCTGCGGCGCCGCGGCGGAGCGCATAAAGCCCGCGGGGCAGCGGCTGCGTGTCCTTGTGTCTGTCGGTGTCTGTCCGCGTGTCCGTGACTGTCGTAGCGCTCGCCCTGCCCGCCCGCGGGATGCTGGCGCTGAG
>VZTD01001928.1:5401551-5542466 GCA_013397725.1 Rhagologus leucostigma | reverse complement strand
CCGGGCATGGCGGCCGGGGAGCGGGCAAGGTCAGGGCGGACGGGCGGCCAGCGCTGCCTCCAGGGGCCCTGGCGAGCACACGCCGGTGCCGGCGGGAAAGCCGCCCGGGGGATGGCGGGGCTCGCCCGCCTGCCGGAGGCGCTGCCCGGCCGCCCTCGGGGCTCCTCTCCCGGGGCGAGAGGGCGCTGGTACGGCCCCTCCAGACGGGGCGGGTAGGGCCCGGACCAGGGCTGGAGCGGGCACAGCGCTTGCTGTGCCACGGGAGCGCCCGCCTGTGCCGGCGGCCGGTCGGTAAAGCCGTCCCGCGGGACGGCCGGGGGGAGGGCAGGGCCCTGCTGTGGCTGGGAGCCTCGAAGGAAGGTCACTTGCATAGTGTGTAAGCAGAAATACTGGACAAGCATAAACTTACTGCTCTTGTGTACCGCTGGCTTGAGAGGAGCGAGCGGGGTCCCAGCGGCCCTGGGGTCCCTCGCCTTCCCGCCGGGGGCTGCTGCTCTTGGGGCAGCCGGCCCGTGGAGCCCTTCGACCGCGCCTCCAGTTTCATCCTGTGTTTTGCTGGGCGCTCGTTGTGTGATTGTTGGGTGTCAGTTTCCTGAGGCGCTGCCTCCTCCTCGAGCCTCCCGCTCCACGTGCGGCGAAGGGCACCACGCTGCTCGGACGGGCAGCAAGCTCAAGAGCCCGGTACCAGCTGGCTCCATCCTTAAAAATCCCGCCTCTGTGAAATACTCGGCCATGCAAAGAAGGCCTGAACAGGAAAACTTCTGTAATCTCCGCTCTTAAAAAAAAAGGCGCCGTGAGCACTGTGTACCACGTTGTGTACATGTGTCCTTAGGGCCGGCCTGTGCCTCGTGTAGATGCGTTGTGTATGGGAAAGAGTGAGGGCTGTGCTCCAGAACCACACACTGGAGAGGTAATGAAGCTCTTAGGAATACTGCCTGCTGAGGAAAGTTAGTGTGGCCTTCTGCCTCCAGCACCCACTTTGGGTCTGTATTTGTAGAATTTGTTTTTTAAATGTAGCTCATAAGAGTTCTCTCTAAAAGAGGTTCCTTTAAGGCTAGAGCCCAGTATATTTTTATTAATTGAAAGTGTCAGCATATGAATCAATTGGACTCTTCCAGCTCTTGTGCTCTCAGGAGGTAGCATTTCAGGGAGTCATAGGTAAAAATATTACCGTGCAAGTTCCTTTTTCATTAATGAAAAATCTGGATGGTATTATAAAAAAAATTAGCATTAATGTTCTTGTATTTCTTGTGGTAGCGTTTAATTTCTATGCTAAAGTGTTTTAGTGTGCGCAGTTTACAGAAAATCTGAATGCAGCATTGCCTTGACTCTTTGGCTCAGCTGTGGTAATCTTCAGCTGCAAATTGCAGCCATCTGAGGAGAGTAGCCCAGGGAAGGAACATTAAATTCTTGCGGCAGCCGTGCTGTTTCTAGGTGTCTGCTGCTGGCCACTGTCAGGATGTCCAACTAGGTAAAACTTTGGTCTGGCTGGTATGCCGACTTTGGTGGCCCTTTTTAAGATTAGTAAAAAGATGCACATTAATCAAAATCAGAAGTTGTCGTTGGTTGCAAATGTGTACGTGACATCATAGTTGATGTTGATATACAGTTTCTGTTCTTCCTTTGCCTTTTCTGTCGTTTTCAACAGCTGGTTCTGTGCGGGGTGGGGGGAAGATTTTGGCCTCTCTAGTAGTATCCAAACTCACTTTGATCCTTGGGGTCCATAGTGAAGATTCTTCTTAGTTACTGCTCAATTACGTGTTGATCAATGAAATCTTTAGACGCTGCTCAAATGGCTCTTCATTAACTGGCTAGAAGTTGCATTGAGGGGATGTTTTTAATTGCTGTCCAAAAGCTTGGAAAGTTTTGAGATATTCACGGAGTTTTGGATGGCTTGTGATTTCAGATAACTCGCCACTTTGGGAAGAGGGTTCAGTTGTACCAGTCTCCCATGTAAATGTTTTCCTATGTACATATGAAAAGGCTGACTTACGAATTTGTTGGTTTATTTTTCTTTAACAGCTGAAAGCTGACGTGGTCCCAAAGACAGCAGGTAAGGCAGCATCTTCAGAATTTCATACTTAAACATTTAAGTTATAGATTGTGATTTGCAGGAATGAGAATGTTCTTTTACCCTTTACAACTATTTTTTCATGTTCCGTCCCCGTTGGTTATATGGAAAAATATGACAGGAGGTGCTAATGAGGAGATGGAATTTGTTATTTTTCCAAATAGTTTTATTTTGCAATTTGCACCAAGACAGTACAGTTCATATATTGGGTTAACAGTGGTGAATAAATATGTTTAAAAACACACTAGCTGGCACTAAAATCAAATCTCAGAGCGAATGGTGCGTGGTCTTTCTTAGAGTTTCCAAAGAGCATATTGGGTTTTATTTTACTGGTCACTAGCTGATCAGTGCGTTCATTTTAGAAAGTTCTTGTGGTTTATTGTTTGTTTCCTTCCTCATTTGCTTATTTAGTGGTTCTCAAAAAAAACTTGTACTTTTTAGTTCCTAGTAGACAAATACCTTAAAAAAACAAGACATAGTCCTCACAACTGCTATAAAGAACAGAGACATAAAAGTCAGAAAATGAAACCTGCAGGCAAGAGTGGGGGAAGTCAGGGAACTGGAGTCACAGCAAAATGAAAGGGAGATGAGACAGAAAAGGATTATGTTGTACCCCGTTCTGAGGCTAAATAAGCTTTGTTTTTTTGGCTTTATAACAGAGGTTTTTTAAAGTATGAAAATAACTAATAAATTGATAATACTTTAAAGATACAATAAAGTTTTTGAAGTGTATAATCTTGGGACATGGTTAATCTAGTTGTGTTTGACTGTATTGCCATAAATGATGCAGAATTTAATATTTTATGCTTTATTTTCACAGAGAACTTTAGAGCTCTTTGTACTGGTGAAAAAGGATTTGGGTATAAAGGATCAACTTTTCACAGAGTGATTCCTTCATTTATGTGCCAGGTAGTGTTGGGGTTTTTTGTTTGTTGTTTTTGGGTGTTTTTTTTTAAATTTTGTTATTAAATTTATTTCTCTATTATTTACATATTTTTAAAAACAGACTAGTAGTAACACTTGAAATGGCTCTGCTCTAACCTTTGTTAACAACATAACAAAGAAGTGACAGCGTGACTTGCTTTTCTCATCTTTTTGCAATGGCTGTTGCTTAGCTCATCTTTTGTACAAATAAATGTAAGTTATGTGTAGGTCGAAATGTAAGTTATGTGTAGGCTGGAGGCTTTCTCCTGTAGTACAGCAGTGTACTTTAGTGTGGGGCATGGTTGACAAAATGGCACTTGCTTGGGAGAAGCAGTTGTGGGTAGAATGACAATCACCTTACTGTTCTAAGTGAGCTAAGCAAACAATCCGTCCGTTCCTTATTCCTAGTAGAATAATCTGCTCACAGTAGACAATGCGTTTTAATTTTTTTTTTTTTCATGTCTCCCTAATACAGAGGGGACGAGGAAACCGAAAGGGTTGGTTGGGGTTGAAATTTGGGATGACGCACCTGAGATGGATTTTGTTTTGGTTTAAAGAATAAACCTTTCAAAATTCTGGATAAGAGCCCATGCATATTAACATTTTTTTTCTTGAATAGCAGCAACTAAAATAACAACAAACCATTTTGAAAGCCTCTTTTTCTACTGTGCTTGGCAGATGAGTAGGATGCAGCTGCTATAGTGCACTGGATTCCTGGTGGTCCTCTCTTATCTTAAAAAAGGCTGCATTTCAACAACATTGCAATGTTGAATAGCTTTGTAAAAAATCTGAGAAAATTCTAAGTAAATTTGAAGGTTATAAGTAAGCATGCTTTATTTATTAACTGATGACTTTGATGGTCTCTCATCCTCAATTATTTTTTTAAACGAAAAACGTATCTGTTGGAACAAGAGGCCCTAGTTGTATGACCTATTTCTAAGAAGAAAAAGTGCTGTAAAGGACCTATTTTCATGCCTTTTAAATGCAAGCTGAGGTTTTGTGATACTGACAGAGGGGTAGAGTTTAGAAATTTTTGAGATCAGAAATACATAAATATAAAAAAAATACAAATCCTGCTTTGAATTCTGTCACAAATTTGTAAAGTTCTTTGTAAGTCTGTTCTCCTTGCCTGCCCTGCTTTGTCCCCCCAGATGGACTGGAAATCAGAATACTAGCTGGTTGACTCTGTGGTACGGTGAGATAATGAATTGATGTTTGGGAATTACTCAGAGGTTATTGCTGAAGTGGAAATACTGTCATGGGTTTTAGCAATTTTCAAGTGAGAAAAAACAGTAGTGACTTTGCACTTGCTGAGATGGAGTGTTAATATGATTCAGGCAATTGATATGGCTTAATTGCAGGCCTTCATATCCGGGACCTGGCAATTCCACGTCTCCACATGGCGTGCAGCATGCAGCACATAGTTGTGGGGCTGTGTAGGAGTATCTGTGACACCACCTGTAGCAGATTACTCAGGGTGAGAAGGGGAAGCTGAAGGTCACATGCAGTACCTGTTGTGTATGAGTCCTCTCCGGCACGGGCGGTGTCACTCCTGCAGACATGGCAGGTGGCTGCAAGCAGTGGTTAGGAGCCACCTTCGCGAGTCACCGTGGCTGCGGTTTTTGTTTAAACCGGTTTTTTGTGTTTAACCTGAGACGGGTGGTCACATCTCTTCTGGCAAGCAGCATGGAGCTGAGGGAAGCTTAACATAGCTCTGGTGTAACAAACAACAAAACCTAGGATTAGCAAAGGGTAATAATGGAGGTCCTGACCAGTATTTATACCTACTGGAAGGAAGGAGGGGGAAAAAAGAGTTGAAAGGTCTTGCCTGTGGTAATGAACTTAGGTGATTTGGTTTTGAGGCCTTTGAGGTGTTTCTTAAAATTACTGCTGTTTGTTGCATCACATTTGGGAGAAATGCTGGTAACACAGAGAGGGGGTTGTTGGAGTGGGAGAATATCAGCAATATCTGGAGCAGACACTTACTTTTAGCCTGACCGTACCTTCATCTGGTTCCATGGTTTTAAATTGAATGGCCATGCTCATCCTTAACCTCAAGAAAATTTGTTGATGTTGTCACTTTTAAATTAGAGCAAGTGTGTATATTTGCAATAGCATCACTTTTGATATGAAATAGTCCGTGTGTGCTAGTAGAGTTAATACCCATTTCTGTTTCAGGGTGGCGACTTTACAAATCACAATGGAACCGGTGGAAAATCTATTTATGGCAGTAGATTTCCAGATGAAAATTTCATACTTAAGCATGTAGGACCTGGTAAATAAACATGTTCTTTTTACCTTCTGATGGCTGTAACCTATAATGAAGCATTGTTTATGAAGATGTGTTTTTTAAAAAATAAGGTTTTTTAGATTTGCGGGTCTCTTGGTAATTACAGAAGTATCAAAGAATTTTAACAATGTGTTGTCCCTGGCACGTGCTTATTTGTGTGGACTGCTCACAAATACATGTCAGCCCATAAGGGGCTTGAAAATTCTCCAAAGATGAAATTACTGCTGTTATTTTCCTCTTTCATAAGTCATAGACTTCAGTATTTACTTAGATGATTACTGCAGAAGTAAAACAAAGCAATCTGGGATTCCTTATTTACTAGGTAGCACAGGTATGTGTCCTTTTAAGCTCAAATTAGAGCCAGAAAAAGCAAAGGCAAGGCCATACAGAAGAATATCTGAATGAATTCTGTAGTCTCTCTTCTTTGCATTGTTAGTTCCTCATCCCAGGAGACTGTTGCTGTTGAACCACAGGAGAGGTTAGCTGGTGTTAATTGCATTCAGGGTGTGTACAGCTAATTACATTAGTAACACTGTTGCCGTGGAACCAAGGAAGGCTGGGCAGGAGAGAATAGACACAGGCAAGAAATTGCCTTAGAAATTATTTGGAGATACTGTGAGATCATCACATCTTCTGTTGGTTGATCTTTAGTCTAAATGTGCAGAGCAAAATTGTCTTCTCTGCATACTTGTTACGCCAACCTAACGAGCTGCTGCTGCTTTTCCAGGTGTTCTTTCAATGGCCAATGCAGGACCCAACACAAACGGATCCCAGTTCTTCATTTGCACTGCAAAAACTGACTGGTAGGTTCTCAGCCCTGCAGATTAACCTCATCAATTGATGCCTGAATCTAGAGAGTTTGGGGTTTTCTTAGGGCTTTTTTGTGTTGCTTGTGGGTTGATAGGGGTTTTTTTGGTTGGTTGGTTGTTTCTTTGTTTTGATGTTATTTCCAAATTACTTGATTCCAATGGAAAATAAATTGGTTTTGCTACTTGAGGAAGGGCTGTGACAGCAATAAGGCTGCTATCCCTCAGAATGTTTTTAAGGTCCAGGGCTAAAAGTATTTCACGTCACTTGAAGAGCAGTTGTGCCTTTGCCGTAGAGTTGGTCAGCAGGTGAGAGCTATGAAGATCTGTTAACACTGTGTTTATGTTGTTTTAAGTAAAACTGCCTTTGTGTATTTGTTTCACAGGCTAGATGGAAAGCATGTTGTTTTTGGGCACGTAAAGGAAGGAATGGATGTCGTGAAAAAAATTGAGAGCTTTGGTTCCAAGAGTGGAAAGCCCTCCAAAAAGATTGTCATTACTGACTGCGGCCAGCTGTCCTAACCTTTTGCCCTACCCTTCATGACAACTTTGATGCTGTGAAAAATGAATTGTAAAAACACCCAAACATTTCTTATCCCACAAGTAGCACCTACGGAACCATGTTTTTTGTTTAACTTGGTCCAACTTTTATACTTATGTTGAATGATACTGATTAAAACCGTAAAATAATAACTGAAGCATGTTGCAACTGCACCACCATGGCAGTCACACTGGTTTGGTAGAGTCCCCTTGTGTTTTGCAAGAAGTGCTAGGGTCACCCAGGGTGTATCTGACTGTAGTGGTGATATTGTCCTTAGTATTTGGGTGTTTCAGGTGTTAGAATGAGTGCTGGAGTTGACAGCAGGGGTTCTGCAATTGGGGGTTAGGTATAAATTGAGAAATGACGTGTTTCCTTTGGTGCTAATAAATGCTTATTCTGTTGTTCGTCTCATCGTTGTGAAGCAATACTGCTGACCAGCGCTCTCAAGGCTGTCTGCAACAACACTGGCATTTTCCTTGTGTCTCAGTTAAATTATTTTTAATGATCGACTGTGGGGTTTTTAAAACTTAATTCTGGTTTAATCTTTTTTCTTATAGTCTCAGACTACTTTTTAAAAATTAACTGTACCTTACCTGCTTCAGTGGAGCAATTTGACTTTTGGGTTAAGTAAATCGCTTTAGGTTGAGTTAGGCTACTACTGAAGCTCTACCTGGCAATAAGACCTCAACTCAATCCAGCCAAAGGATCTCAGGACTTTTTTTATTACAGAAATGTGAATCTGAAATGTGCTTCTGCTCTGGGATCTGGTTCTGTGAAGAATACAGCTCAGTTCTCAATATATGGCCTATTTTTGCACTTTGAGAATATAATCATTATAGTGAGCTTGCTTGAGTGAGAAATACATTTGATTGCCTTTTTGTCATGTTGATCCTGTCAAGTCAGCCCAACTCGGGTATTACTTGGATTATGATTTCTTATGCATCATCATCATAAGTTAAAATTGGTCACCACGGAATCACACGGCCTAATCAGTGCAGCAGAACTGTGGTTGTTGGGGTTTTTGCATGAGAAGGAAAGAATTCAGGTGATCAGCTGAAGACATTTCATTTGTATGAAGCAGTGTGTATGTTCTATGTGGCATGCTTGAGCAGCAACAAATGTTGGAACCTCACACCATCGCCTTTGGAATCACTAAGGCTGTAAACTATCAATGATTGTGGGAAAAAGCACATGATTGTTTTGTACAGTAATCTCGTTACTGAAGAGAAAAAATGTGATGGCTTTCTTCAAATGTGAATTTATTTTCATTGCAGGGTGTTAATATGTGGGTTTAAAACTATTTTGTACTGGATTTTTTTGCACTGAGGGCTGCACTCGTGTGTGCAAGGTAATATTTAGAATGTAATTTTGCAAAATATGGAATTGAGAAGCTTTTTATTCTTTCCACTGTAGCTGTTTGATCTTTATTTTTTTAAATATTAAACTGTGTTGGTTTGTCTTATTTCATTTGGATACAATAATGATTTTTTTGTCCACTCTCTTGATTTGTATATGAAAATTAATTAAATGCACTTCTGCCACAAAAAGAAGTCTGTTCCTTTCTTGAAAGCAGGAGTGTGAGAAGCCGAAATGTCTTGGACATACCTGGGCTGCTCTATGCCGTCGACTTTGTGACGGGTCTGATCTGCTGGTATTGAGAAGCCCTGCTGTCATTCGGGTACGGCCAGCAAGAGAGGGGGTGATGGTGCATTGCTTTGCCTCTCGCTGCTGAGCGGAAATAGCTGTCCTACCTGGTCACAGCATTCCGTGTCCCGCTCCATCCCGGTCACAGCACTCGGTGTCCTGCTCTGTCTCTTTCTGTCCCTGTCCAGCCTGGTGTCCTGCTCCGTCCCTGTCTGTCCCTGTCCGGCCTGGTCACAGCACTCGGTGTCCCGCTCGGTCCCTGTCTGTCTCTGTCCCTGTCCCTGTCTGGCCCGGTGCCAGCACTCGGTGTCCGGCCCGGTCCCTGTCTGTCCCTGTCTNGTGGCGGGCCCGCCCCGCCCCTCAGCACCGCCCCGAGGGCCGCGGGTTCGAGCGCGGGGTCGGCGGCCGAGTGCCCGCAGCCTGCGTGTGCCGCTCGGGGTGCGCTGAGCTGCCTTCCCGCCCTCCTGAAGCCTCTGACGCTGCCGCTGTGCGTCTTGCACCCCACTGTCCCTGAGGGGCTGCTTCGGCTCCTGCGGGATGAGAAGACAAATCAGTAAAGTAGTGCGTTTCCCAGCCGCAGCTGTACATTGCGTGAACAGTGGGTTACCGGGGTGTGATGGAAGATGTTAAAGCTGAGTATATCGTCCAGAACGGTTTTTTGGGGAACTAGTGTTTAGAAATCCTGATTTAGAAACTCTAGTAGGTCACAGATGAGAAAGGTCCTTAGTGTGGAGCTGTGGCTCTGAGAAAAGCTGAGGGATGGCAGGTGTGCTACTGCCATTTTCCACCTGGATGTTTAGAGTAAAAGTTTGTACACTGGCAGAGAGGTTGGCACATCCAGACTGCCTCTGGAATGAGGCAGGGGCACTCCAGGAAGAGAGCCTGCCGAGACCTTCACGTGGCTACCACTGATGTGCTTCCAGATGCAACACAAGTAAGAAAGCACACCCTTAGGTAAAGTGCAAGTAAATATACACAGAAAAAAATGAGTTTATATTTCAAAGTTGTTTCAACAAACTCACAAATGTTTTTGTTTAGTCTCATGTTTTAATTATTTGTTCCAGACTTTCTGCTTACATAAATTGCTTTCTTTGGTGCTAGACTGAGGCTATGTCTCTTTGTTTATAAAGTTTAAATGCTTTGAAGTCAAGACATTTGAGGTACAAAGTGTTGTTCTCTTTTGTAATGCTGTATGCTCTGCTGGTAGTAATAGATCAACAATCAGAACCTCAAAGAAGTGAATTACTGAGAGTACAAATCATTTTACGTGACACTTCAAGGCCAATCTGCATGTCCTGCTGCTAGCTGAGAAATTGTAGTTGGACAGGCACACTCTACCCAATTTAGAAGTAACCAGGCTAAAAAGACATTGACCTTCAAGTGAAAAACTTTCAGATCTTGAACTGCAGATTTCTTAATTGGGTCTGACTGTTTAAAGACATTGTATGGACCAGCTGATTACAGGTGAATTTTTACCCTGGATCTTTACAGCCCAAACCATCAATTTGTTGCACTGTTGAACTGAAAACTGAACCTTGGCAACAATTATCCTGAGCCTTGGCATTCCTTTTCCAGTACCAGCTCTGATTTTTCCAGTGCAGCTCTGGATATGCCTTTTCCTTGCTCTCCTGCCTCCATGTGGTCCCTACATCTGCCACGGGGCTCTGCGGCCAGCCAGAGCCTGCATCCTATGTTAGCCGTGGGTAAGCTGCCAGACATGGGAGAGAAAAGAGCTGCAGCATCAGGAAGGTGTGATTTAAGAGCTGTGGGGTGCAGGAGGACCTTCACTGTGAGCTATAAATGGTGGAAGAGGAAGGGACTTGGAGGTAACTGTGAGGTGGGAGACCCCTCTGTGGCAGGAGAGGGAGCTGGTGCTGTTGCAGGGGACCTAAATGAGGACAAGCTTGTTTGACTGCAGGTGCCATGTCTAAATGAGAAAGATTTGAGGGCCCTTGCTGCAGGAGGTTGTCAATACCTGTTGCTTGCTCTGCCCGTGGTGGAAATGTCCTGCAGCATAGCCGGAAATAAAATTGCTGGTGGTTTTGACTTGAGTTCAGTGCAATCATATCAGAGGATAACGCTGTCTCCAAAGTGTTTGTTATTTATTAGCTGGTTAAGTGAACAAACCCCTAAAATTCAGTCCTTGTTGGGATTGATAGAGTTTGAGAAGAATGGAAGATACCTTAGTCAGCAGCACACCTCATCATCTCTCAGGAATTCAGCAAAATGTTCAGGTCCCGAAGGCCCTGGGAAAGAGCAGTATAAATGAGCAGGTAACCAAACTTCAGGCTCTAAAACTGCTGCTCCAGTCTACCTCTCCCCCCTCAGGGGGCAGTTCTTCATCTGGATTGGTAGCACTCCGTGCACTTTGCTTGGTGTTAGCCTGTGTTCACTATTCATATATATATTTCTGAGCATTAGAACTCAGGTTGTGTGTAAATGTCAGCTCACTTCCAGCAGCCCTTGCTGTGAGTGCTTTGGCATTGTGTCTGTTTCAGCAGAGCACCTGCAGGGCTCCAAGAGGGCTTCTCCAGGTGTCTTCCCCCATCCTCGCCTAACACAGCCACTGCACCTGTGAGCGAGCAGGTATAGGGTGAGGGGACAGGCACAGTGACCTCCCTGTGCTGCTGCTCCTTGCGGCACCTCCATACAGAGGCAGGGCAGCGCTGGGACCCCCCCCGGCACACGCTGGAGAGAAACCCTCCTTCACCAGGTGGGAGGGAGCAATGGCTTCACGGCTCCCTTAATTTCTTATTTATTAAGAAGCCACATTTCTTTTCACAACCATATCCTGGCCCTGGAGGTCTGAGGGGTGCAGGAGTGGACCAGAGGTATTGTGTCACTCCATCCTTCCCTGACAGGTCACTATTTTTAACCACCCTTGAGAAACATTGGTGTGAATTTTCATTTCTTTTTACCAGCCAGGACAAAAAACACTTAACTAGGCAAAATAACTGACTGTGTTTTTAAGCTGGGATCAAGGGGAAGCTAAAAATGTGCAGATACAGAGGTTTGGGGGAGTGGGGGGAAATTTTGTCACCGTTCTCATTTTCACACACCTCCTACTTAAAATTCATCCAGGAAGGTAGGCAGAAGAACACAACAGCTGCTAAAATTACTAGGTGGGAATCATTTTTAGCAGGCACAAGTGTCTTGTGGTTTTCCTGCTCATGCTCTCCCCCTCCACTCCTACCTCATCCCCAGCTGGCTGCACTTTCCTCCAGAGAGGCTTTCGTGTCGCGGGTGTCTCTCTAACAGCGGCCAGCCCAAGGCAATCTGTCAGTGATGTGTGGCAGCTGCCGCGCCGGCCCCCGCCGGGACCGCCCGGGGAGGAGCCCTGGCCTCGGCTCCACGGCCCTGGGGGGACTCGCTGCTCCGACCCCACCACTGGCACAGCTGACACGAGATCCTTGGAGATGCAGAGGAGTGCGAGGAGGAGGCAGCAGCTGCTAAGGTTTAGGTATTGCCAGAGCAATAAATTTTGCGTTAGTACTAAACAGTGCACGCTCCAAATGATGCAGTGTCTTAGGGTTTTTCTTCCCTGCCAAAAGTCAGTGTTTGGTTAGAATTTTATTTTTTTGGAAGCAGTGTTGCTATTAACTTGATGGTTGCCAAGGCCAAACAAAGTGCGAAGTGTCCTTTGAGAAAGCTGTGTGATTCTGTACGTTAAAAGCTGGGGGATGCCAGCACTCAGTCTCAGCCTCACAGCCTCTCACATGCTCTGCTGATGTTGCCAGGATCCTATAAATGCTTTTCTACATTTTTTTAAAGAGCATTTCCTTGCCTAAACTGCAGAAGCTCAAGCTTTGCATTCTTTGGACTGATTCTTGCTTGGTAGGGGACTGCACAGCTCATGGTAGGAGTGTGCAGCGGCATCAAGGCTGGACAGGGTGGAAGGGTCATAGCTCGAGCCAGCACAGAGCTACACCCAAACGCTGGCTGCAGCCCGGGTGCCCCACCCCGAGCGCACCATGACGTTACGGAGCTGTCAACCCACTAACCCTGGGCCCCCTGACTCACTGCTGGGTGCGAACAATAGGCTGGCCCTGAGCAGTGGGGAAACGATGCCGACTGCTGCCCGAGTGGGTGTCGGCAGCGTTGGTCACCGGGGGCTGACGAGAGAGGTCTTTGAGGTTACTCTTGGGTCTGTGGCAGCACCTCGGAATGGGAGATGGGGCCAGTTTTGGAGGGCACAGTGTGCGTAATGCAGGTCAAGCAGTTCCTGGCTGAAAGGCGCCTGAAAAAATATCCCTTGGCTTGGATGCCTCCCTCCTTGCCACCACCCTCTCTCCTCTGTGTACAGCCGGTGATGTCAAGCAATAGAGCAAGGGAGCTGCGGAGAGAACCCTGCCCTGACTCCTGCTCTGAGGCCGCACAGATCGGTCCCCTGAGACACCTACTCCCTTCACCCCGCAGCAGAAACCTGGAGAAAGCTGCAATTTAGTTCACTGCTAGAACATGTGGTCATGACTGTGGCTCCCCTGGGTCAGTGGGTTGCAGGCAGAGCTTTGTCGTGCCCTGTGAGTAGGAATCCTGTGTGCTCAGATCTGCTCTCTGAAAGCATGGCTGTCCTCCACCGCCTCCAGAGCAGCAGCGTGCTCACAGCCTCGGCACCAAGAGCCGAGAGCTTCTGAAGGTAGGGCTGTATCCAAGGCTGCAGGCTGTCTGCCCTGCAGGTGCTGCTCCCCAGGGGTGATGTGAGATGCAGGTTGTGGCCTTGCTGCCTGTCCTTCCCCAGCTGTGGGCTGGCGGTGGGGCCAGGCGGTGTGGTGTGGTCAGGGGGATGTCACAGAGGCAATGGTGTCACTGCTGCAGGTTGTCACAGGGAATGGTGAACATGTGTGCTGCTTCTTGTGGTTTCCTTACTTGGGCATTGGGATGCCTGAAGATGCACTCCCTCTGACATCCAGCGGGACTTGCCCTGTTCCGAAGTATCTCCCCCAGTCTGCATCAAGAGCGCACCATTCCTTCAACTGCCTGAAATCACATCTTAATACCATCTTCTTTCCAGTCAACCTACCAGTGAAAGGCACGTGTTGCTGAGAAACTGAACTGCTGGCATGCACAATGTCTGCTGGCCATCACCAATTTGTGCCCCTCACACAGCAGCTGTGCCCCCAGCGGGGGAGGCTGGGGAGCTCAGGGTGTCTGCCTTCGGCCTGCGCTGTTCCCACCTGCCTCTGCAGGGAGTCTCCTGGCGCAGTCGCAGCTCTCTGGTTCTTGTCACTGACACATCTTTGGAGGACAAAGGTGGACACAGCTGCCCTGGCTCTGAGCTATGCTCTCACATCCCTTTGGGTTGCAGGCTTGCTCCCCTCTGCGGGAGGGTGGCCTGTCTGTCTGAAAGCATCAATCCCAAATCACTGAAGCTAAAAAAGGTGCAAGAATTTAATACATGGGAGAAAAAACATCCACTCTCTGTTAAATGCTTTCCTCTGACTGCAGGATGAGCAGGATCACACAGAGCTTGAGGACTTACAGCATGAGACACCAAATGGGAGATCACCAGTGGGTTGGCTATCTCTGGGGTGGCTGCTGTTACAAACTACTTGTTGGGACTCACTGTGTTGTGTTGAGTCAAGGCAGAGCAGTTCATTTTTGTAGTGCTTTTATTCGTTGTGTTTCTTTGGCTGTTGTTTTGAAATTCATTGAAAAAATGGTTTAATGCCCCTGGATTTTGGAAAATAGTATTCATGTGCACAGATGCAGGAGCGCATAAAAAAGGAAAACTAGATATTTCTTTTAGTTGTAAGGATGACTTCATTTCTGGGGTGAATTGGAGGATTGTATGATGGTTAGTTACAAAAAGCATAGAAACTGGAGTGGAACAGTGGGCAAGATAATTACATCTTGCTCTTCTCCACCTTTTCAGCACCATTCCCTTCATGATGAAATGAAAGGAAATGGTTTTTTTTCTTCACAATAATATGAAATAATTTTCCAGAAACCGTCCTGGCCCAGATCGCCTTAAGCAGAGTTATAAAACTGCATCTGGTTCAGCACACAATTCACAAGAGAAGACGGCCAAACTGTACCCTGACAGCTGGCTGACATGCCCTTCCTGTGGGGTCCTGCTGCATGCAAACCCAAAGCTGTGGCCGGCCCCTATTTGTACAGCCCCCTTCCTGGCCGTGCTCAGAAATGGGAGTTTTGCGGTTTGCAGCTAATGCTCCTCTCTGCTGTTATGATCTGACTCCTGACAAAGGTGGAGGAGGCGGAGGGACGCAGGGGCTGGTTACCTTTGCGGGTGGACAGCACAGCAGCATTTCCCAGATGTTGATGATGTTTTTACTCCTATTTAATTACTTGCCTCATTTAATGAAGTTTATGTCATCTCCTTCCATTGCTGTTTCAGAGGGTGTCTGAGGAGCAGGGTGGCAGGGGGCACCTCCACCCACCAGCAGCGCAGGAGGGAGTGTCCTTTGCTGCCAGTGTCACACCTGAGGTGCGACAGCAGCATCCTGCATTGTAGGGGCAAAATAACATTTTGCTTCCACTTTCTGTTTCATTGCTTTCTAAACTCAAAACACAGGTGAAAGAGCAACGGTGTCAGATTGAAGAGAAACAAAGCTGCGGTAACATACACCAGAGTGCCAGGTGGGTCAGTGAAACAGTGGAAACTGAGGGTTCAGCATGGATGCAGTACATTAGAATATAGAAGAAAATATTTTATATCCATAGGAGAAGAGCTGGCACATTATTTAAGAAAAAAAATTGAGATAAGCCCAACCTGAATGTACTTCAGGAGCCACAAAAATTAAAAAACGAGAGCAGTGATGTGCTAGCTGGGAGATCAGCTGTGTGTCTGAGCCTGTAGCTGCAGAGGAGACGTGCACAGAGCACACAGCTACCTGCAACACTGCAGGGCTCTAAAGCTTCTCATCCCCATTTCCCCATTCCTCCTGCCAGTGCAGGCTCGCAGGTATCATCGCAGTTGCCTGAGCCTGAGCTATGCTGCTTGCCCGCAGCGAAGGGCCCCGCAGAGCTGGGTGTAAGCCTTTCCCTTTCTCCTGCCCACTGGAGCTGGGGGGAAGGCACGGGAACGAGGATCTTCCAGCGTGGCTGGGGGTTACCACCCAGCTGACAGTCTTCTGTAGTGGTGAGTGTGTGTCAGCGTTGCCTCCTAAGCCTTTAAATGTAACTTGAAACGTACAGCGTGAGGGTTCTGCCTTGCTTTCAGTGGGATTTCGCAGCCATTGTTATCCCACCTAAGAGAACTCAGTTCCTTGTTTTCCCCCCTTCGGGACATTTGGAGCATGGCCCATTCCACCTTTCCAGAGGCTGCTTTTGTTCTTCAGGAATGGAGCTGACAGTTTTTCAGTGACTACTTACAGCCTGCAGATAACATAGGTTTGTTCCTTGTTGTTCTTTGAGAGGAGGGCCCCTCAAAGAGCAGGCTGAACTCTGTATCAAGGAGTCAAAGGGTTAAAATAATATTGCCCAAGTGTGTCATTGCTGACTAAGGTCCTAGTCTTAACAAAACCCCAAACTGTTCCTGTTCCACTGATGTAATTCGTTATCCTGAATTTTCCCCTATTTTATTATTTCAGTATTCCTGTGTCAGTCACAGTTTCAACATGTATTCTTCAGTTGTTCTCTCAAAACCTGGCAGAAATATGAGTTGGATGATAAACCAGTTCTGATCTTGTCTGTATTTGACATCATTCACCTGGTGAGCCAGTTTCCTGCTGATCAGGGTGCTGAGGTAGATCCTGTCCCCTCTCCAGGTGTCTCTAGCTCATTCCCTCCCGTGTAAGTGGGATGTGCTGGGAAATGTCAGTGGTCCCAAAGGGGGAAAAACACCAGGAAAAATGGCTTGAAAAATCACTATGGGTGTGGTGAGGCACTGGACCAGGCTGTCCTGATAAGTTGTGGATGCCCCATCCTTGAAGACGTTCAAGGCAAAGCTGGATGGGACCCTGACCAACCTGGTCTAGTGGAAGGTGTCCCTGCCCTTGGCCAAGGGGTTGGAACTAGATGGTCTTTAAGGTCCCTTCCAAACCAAACCATTCTGATGCTATGATTCTCTGACTTATGGCCATGTGGTGTGGTCCTTAAGCTGATACAGACATCCAATAATCAGTGAAATTTTTATCCAGTTCCAATCCAGTGTAACTTATTAGGACAAGACTGTTTCCTCCTGGTGAAGCATTTAATTTATAGCCAGTTATTTCTTAGATTTTTTCCAATAGTCTTACAGCTGGGGCATCCCAGTGTTAGGGTCCTAGTGCTGAGGTGGTTTCACTGATACCAACAGACCCTCAGCATAAATGAGGACAGAGAGTATTTTACATGTGTTATGTACTACCTGGCACAGAGCGATGGAAAACTGAAAAAACAAAACCACAGACTGTAGAGCAGAATGAATAAAAAAAATAACTAGGTCCCTTATTTTAGGAAACTCTCCAACAACCTCTAGTATGCATTAGTGAGATATCAACTTTCCGCCTTGCAGAAAGAACTATAAAATATTATATCTTAGCCCTGCACACTTTGAAGTTCCTTGTCCTTTATTACAGCCACTGGTTTATTAAAACTGGAAATTGACCTAGGCTAAACTTCTGCACAACTATGTCTGAATGGCTGCATCCAAGCCCTGCATCTTTTGAAAACTGGTCTCTAACGTTTAAAACAAACCCAAGCCCAATACAACAGCAAACAGCTTCTCATTTCTCCTCCCTTAACTTCCTCCCTGAACACAAATCCTTGCACCTGGGCATACAACGCCATTAGGTTCATGGGGTAACTCCTTACCCACTACTGCTAAAGGCAAAATGCCCAGTGTGGTTAGCAGTGTCCCAGCATTAAAACTCAATGCCACCTGAAACTCTTCCCAAGCATATACGATCAATATTGAGTTCGAAAGTATATATGTATTTATTTTAGGTCTACTGATGTGATTTGTTCTGTCTGTAAGACTAACTGGCAGTAAAAGGTGCTCATTTCCTATCACTTTTTTCCATATTGTCCTTCTCTTGTCCTTGTAGTTTATGGTCTCTATTATGGAATGTTGTCCTCTGGAACATTTTTATTGGCTTTGCTTTCTAATAATCAGTATTCATGCTTAATACAGCAGTTTTTCTGGTAACAAAACTCATAGATCAAAAAGCACAAAGCAGCCCTTCTTTCCCTTGGACAGATTTGAAATGCGATTACTTTTATAAGTTATAAATAAAGGCCTAGTAGTTGATGTTTAGTGGGAAACTCTCCCAGTGTCTTTCAGAGCCCTGTTTTTCAGTCTCCTCCGATAAGAGAACTGCTGACTTGGCATTTTGGGGAGCTGTTTCTTGTGCTTTGTGTTCCTGCTGTAGCTGCCAGGGGTGAGCCAAGCTCCAGACTGCAACGTGGCCAAACCAGAAGCTGTCTGCGCTGCTGGGCTGCCTTCTGATGGTAACGCCACACTGGTGGCTGCTGGGTTCTGCCCATGAGCTGCTGGATCAGGCGAGCTTTGGGCCACTGGGTTGTCCCCTGGATTCTGCTCTTGGTAGCACCTCCACCAAGACCTGGGAGGGGGTCTGTGACAGCCTTTACTGCACCTGGGCACAGCTCATACCCTCACCATTAGGTCATCCAGGATAGAAATTAATGATGGCTGCTTTTTATGTGTATGGCTCCTGCAGAGAGTTTGTTTCAGAGGAGGTAAAGCAGCTCCACACTGTTATATTTTGTCATTTTTTCCCGTGGTAAGACACTGGGATAAGCGTCAGGCTTAGAGGACGCAGCCCCTGGGTGAGCAGGGACCGGCCAGCTCTTCCTGCAGATACCCTGCTGCTGGCTCTGTCTCCAGGCTGCCTACTGAGGCAGGGGTGGTTTGAGGAGAGATAGGAACCTTTAGTGATAAATGAATGGGGGGAGATAGGATTCTCTAGTGATAAATGAGTGGGACAGAAATCTCTACTTGTGAATGAGTGGATTCAACTAAAAGCAGCCACTGACAGATACGACTGAATTACTGCAGGAGTTTTGTAAAGCAAAGGGAAGGGTTTGAAGTGATTGAAATGATACCTTTAAGCCTTGATTTGCAATACCAATGTTTTTTCTTGACCTCATTTTGTGAGATGTTTGTACCGAAGATCATTCATGGACCCAAAGGTTTCCTGAAGGGTTCGTAATTTGGCAAAGGTGCCTCTAAATGACCTGGCAGAAGTACTTGCTTTTGAGCAAAATGTGCTGGTCTGTTATTGGGGTTCCCTGCCAGCCCGTGCTAGGTATTTCTTTTTTTTTTTTCCTTCTCCGCAGTCTGCTCCAGCAGAGGAGCAGCCCAGGAGAGTTCAGTGGGGAAGTAAAGTAACCCTTGTCAGATGAAAAAAGAACTGTAAAAGCACTCTGATACTAGTGGGTGAGTAAAAGAGATGATGATCCAACTCAGAGCCTGCTTCAGTAACTAAAAAGAAATAATAAGAAACCTAGTATTTAAGATGCAATTAATTTTCACTTTGGATTGTGGTCAGATCGGAATCAAGTTTAATTCCTTCAACCTATGCTTCCCCTCAAACACCATTAGTCCTTAGAAGCTTTCCTAGGGGAAGCCAGTTCATTTGTCTTAGAGCACATCGCGCTGCTGGACTTCGTTTCAGCGGAGAGGGAAGGCTGGGCTGTAACTGCAGTCTCTCCTAATGAACTCATACTTGTCACACATCCAGGACTAGATGGGCTAGTCTGCCCCTCACACCCACCCAAAATATAGCTGTGTCCCAGGGAAATGACCTCCACCCTGGGCCCCTCCAGGCCTGGGCGATGCTGAGGTACGCACAGGCGGATGCATCCCTGCCCCGGGACTGCCGGGACCTACAGGGGTTGTGTAGTCAGGGGCATTTCACCAGGATTGAGACATCTAAACCAATCCCAGAGCAATTCTTTTCATCGATACCAATATAAAATCACTGCTGACAAAACTTACAGACAGAATGATGATAAACAGGTAATTATTGATGGCAGGAAAATCCAGGACAATAATGAGAGTGACTTGATGTTTTTTTATACAGCCAGCTGCAAAGCTGTACTTCTGCAAGCATGGAGGCAGCATGTATAGAGTGAGCATTGCATCCTAAAACCTGCTCGTCTGAAGGAGTTAAGGGCTGCTGTGGAGTCAAAACCCAGCACGAGCTTCCACTGTGGTGCTGTGGCAAAAGGGCCGCTGCAATTCCTGAGAACAGGAAGCAGAAAGAGGGGAAGTTTAAACAGACAGACAAACAAAGGTATGCTCTTTGTGCTTCAGAGACTGCTTTCAAAAGATGTTGAAAAATTCGGCAAGTGACAGAAAAGAGCAGCAGAAATTATTTGGAGTAAAAGAAAATTACTCAAAGAGACTTTTCTGCTTAAAGGAAGATAAAATGGAAGGGAGGGAAAGAAATATCTGGGAGTGACACTGTATAGGTGGAATGTGGGAAAAAATTACCAGGAACTTAATTTACTGTATGAAAGCATAAAAAGACACACCTGGAATTTGAGGTGTGCAAATTAATACAGGAAATGAGAATAAGTGCCTCTCTGAAGATGTGCTGGAAGAGTTATTAGGCTATATAAGAGTCACTGACTGGGATATAATGACTTGTAGCATATGGGCTGTCACAATAGATGCTTTAATGCTCCATTTTGGCCTCTGACTGCATTTAAAACCCCCTTTCCTGATGTGAATCTTGGCTTCCCAGCACTCCTTATCATTTCTTTCTACTCTTGTTCTCAGTCTGTTCTTGGAGGAGTTTCTCTCTCTCTCTTTCTCTCCACTTGTGTTTTTATTATACCGCTGCAGACGAAAACTGGCGGTTTGCAAGGTCCTGAAGGGAGTTAGTCTCCCAGCTTCATCTGAATTCAAAGGGAACTGGGTGCCAAACACAGACCTTGTGAAAGCCTCTACCCAGAGCCCTGAAATTTGGTATAGCTTTGAAAACCTCGTAAAAAGCAAGCTTGCTGATAGTGTCTTGCTGTCTTGAGTTTTATTCCTTCATCTTAGGCATTTTTCTGGTGGGGGTTCTATAAAAATACACACTGATGGTTAGAAATAGGAAAGTACATGTCTGGCTGTCACACACCAATTTTCTGCAAGGAAAATCACTACAGTTTTTTAACTGGCTCTTTATCTCAAAGCAGCAAGTATCCAGACGGTTGTCTCCAACTGTTGTTATTAAATTCAGCAGGAAATCCATCCTGTCCAAAAGAATTATTAGTTTCCATCGCTCCTGGAAACGTCCGGAGATGTTAATTTGCGTGTGTTTGTGTTGCCCAAGTAGCCGACCAGCGAGTAGAGCCATGGTTTGCTCTTGTCCTTGAGCCCTGGGAGTTGGGTGGCAGCTGTAAAACTGAAGTCAACATCTAAGCCAGGGGGTTATTTATGAAGGCAAGCCTTCCCAAAACACCCCAATTCCTCCAGCTAAAAATATGTTTCACATCAGAGGGCAGTATATTGAATTAGTAGTTTAACACGTCAAAGAGGTGTCCAGATGCCATTAGCAGCAATTTTTGCCATGAAGAAGTTGGTATTTGTCAGCTATTTCTGCCCAGAGGTGTGTGAGATACTACAGTTTCCCTTTTTACATACAAGAGGAAATAACTGTGGTGACAATCTGGTCTTTGTCAAAGCTGTAGGTGCTCAACCACGAAGCACTCCCTTATTCATACCGTAAGGCCCGTCGGGAGTGGGAATCATCTACCAAAGGAAGCGCCACGCAAAAGCAGAGTGGGAGAGAATTTTGCCTTGGCCAGCTGCCCGGAGTGGAGTCCCCCCTTGCCAGTGTCACCTCAGTGCCAGCAAAGAGGGACCAGCCTGGGGACCTGACCTCTCGCCGTGGGGGTCCTGGGCTGCAGGGACCCCAGCAAGGGTGCTGGGGAAGCCCTCTCCTGCTGCCAGGGGTGCTGTGCTTCCAGCCACCCTTTTTGCTGCCTCACTGTGAAGGTGACCCGATACAAGGCAGCCATCAGAGGTAAATCCCGGTGCATTGCCAGTCCGCAGCATACAGGTTTCCCTCGCCTCCTTTCTACAGGGCAGGAGAGCTTGAACATATACCCCCGAGTTCCCCACTGGACCTCTTTCCTTGGCCACCAGACAGCTGATGGGATGGAGAAGCCAGCATGCTGAGCCTTGGCTAGACCTCACGCTGCAGTGTTACTCCTCAGGTGCTGTCAGCCACACCAAAATGATGGATGTCATCCTGGCGTAAGCCAGGCAGCCTGTCAGTGTAGCTGCAGTACTCAACCACCAGCCCCTGTTTGTTTTTCAGGAGAAAAGCTCTAATATGTTGAGAAAAGTCCAGATTTATCTTTAAAACTTTGGTTCAGCCTTAAAGTCATTGTTTTTCTGGCAAACTAAATACATGAACTTTTTAAAGGGGCTTCTGCATGAGGTCTTCATTTAGCTCTCAGTAACACCACAGCCGTGTACAGCCATCTGGCAAAAGTCTTCTGGAGAAATATGACAGACAGCACAGAGACGCTGCCGTCAGAAATAACCATGCAGCACTGACATAGTTCAGATGTTTGATTTTACGAAAGATCCTTCTGGACATATATAAAATAGGCCTCAGTGAACACACACCCCCTAAGAGGCTCACTGCCAGCGCTGCAGCGAGTGACGGCTGCAGGCGGTGGTGCAGGATGTCCCATGACACCTGCGGAATGGAAAGGCTGGAAACGCAGCTGGCCAGGGAGCACTGCAGCCCCCCAGCACCAGCACAAGCTGCTGCCACAGTCCTGGGGACCTGTGAGAATCACGCTGGGTGTGTAACAGTGAGTTTTGCCTCAGCCAGTAGGTGAATCCCTGGGCTGGCTTTGGGGGCAGCAGGTACAGTTTCTCAGAAATCATCAACATTCGCTGTGTCCTTTTCATCCCATCCTGGGTGCGTGACAGCATCCCCAAGGAGCAGTCACCTGGCTGGGCTCACCTGAAGTCAGTGAAATCTGTACAGCTTCCTTCCCAGCATAGGACTGGTTTGCAGGACTCAAAAATAGGGGCTGTACCTGCCCTTCATCTGGATAAAACAGTTGATAGCCAACAAGCTTGATGTGCTGAGGTTTTAGCTGCATTGAAGCTGACCATCTCATTAAGTTTTAAGGAACAATTTCAAATACATGTATAATTTTAGAAAGGAAGTGGGTTGTTATGCTGCAGTCAGCCCCCCACTTTCCAATTGCTACATAAATGTATGACAAACCCCAAAGGCTTTGGATTTTATCTGTTGTGCTTTACTGTCACCTTTCCTTATGGCTGGGATGCCTGTGTCCAAGGAGCCAAGGAGCACTTCTCTAAAGGCTGGCAAAAAAACCTGGTCTGGGATTCTGCAGAGGGTAAGGGCATCTTCCCAAGCACTGCCCAAATGCCGCTGTGGGCACCAGGCTGCCTGCAGGTTGTGCTTCTCTCTATATTATTCTGTCAGATCAGTGGGGCTGGCACTGAACCAAAGCAAATGGTTATTTATTAAGCCTTCAGATCAAGATTTGACAGAAAATAGATATAGAAAAAGAGAGGTATAGAAAATAAAACACAGAACGCAAAGATGGAATATCAGCAGTCGATTTCTTCTCCTATTTTCAGGGTATATTTCTGAACTCCAGAAATATGCACACACATTTGGGGTTCAGAACTGCTTCATCTTTTGACCTTCTCTTCTCCCTTCTCTCTGCCTCCAAGCAGGTATCTTGGCTACCCAGGAATTTTGCACACAACCAGCCAGTCAGTGTGGCCAGCGCTTAGGTCACCTGTGGGAGTCCCCAGTGTCCCACCTAGCTGGGAATCCCCAAGTTTCTAGTCAGCTTTTTTACCTTCTCTGAGTAGTTTTCTCTTCCTTCATGAAGTTTTCCGTGGATTTATAGGTTTCATTTATAGAATATTACTTGCAAACTCATGAACTTTGGTACATTTGCAAATTCTCGCGGAGAAGTAAAAAAAAGGAGTGTGTTGTCCAGCTGTCTCAGGGTCAGCATGCCCTTACCACTTTCTCTAGCTCTGGGACTTCACGCCACGTGCGCTCATCGTCAGGGCCCCACAAGTGAGGCAGGGCTTTGGCAATTAGTAACAAAAATAAAATACAGCCATTCAAAAAAACATTACTAGAACCACACATACAGACTAAAAGCACTTCTCCAGTGATGAGTTCAAGATGGATAAAAACCTTTGCATGTTGCAGGGTTCCAAACACGGAAGAAATTGAAGAGTTGACCCTTAACATTTCCTATCTTTCGAGTGCTGGTTTTACTATCTAATGGCTTACTGCTGTCAACTCTTGATTATCTGGTGCAGCAAAGGATTGGGATGACCAAGACAAAGTAAAAACAAAGATAATACAAAGCATATGGCAATTAAATGGTAGGAAAATAAAATAAGAGCAGTGTGGAAGACTGAGTAGCACTGACCTGGGCAAGGGTTGCTGTGGAGAACCACGTGATGGAAAAAGGGTGCAGCTGATCCAAGCCCTTTTGTAACTCACTTTAGGTTCCCTCTGTTCCCAGTATGATTAATGCCCAGCTTTGTTAATCTGCCCATGAGTGGTTGAGGACTGTTTTATTTATTTTTCCTTCGTGGCCACATCACTCCAATAAAGCGTTTTACCCTCTGTGTGTTACTGGTGAATGTTCAAAGCAAGGTCAGCACAGGGAATAGCGAGCAGTTCACACTGTCAGCCACCCCCGCAGGGCCCTGCCAACCCTGCTAGGAGGAGCTGGCCATTCTGGCCAGTGGTGATGCCCTCCCAGCCCTGGTCCTGGGTAGGCAGAGCAGGCTGGCTGTCCACAGCGAACCGGCTGCAAATGTAGTTCAATACAGGTGTATGCAGGGAAGCGATTCAGGAATCGTTCCCAGATGTTGTAAAATGTCTCCAGCTCCCAGCCAAGCTGCTGGGGGCTTTCAAAACAGCTTACCACTAGCTGGAAAATGTTTATAGAGGGAACCAAAAGGCCAGAACATTCATTCATGTTTGACTGCTCAGTGTGAGACTGAATCCCTTCCTTGGGCTCGGGCTATTTGGGCAGGTAGGCTGCAGGGAAGATGCGCAAAGCCTTATCAGGCAGCTCATTCAGGAGTGCTTATGGCTTTCGCAGAACTGCTTTCTGACCGGCTTTTTTCCAAAGTAACCATCCTCGCTCTCTCCCTCTGGCGCTGTGACCCTGGAACAAGCGTATCATAATTTTGGCATGTGTGGGACATGCTACCACAGTACAGCAATATTATGTGGCAAGCACAACATATGTTTTGGAAGAGAGTTCAGTTTATTTTAGCTGCTCCAAATTTACTTGACCTGTTTAATCCAGCTTTCACACTACATCATTTCAATGACTGGGACTGCTTTTAGGTCATGCCCCACAGAACATATGCAGCCAGTTGGCCTTTCATCTGTATGCTTAATTGTCCAAAATGATTTCCATGTGATTAATATAAACCCCAACATCCTTGACCAGCCAGGCCACTCCATCATCCACATTATGTCTGGCAGGTGCAGGGTCTGTCCCACTGAGAAAGGAATAGTGTGAACATGGCATGCTGGGGAGTCCAGACAGCTTCCTAGCTGGGCGTTATCCGATTGCTCCCTATCTAGGCTGGGTGTGAGCTAATATTGACTCAGGCACCTACAGGACACCAGTGAGAGGCAAAGCTCGTGGCACGGCCAGCCCCATCCTGCTCTGGATGCTGAGCCGTGGCCTTGCATGGCTCTTTGCTGCTCTGCATATGGAAACAGCAGCTGGGGCTAGTTCTGCTGTGGGAGCTGCTGCCATCCCCAGTGATACTCAGACAGGCCTCTTCTTTTGGGACCTGCCCCCTGAACACACAGCGTAGCACTGCGGCTGCAAGAGCTGCTGTAGTCCTGAGGCGGAGGTGAAGGTGCAGGGCCAGGTGAGTCCTGTGACTGCTGCAGCTGGTCTCTGAGGGATGGGACAGCTGACAGTGCCCTGCCCATGCATCACACCAGAAGCACCACCGGTGTCAAGGGATGAACAGCCACAATGGCTACACCCTCACGCTGCTGCCCGACGTGCCTGTGCTGCAGCCATAGATGTGTCTTCTGTCTTGCAGGGACTTTTGTGTAGTACCCTGCATGGGGTCCACGCCCCATACAGAGTGAGGTGATTGCTGTGGCATCATTTCTTTACAAGAGAGCTGCTCTGTCCCCTCTTCTACCCTCTGTTTTTTCCTGTCAACAACAACAACCCTCACCCCTGCCTGGCAGCCACTCCCTCACCAGCCACTGAATCATCCTGGAGACAGGAGGCTTTTTTGGGTGCTAAAACTTTACAAGGCAAAGTCTTACAGAATACACCCATATGCCCTGCCTGGAAACTGGCTCCCACCTCTGCGGAAAAAGCCAGACAGTCTCAATTAGGCATTCGTGGAAAGTGGGGACAAGCTGGGGCTGGAGCCAGAAGCTGTAAAAGTTTCCACGTTTGCCAGCACCGATCCTGCAGACCCGTCTGCTCATTCCATCTCGGCCTCCTTCTCACTAGGCAACAAAATCTGCTAAAAGGAGAAATCAGGAAGATCATTTTCATACCCAGCATTCTCTGGTTGGGATGATTTTTGCTGTGCTGCAAAGCCATTGCACTGTGTCACTTGTCTTCCCTAAGGCTGAGGGGAGCAAAGTGCTCCCCCAGCAGTGTGTGTTCCGCCCCAAGGAGCTGTGCAGTGGCTCCACCAAAACCAGCAAAGAGGCTCCAACCAGGCCATTCATGGGGTAGAAAAATCAGATTCATCCCTAATGGGAAATCCTCCTGGAGCTCTTACACTGAGGATTGACAGAAGGATCCTTGGAGGGAAGAAAAGACCAGGACTATTTGGCTGTAACCCAGCTGCAATTGGCCACACCTGGGGACTAATGGAGCAAGCAAGAACTCACCTCACAGCCCTTAGAAAGCAGTGCTGTCTGCCTCATCTGAGACTTTTTTGGTTCTCTGCTAAGCCAGTGACCAGGGCTGTGGGAGAAAGACCAGAAACCACAATTGTGACTGGAATACAGAGACCTTGATATACTTCCTGTGAGGACAGGGAGATGGCTGTGGTCACTCACCTGCATCCTTCTGCAGAACAAATAAGTTTCTTAAGAGTACGAGTGGCAGTGGGGAGCACCAGGGTATTTGCCTGTGCCGCAGGTGGTGTGGGGCAAGGGCTGGGGGAATGTGTGTGGCAACACGATTAAGGATGTTTGGAGGGGACAGCATGTTATTGTAATTCTAAACATACTTTTGAAAAACCAGGGGCGATGCAAAGCACGTAATACAACTTCAGACTTGAAATGAGCAACAACTGTAAAATACAGGCAGTGGGGAGGAGCTGGGAGAGGCTGGGAGGTAGGAGGTATAGAGGGACTTGAAATTTACAGTTCCAGTTATTTTTGGCACAATCACTTACAAACTAAATCTATAGGTGAAGGAGCCTCTGATGAAATTCACCAGCTTTATAATCTAAACATACATGTCTCATTCCAGTCACTGAACAGACTTTAACCAGCTGGGGTTTTTAGGAAATTAGTTTTGGGGATTTCTTTTGTTTGTTTGCTTGCGTGTTCTGGGTAACAGGACACAGCCGTGGAGTGAATTAGTAGTAGATTTCTTCTTCTTTCGCCTTTTTCTTTTTCTTTTTCTCTTAGATATCCCTGAAAGGGATTGGTTACATGCTGGAGACTAGACAGTACCTGCACTAAGAAAAAAAGTGCCATTTTTCACTTTTAAGAAAACCAGAATACGTGCCAGTTGTGGAAGTGAGGTTTATATGCCCATCACTACCTGCTGTATTGTCTGTCTTTACAGAAAGAACCCAGGTGACAAATTGCCCCTACTTTTCATATTTAAACAGCTGTTTGAAATCAGCTAGATTTGCTGGTAAAGTGCTGAAAGGAAGATCATGTTTATGAAGTGTATTAAATTCTCATTAAAAAAAATAATCTAAGATTCACTTAACATGTACAGTCCTTTAGAGAGCAAATCACACATACCTCAGGCTGAACTTCACCTTTGCTGGGACTGTAAAGCCTTATTTGAGACCCTATTGCTTCTCCTGTTGTGCTAAATTCTTGCAAAGAGGTGCACAGGGCTCATTGTGGGAAGGAAATCAGAGGAGAAAAAGGTCACTTTCTTCTCTTGGCTACATTTATTTCACAAAAGCCTTTTGATGTATCTTCTTTGGTCTGAATATTTCTGTCTGCCTCAGATGGACATTTCCTCCACTCACAGAGAGATGGGCAGAGATATTCATGGCAGCAAAGGTAAAGTGTTTCTCAAAGCAGACATGCACATCTCATGCTGTCCCTGCAGCTCCTGGGTGTGAAGCTGCACCCTTGGAGTAAAAGCCGTGACTTAAAATCAAGGGATGGGGAAACACGGGTGCAGGCTAACCAACCTCCGTGCTAATTCAGGGTGTCCTTGGCTGTGGCTCAGTGCTGGCCAGGAGGGCTGAGCACAGCCTGGCTGGAACCGTGGTGGGAGCCCAACACAGCTTGGCTGCCTCCCATCGCGACACGGCGCGTGGCTCAGCCAGAGCCTATAACCTCATTGGTACGAGCTCCATTTACTGGACCTTTTGGATGCTAAGAGGTGCTTAAACACCTCTTAGAAATTTTCCTTGACTCAGTAAACTCCTTTGTGACCCCAGAAAACCATATATAAGGCTAATCGAGGGCTAAACCCTATCCTGCCACTTGGAGAGTGAGAGTGGGTGGTGTGGCCCAGCAAACAGGAATGCAGTGCGTGGATGCATTTAAAATAACTTTAAACATAGCTAATTAAGAACATCTTTTAAGCAAAAGTATATGCAAGGAATTAAAAAAAATTAAACCCAAACCAAAAATATTGCTACTGCAGTGCAATATTCTGTTGGAGACTACAAGTTATGGTGGTGTTTCAATTAGTTTCCTTCCAATTAGCCCGACCAAGCATGAGCATAGAGATGAGTCTCGAGGTCCTCTTCCAGAGCATGAATGCTGGGAAACCAAAGGGTATTTCCCTGGGCAAGTCTGTTTGAGTCTTCCCCAGCAGCTGTCAGGTGCCTGGTGGGTGCCACGTACTTCCTTACGTAGAGGGCTGAAGTATGTTTACATTCACATATTGCAGCTCCTAATGTCACACAAAAAGTAATCCTTGGGCCAGGACAACAATCAGACTAGCATGTACTCGGATATCTTCTTTCCTACAGCAGTTTAGAGAGGGAAAAGATACGAACCACAGGCAGTCGGCCTTCTGTTGGCATCATCTCTTGCTGCTGGCGGCTTCTGTGCTTTGGGACTTCCTGAGCAGGGTCACAGCTTCGTGGTTAATAACCCTTGCAGAGTTTAATTTTTTTTTTTAATGTGGTTTTGTAGTTGGTTTTGATCTCATTTATTCTTTTGACAGCTAGAATATTCCATGACTATGCATTTCAGTCTGCTGTGTGAAATTTTTGTTTTAATTATATTGCCTCAGTTGTCTGTATCCAAAATCCCCTTCTTCTAGGAGAGCATTGTAGAAGCAATTAATATTTCTTCCTTTATTTGTGTCATGTATTATATTATGGGACACTAACACATCTGCCCTTAGTGATGTCTTTTCCAGAAGATGGAGGCCCAGTGCACAGTCTCCTTTCACAGGGAAATGATTTCTTGCATTTCATAATTCCTGATTTTTTTGGTTTCTGTTTTGTCCTTTTTAAGTGGTAAGGATCATATAAGGATGTTTTCTCTTTAGTTTCTTGTTCCTACTTCCAAATCCTCTGTTTGTCTCTTTTTTTAAAACCTTATGACATTGATTTGAACAATCCAAAATAACACAGTGCACTTATTCCTGACTATTACTAGCTAATTTAAAATCTGTTATTCAATATGCACCATTTGGGGTGTCTTTCACTGAGCATCAGAGACTCTGTCAGCTGCTACTTGTGTTTGGTTTTGCTTTTGCTACTCTGTGCATTGCTGTTCGCCTCCCAGCTTAATAAACGTGGTTTCATTTCTTCAAATCCTGGAGCATGTTGGTGTGAGTGGTTGTCTTTATTTAACTTAGACACTTTTACTTCAGTTTAATTAAAAAAATGCAAGAACTTGTGGTAGCCAGGTATCCAAAGGAGTAACCACACCTTAGTAGCTGGGCAAGGTATTAGTTGCTATGTGTAATTACTTTATATTCAAAAATTGTCCAAGACATTCAGAAACTTCAGCAGGGTATGTTGGAAAGCAGTTTTAATTGGTTGATTTCAATGTGTGCTATTCAAGCTTCTGTCCAGGGAAGTTTACTTGTGTATATCCCGTAGTGAAATTTCTACAGCTGCTGAAGATTTAACTGTGTTGATCTTTCAGTTACTGTGAACATGAAAAGGAGAGTTATTTGTCTCTCCTAGATGTGAACTGAACTATCCTTCGCCTCCCAGCAGCCTATGAAGATTCCTGTTGGTGGCACTGATGTCTGTGCTCTTTTTTTCTCGTAGCACTGTTGGAGAGGGCTCGAGGGTTTGTGCTGCAGCAGGCACAGCCAGGCAGGAAGCCTTTGCACCTGTGGAGGAGCTGGTGCCCACCCCCATTCCCCTCCATCCCCTTCCCACCCCCCACACAGCTGGCCAGCACAGATGGAGCCCTCAGCAATCAGGGCCAGTAGCCAATTTAAGTGAGGCAGAGAAAAAGGAGGCCCTTTTCAGGGGCTGTGGGTTTCAACTCTCTGAATTTTGACCTGAGGGTACTCAGCAGAGGTATTTTTTTCCTGTGCTAGTGGTATTTGTCTGTTTATCATTGTTTAATTTGCAAGCAGGCAGTTTTGAGGCCTTGCTTCCTATTACTTCTGCAGTATTTCCCTGCGTTATTCTTTCAAGTTTTGCTGGGTGAAATCAAGTGAGGTATAAATATATCTGGCTCCTCAGAAATCCTTTGAGTTGTACTCCCTTATGTTGCAAAACTATAAGGAAACTTCATGGAAAGCTGGCTAGTGTTAGATTTCCCAGACCTGCTGCTTTGATGTGTTCAGAAATTGTGAGAAAGCTTTCTTATGGTGTCCTGGCATTCTCTTTTCTGGTGTCAGCTGGTGAATAGGAGACTAGAGTAGCGATTAAAAGAAAATCTTTGGCTTCCACCCTATTCCCCTTAAAACGTAGATAAAGTTTTTTGGCTGTGATTTGCTTTCTCTGCAGGCGTGGGGTTTGGTTGGGTAAACTGGGCATGCAAGGTCCACTTTTACCTCTTACTTAAAAAGGGCAAAAAGTTAATTTTTATTTAGCTAAGTTCATGGCATAGAAATGAAGTCTTCAAAGAATGCCCAAGGTTACTGCTGCTCCTGGTTTCCTCATCAGCCCTGGAGCTGTGTGCCTGGGCAATGCTTTAGCCAGGGCTGGCTCACGGTGCTCTGTTCTCTTGCACAGCAGTGCTGGCTGTCTCTGCTACTCTGGGCTGCACATCAGGGATGCTCTAACACCTCACACCTGTGACTGTCTCCGCTCCAGTCTTGGCCCTTTGGATAAAGACCCCATAAAGGCTGGCTGAGGTAGGTGTTTCTTGGCATGTTCAGTTACTAAAATGTCTTCTGAAGTTTGCAAAAGGATTGTAAGAGGTTTTAATCTGTATTGTTTGAATGAGGTTTTGCACTTTTGGTATCATGACTAGTCTTCTAGGGTTGGTTATTTGAAATGTGTTTGAGATACATATGGTGAGGAAGAGCAATTGGCATTACTTTCAGCAAAGCAAAAGTGCTTGATGAGTAGAAGTGCTGGTTGTCCCCACAGGGGAGCTGACAAATGATCTGTTTCGCTAAGTCCAGCAGGTGAACACTAGAGAAAAGCAAACCTGAATGTTGCATTCTATTTTTCAGGATCACAAACTACATATACTTACCAGGAGTAAGAATTCTATATGTTCTAGTTAAGAGGTTTCTTTAGTTCTTAGGGGAAAGACCTAACTGTCAGCATTCAACCCTTGGTGCTTTAGGTTCATTTTTCCTTGCCAAAGTCTCTTGTGTACCGACTTTTTTCAGAGGGGTATGGAGACAGGAGCAGCCTTTTTAACATTTGACTGTGTTATATGGCAGTGAATATTCCATGTCTGAGGCCCCTGAGTGAAATTAAACAAGTGTAACATGCAGATTGTTTCCCCTTCCTAGCTGGGATTTAAGGTCTAGTCTGTACACCTGCTATACAGTGGGAGGATCTGAGGAGGGACTTTTGGTGGGATGTCACTAACTTGAGAAGTAGTAGCCTTGGTGTGCTGTTTAAATTGGTTTTCATTTAAGAATATTGAAACAGCTTTTTATTTCAAAGTATCAGTGTTATATGAAATACCTTTTATGAAAGCCGTGTTATTTTTCTTGTAGTGGGATTCATTTGGCCCTTCCATTACAAGCGGGTTGTTGCATAGTCTCTTGACCTCATTCATACAGAGCAGGAAGGTGAAGTGCTTGGCAACGAAAAATGAGGGAAGAGTAGTTTAAATGTTCTCGTTGATGCCATATTGTTTGTGTTAATTTACTTTTGTTTTAAATATGAAGAAGTTATGTCTTTGAGGAATCATAGAAAATGTGGTAGTAGGGAGCTAGGACTTTGCAGTTGTTCTACTCAGAATGTTTTCTTGTCTCAGTTGAGTGCTAAATCTGAGGTGTTTGTGGGTTTTTCGGGAAGCCCCATGTCTTCTGTGAAAAGAAAGATGTATTTCAGTACTGAGCTCGGCTTTGTGGCTCGTGTTTGCTATGGGAACAGTGCTGTAGCCAAATTTAAAGTGAAGAGCAGTATGTTTTATTTTTCAAACAAAAACTTACCAACAAGTTCTGCATATGTGCTTTCCCTTTCCGTGGGCTCAGCTGGGAATGTCTTTGATCATTTGATGAAACAGTCAGTTTTCAAGGCTTCAGAACTGTACAGTTCCTTGTCAACCTCTCCTTCCACCATTGCATACCAATGCATAAACATATGGATGTGTTTTGGCTCTCTCTCATGTGGACTGAATGAGAAGAGGACTCAAATCCAGAAATCAGGCTTGCTGTGTAATAGAAATGGTGTCAATATGGTGAAGACCTCCAAGCGGCAAATATGCACTGTGTCTGTAGGGATGATCAGGCATAGAAAAATGTGTGCTGGTGTGTCTAATAAAAATTTTCTGCTTGTTTTAAATGAAGGAGATCTCTTGTGTTAGAGGCAGGATACCTAAAATCCAAAGTTAATTTCCTGATGTCCTTATTTTAACTTCCAATCACTACAGTATTGTCAGTCTCAGGAGAAAAATTACTTGCCACCGAACTTCGGCTGGGAATGTGAGAAGAGCATTGCTAATACACACCAAGCATTTAGTAGGTCTAGTTCTTGCTAACTTCTTGTGTTTGCAAAGAATGATGAATGTTATTTTTCATCAAAGCAACTTTCTGGCACCTAAGCTTTCCTATCCAACCACAGGCTACAAGTGTACTTTGGTTATAGAGGGTTTTCCTTGAGGAGGAATGTTAGACAACACCAGGCTGTTAAAAACTAGGAGCTGGCACTGCTAACCCAAGGAGTCCCACTAGCAGTGAAGAGGTGTCACCCCGGATGTGACCAGGCTGCTTGCAGCATAGGGACTCACTGCAGTGGAGAAACTCTTCTTCCATGGTCTGGGTCACGGCTGTGGTAGGGCAGGTTTGCTCCACAGGCACCAGACTGTGGCTGGCCAGGCCATAACCAGGAACGCACTGCAGCTGGGAGCAAACTGTCAAAGGAGGGAACATTCAAGAAAACCATGCCACACTCTTGTTGGGTTTTTTGCAATACTTTAATACAGCATTAAAATGCTAGAATACTAGAGGAAAGCTGTATACTATCCAGCAAATAAGGCACATGTCGGAATGCCATTTTATGGACAATCCACAACAGAGGTTTTACAGTCTCTTTAGCAACACAGTCACCAGATGAGCAAGCTGTCATCTTGATTGCTGAAACAGAACTGGTACCTCTGAGGTCTTTGTCCATAGGTTTTGTTTGTTTTAGCTGTACAAGTTTATTAACAGTTACAGAAAAAGAAATTATACAAATTGCCAACTGAATCTGACAAGGTCAGTGGGTACAGCTAAACAAATGTAAGAATCATTAGGTTAATTTTTTTAAAGCTGAAGAAATTCATAAGATAGTGTTAGTTTTAGCACTATTACACAATTCAGTGAGTGCTGTACTAAATAACCTTTTAAAGGAAATAAGAATCCAGTATAGAGTTGGGCAGACCTCCCATTTTAGCATGGTAAAATATCAAACTAAAAACTCAATCCTTCATAATATAATCAAACTACATGAAATGTAAAGTGTAAAATGCTTCGAATACGTGCACATGCATATTCTATATTGCTATGAGTTCTAATTAAAATAAACATAAACCCCTACAATAATCTACTTCAATCCTTTTCTCTTACATCCTTTGATTGCTATTATTGCTGTAGATGATACTGCATAGCTGAGCTCACAGTCTGCAAAGAGTTGTGAAAGTCAAGTTAAACAGCCTCCCAACCAACTTTCTTCCCCTCTAGTTATGGGGAAGGAAAGAGCCACCATTTGAAACCCACCACTTGTGCTTCGGAGTTTCTGAAAGCCGAGTCTCCACGGTGCTTTCAACATCTTTTGTGTCTCTCACAAGGCCATAAAGTGACAGTATACTGTTATTTGCTCCTCACTTGCTACATGTCTAGTGATAGCTTTTCTAGCACTCCTTCCCCAAATACACATAAATAAACCGTATAAGCATTTTCATATAAGTCTAAGCACTTGAATAATACACTGGTTACTTAATACTGATATTTTCATCCAAGGATAACAAAAACAATATGGCTTAAAGAATTGCAAGGTTTTTTGTCAGAATTATGTACCAACTTTCATATAATATTTTATGTAGACAATATTTCCTTCTTAATGTAGTTCTGTTGCATACTTTATACAGACAAAAGCATTGTAAAAAAAAAAAGTAAATTATTTCCATAAATATTTTCTTGAGGATACATCCTTAGTTCTGCAAAATACTGCAAAATACTTAAGAAAACTCTTACCTCTGTTAGTATCCTAGTTGAGAGGAAGGCCCTTCTGAAAGCTTCCCAATTGTAAAAACTTTGCCCAAAAAACAAACAATACTTTTTTAAAAAGGCCCTCAAATATATACAAAAAAGTTACTGCAAAGAGTTTCCAGATAACAATTCAGTATTATAAGAAATATTTGTAACCATTCAAAAATTTTAACATCTAAAAAGGTTTCCAAAATACACACATAGTATTAAAAAAAAAATTGAAAGAAACTCTATGTCAAGTATAACTCAAGATAAATACACATCTGCAAGTAAAACTGTAAAATACTTCATACAGGGGTAAACATTTATATCAATCATCTATAGCTAGTAACTGCACACGATTGTCCCTTTGAAATTCATCCTAGAAACACAATCCATCATCCCTATATCTAAGATCTCAAACAGCCCTCTGAGCACTTGAGTGATACAGCAAACTGAATGGACAGCACTGGTTTTGCAGATAAGGAAGAGATATGGGTTGAAGCCCAGTTGGGAGTGGAGTGATATCTGAAAGAATGATTTTTCTATCGGGATCGTTCCATCACATTTTAAAATATGTTGGCAAAGGCAAGTGGAAAATATATGTCCATCTACTTAACTTGAAAAACACGTGTTGATGATTTATTGCTTACTGTTCAGTGGACAATTCTTAGGATCCAGAATGGGAAAAAAAATGTATGTGACTGCAGGACAGAGCACTAATCTATGAAGTCTGACATTTCCAAAAGCTCTAAACTTTTAATCTTTTAAGTAGGTTTCTCTTTTTAAAACTTGCTAGTGGGTCACAGGTATAAAATCTGTGTATAATCTAAATTTCATGTTGTACAAAAAGGTAAAATGTAGATAATACTTCTAGGTATAAGGCTTCTCTTAGACATATGTAACTTCACATTTTTAGTTTAAAAACTAAGTCCCATATAATGGGGAACTTCAAAATACACCTATTTTCAGAAATAATATATACTCTTGTGTATTTATCTGAAATTAAATAGCAACTTTGAGACAAAAAGGCCTCAAACTTTGCTTGTGTGGCATCATTTTACTTCTGTGGTAGCAGCAGTAGAAACTGGCTAAAATGGGGCCATCCTTTAAACTACTAGGATTTTTCTTCATGACCTTTAAATGAAGTATTTGTAGTAACTTCATTGTAGCCTCATTAAGTTAAAGCAGCTAAAAACCTGCAACACACATTTCAAATTACTCAAACATTTTTCCAGAGCAGTGCCAATGCCAAATTCGATATGAAATGCTATGACCAACTCGTGAAACAAATTGTGGGGTTTTTTTTTGGTTGGTTGGTTTTTGTTGTTTTAAAGAAATAAAGTAAAGTTTAAAAAATCTCCAAAAGGGTGAAAATTAAAAAAAAAAAATAGTGTGTGCTGGATATATCGTTAGGCTGTGAACAGCAAGAATCTGAGGTTAAAAATCCAGTTTAACAAATAAATGCACAGAGCCAAACTGCTCTCAGGTACACCCCTAGAGAATACTCAGTTTAGGGAGGCCTGTATTGATTTAAAACTCTTTTTATTGATGCTTGCTTCTTCACTTCTGCCAATACTGTCTACTAATGCCTTCAAAGATTGCTAGCTGATGCTCTAAATGCAGAGCTAGTTAGAGAACATCAGAAAGCAGTCACAAAAATTTAAAAGATAAATCAATTCCTCATTTTTCCAATCAAAAATCTTCACACATTTTTTTTTTCTGATTTGGAAAGAGTTGGTTACATCTACAGGTGAATTACCTTTGTGTGGGGAGGGAGGGAATAAAAAAAGTCTACATTTTGAGATCAATCTTTCCTTTTTTTCCTTTTAAATAAAAATTCAGAAATGTCCTTTCTGTGCCATTAACTAAAAGCCAGTGGTCATAAGCTGTTACACATTACTTAGGTGGATATGTTTTTCCAGCAACTCCAACTGCACAGACTCGAGTGTGGAGCAAATGCCTCGGGCTCAACACTCCACTCCTATGAGCAAAGTCATGCAGGGACAGAGGAATCCTCCCCTTGCCCGAGCCTGGTGCTCCTGCCTTTGCCGTGCCCCAGCTGAAGGGAGGCAGGCGTCAGCCCTGTGCAGGGAGGAGGTGCCCAGGCCCCGATGCCATCCGCGTCCCACACCGGCCCGCATCCGCGGCCTCTGGCTTAGGCAGTACAACCTACGGCAGTGGTGCTTCTTGCTTTTCCACACGCGGTGTTCTTCATCTGCTTTTCCCCAGCGTGAGTGCAGGGGGAAATCTGCTCTCCTCTTTATTACAAATATGCTAAGTATTACTTAAATACTTTATATGTCTTCTGCCTAGGAACACATCAATAATATAAATACTGAACTCTCATAAGTATGCTCTTAAGAATTATTATGCTACACCTATAGGCATTAATTGTGTTAAAGTAGATCACGTGTATTTTTAGTACAATCTAAAAATCCATAAGCTAAAGGCATTGCCTTGCAGTGTTGAATCTGGGTAAACAATTCTTAATAGGGCACTGTCATGAAAATACCAATGCTTATAACAGTATCTTTTAGTCAGTTTTTTGTCAGAACCTGGTGGTGTGCGATATAGTGACACAACTATATCAAGAATTGTGCTATTTTACTGATTTAGTGGTTATCGTAACATGGAGATTATTTCAATACAGAACAAAATGTTTGATAGCAATATCTTACTTTCAGGGAGAAAACAATGTTTTCCCTTATCTTCATCTAAGGGGGTTTCTCTGCATATTCTTTAGCTAGCTGTGAATCATCTAGTTCATGTACTATTAAGTGCTCAAGAGGAAAAAAATAGATCTGGTTTAGAATGCTGCTCTTTCAAAATTACTCATGCTTGAAACAAACTATTGAGATTAATCCTAGAGGTCAAGCTTAGAAAATCCACCCCTAGATTTGCTTGTGTATTTTCTTATTTGTATAGACAGATTAGTATCTTTGTTGAGAGAATTTGTCTCTAAGGTAATTTGTGAATCTGTGCAAAAGAATGTGTTTGCATTTGAAAATGCTAAAACTGCATATCTTCACTGAGGCAACTGAACTGTTTATTAGTGTTACTTTCAATAATATTATTTTCAGCTCTTTTAGTTGGAGTTGCCAACTGGGCAAAAGTAGTTTCCAAGTGATTAATTTAGTTAATTCTATTTTAGCATAACATAGCACTTTTCATCCAGTGATGCCAAAACACTTAGGAGATACTAAGTAAACCTCACAACTCTCCTGTGAGGTAGGTGTACTAAAGTATTATTACCCCCATTTTGCAGCTGGGGAAACTGAGGATCTTGTGACTTGGCCAAAATCAGGGAGCTATGAAGAGCTGTGGTCAGAAGCCAGGATGCTTATCAATTGCTGTGACCAGCAGGCTGGGTCGTTCGGGCTGCCCATAAATAATGGGGTTTGCAAGATGCATACATGCCACTCCCACCCAACAAGCAGATGCAATTTTGCCCTGCTTATAGCAAAGCAGGGAAATGGCAAGAGTTTCACCCTGGAGCAAATTTGTCAGGAGCTTCACATTCCCTAGATGAATGCTCATGTTAAGTTTTCTACTTACTTTTTAAGAGCTTGTCTTGACATACTGGTAACATCCTGCTATCACTTGGCATAAACTCCCTGCTGTCTTTGCATTATGGAACTAGTCCTCAAACAAATTTAGTTCACATCAAGTTATTTAGGATTTAAAGTATTTTCTCTAAATATCATTCACACAAATCAATCTCCCTAAAGGAAACTTCATAAAAATATAAATTGTTGATGTAATAAACCCCCCCAACCTCAAACATTATCCCTCTAATAATTTTAGTGAATGCTACAAATGAATTGCTTGTTGTGTCCTTTTGCCAATGTACTCTTCTGTAGACATACAAACAGGATACTGTCTCGAGGTACTTTCAGCTCCTATTTGCCAATCCCTGATGAGATGTTCTTTGCAGCAGGGTGTCCCTGTGCAAAGTTCTACCTGAAATGGGACAATGAAATATAACTCCCACATTTCTCCCCAGGTATGTAGGTGCTTCAGGAAGACATAAAGAAAGAGGATAATATAGAGTGTTCTCCATGCCTCAAAACACTCCTATGGCTAACAAGTTTCATATTATAACAAATTTCTATAGTAGAAAACAGGACATAAAAATATTTCCAGAAAGTGGCTTTAAAACTACTATAAATAGTAAGTTTGGCTAATCTTTCAGTTAAGGGTTTTGGGGTCAGTTTTAAGTATTCTTATCCCCTTATTCATAGTAAATTTAGTGTGCTTGTGGCCTAATGAACATGCCATGCACATACAAGGGGCCATGTCAGTGGGCTTATATGACAAGAGAAGGATCTGTTAGTTGCATAAGCAAGCCAATTTTGTCTCCTCCAAAAAACCTCCTGGAATCCGTTCTGATGATCTGGGTCCCATTATGGCATTCCCTTTCTACCCAACCCACACCCTCAAACAATTATTCACTTTTTTTGCCATGTCCTGCAAAAATTATTTTGCCTAAGCCCTGCCCAAGAGATGGTAACGAATAGAAAAAGTCCAAGAAATCAGCAGCACAAAACTCTTAAGACTTTCTAAAACTGGGAAAGCAGTAATTCTCCTTTTATACTGTGGCTTGTTTCATCTTCCTTTGTCTTGTCATATAATAAGAACAGTGTTTGTGTTGTGGGTGAGTCCTTGCAATTAGTGGCCCCACAGTTACTGAACCTCTGCAAAAGCCATACATGTAACAAATACTCCTTGTGAATATTATTCCTTGCCTTTTGAATAGTACTTCATTTCACCTGGCTGTGATATAGGGTCTGTGTAAACAATCAGCAGAACCTGTAACTGTAGTTACAGGTTGACAGTGAACACCATCAGTAACACTTTGCGTGTGTACATATATAAATTCACATATATATGTATACAAATCGTAGTCCTGTAAATACCTATTGCATGCATGCACATGCACAGGAGAAATGTTACATTCTATTAATGGTAAGGCATATTATTAGATAGGCAATATTGGCAATTATTTTAGCTTTTATCTTGATCTGTTGTGTTGCTGTTGATCGCATGCTGCCAGAGAATCTTTAGATGATGGGGATGGGAAGAGGCCACTTTGAAGGTTTATTGCACACGGCGGCAGTAGTAGCCCAAAACTTTGCACTTCTCACACAGATGCTGAGGATGTTCTTTGCTCTGGTCTGAAACATCCAGGCCGTCTGGCTTTTCCAGGGGTCTCTGCAGTGGAGGGAAGGAAATCAGATTAGATCCAAGGTTTTGTCCTTGTTCCTCTTTATTAAGCATATGAAGTCTACTTTTATGCCCTGAGCCTTCTCCTGGTAATTAAAAAGGAACTATGTTTCTTCCTGAAGGTATGGAGTGGTTTTTTTTAGCCCTTCAGCTCTACACTGGTTCAGAGCGGCCTCACAATTTAATGTCATTCTTCATAAAGGTGGTGTTAACTTTGTTGTAGACAAATTACAAAAATCCTGAATTGAGGACTTCATTTATAAAAGCAGTCACAATTCAACTGCTTAGCTCCAGTAACTTAGATGTCCCAAAAGCATTAACACCTCAAGCATGGGAACCCCATTACCCAGCAATGCAGAGCAGGGATTATCAGTGTTAGGACTAGCTGCTACATGAAGAAAACTGTCTTAACTATGCCCAGATACTACATAGCTAAATGGTGTTCTCCCAGTAGGCAGTCCCATGTTTTTGAGGCTGAAAGTTTCGAAGCAGAGCAGCTGCAAAGCTATTAATAAAATAAAAAAAAATTCCAAACTACTACAAAACCAAAACAAAATCCAACCTTGTGACACAATACTTCCCCCTGAATCTGAGTAATAAATTAAGTATTTTTAATAATATTCGTGAAATCACAGGGTTGGAGGAAATGAAGCTGATTTGTTGGTAGTAGGTATTTCTGCTTTCATTTTTCACGGCATATAAAAGGCTTCACAATCATTCTGAAAATAAAATACCAATGTTAAATATTGTGACAAAGTTAAATGCCTGGAAAGTCTAATAGGTAGGGAAATGATAGAGATATGAGGTAGAACTTATAAAGTGCACCATTTGCATGGAAAAAAACCCCAAGTTCCCTAACCCATAATTTATCTGTTTTCATGAAATGTATCCGAAAGACTGTTTCCCTGCACAGTACCATGATGGCAGCAGTTCTTCCATGCGACTGTGGTAGACACAGCATGTGGTGTGAAATCTGAAAACTAGCCATAAGGTTCTCACTGTTTTTACAGGGATATTAAACTCTTGCTTATAGCTTCAAAATGTGATTCTTGGAGCAGTGGGTGGGTAAATATAAATTACACCATCTTGGCCATTTATCTCTTAACACCTCTCTTAATCTTACAGACTTTTCTTTATCTGTGAGGTCTCAGAGTACACCTGATCATTTAAGATTTCATTTATAAATTCTTCATCAAGCCACCTACCTGAGACTCTGTGGATAGGATCAGAGATATTTAAAGGGGTTTTTTCGGTTATGTAATCCTGCCAGAACTGCTCATAAACCAGGGAGTAGAAGGGTGTCTCAGCTCTCTGAATAACTAGAATGACACAAAATATATTCTATCATCCTGAACAAGCGATGTCTGTAAATTCTTGCTTGATTGTACTGGATTATAAGCGCAACACTCTTACTATGTTGCACAGCTAGTCAAAGCAATATATAGGAGTGATTCACTAGTGATTGTCAATGGTTTGTTTCTGATTCAGTGAATTGAACCATGATCTTGTCCTGCACGACGCATGTCTTTGAGTCTAACTTCATTTACATTTCAACTGCAAATTGCATTTCCTGTGTCAGATGAGGAAGGTAGATGAACTCTTTATCTCCAAATGCCCTACAACCCCACTGAGCTGTAAATTACTTGTTCGATGTCACTGTGTTGAGATTTGAGATCAGAACCAGTAATTCTGTTTCTAGGCTTGCCGTGCAAGCACTGGTGCAGATACTGCTTCTGCCACAAGACAGGCAAGTTGAATGAGTTTGTTTGGTCAAAAAAAACTGCCTTTCTGCCTATCTACCACTTATTCCACCAACATCTGCCCACAAATATTCTTCAAGAATTTGCATTGTATAGATACACAAAGATGAAGCCCAGGTTCTGGAATCCCAGGGGTTAATTTATACTCTTCAACAGCGAATGAGAGTTTTGAAATGCTACACTTAAAACAGGCTATTTGACTCAGCTCTGATTGCTTCTACATGCTAGCTGTGCTCTGATTAAATAGAAAAATACAGCAGTTATCATGTTTATTGATATAAGCCAGATCTTTTTTTTTTAATATGCAAGGCCTTGGGAATCATTTTTCCTGGAAATAGTGCAAAGGACATTGGGAATGCCTTGAAGCGCCAAGAGTTTTTGGATGGTTTTCAGAAACAATAGCTCTCTGTGGTTTGCTTTCCCCCTGCGTTGATTGAGCTCAGCTTTTTGGCCTGCAAAGCATTTTGATTTTAGAAATGTTATTGTTACCAGTGTGTTAGGACACAGGCTGGGGAGAGAGGGGTTACAAACGCAGGAAAGCAGGTTGCCAAGGGCCGGCTGGAAGGATCGAAGCCGTGCAGAGCCCAGACAGCATTTCTGGTGAGGTGGTGGAAGGCTGAGGCTTTGAAATTGGTAGTGTGCTTGTGTGGTTTGTGTCTCAAAACCACTTTAACCCAACTTTTGCATAAAATGAAATCCCAGCTTATCTCTATTTGCCATTTTCTCTTCATGGGTTTCTTGCAAAGGCAAAAAAGAACCCTTCAATCACCCTGAGTAGCAAGTGTACTTGTCCTGCTGCTGTCTGTCTGTTACTATTTGAGGAGAACCTAAAAGTAAAAACCTTATACTCTTGGAACCTTTTTTACACCATGCTAAAAGTGTAGGATGTTAGTCAGAGAGCTATCAAGGCTGGACTCCTTGGCACAGGCTGGGCAGTTCTCCTCAGCTCTGCTGTGGTGGAAGTAGAAGGGAAGGAGAGGCCACCGGCACAAGACGGATGTGGCTGGTTGAGCTGTTGCACGCTGTGTTAGCTCTGGGGACTGCCTGAATTCTGCAGGAGACATCAGTAGCTGAGCAGGCTGCAAGAGCTCTGTACTGCTGCTGAGGACTCAGCCATGCATATGGAGAGGGTGTGGAGAAGGGGACAGGCTCTTTGGCTGAAAAGTTAATTCCTTTCCTTAGAAAGAGATGAAATGGGGCTTGTAGAACAACAGCAAATCCCACATGTTCCTCAGGGGAAAGGTATCCTTTTTTTCCATTAAATGGAGAGTTTAACTGTAATAGTTCAATTTTGTTGTCTTTTTTCTTTTTTTTTCTTTTCTTTTAAATTCAAGCATCCACAATTGTATTCTTCCGGACTTCAGTTTTATGCATCTTTCTTTAATTTTCTCCTGGTGGTTGCAGGGTGGAAATAATCTTGTGCAGCTCCACCAGGAAAGCATTTGGTGGTGGTGAATAAAGCTATTGCCTCAGGGGAATGAAGCTGAAATAAATTTACATTTATATATCAATTCCTGACCTGCAAATTAACTTTTGATTGTGAATTATTGCTGTCCCAATCTACATGTACTGAATGACCTCTGCATTCCCCAACAGTTAGCTGAAACCCCAAACCCTTCAAACAAAAAAGCTCATCCTTATGAAGTGTAAGGTGTTAAAGAAAGCACCACTAGGGGATCTTGAGGGAAATTGCTTCCACTAAGATGTTGAATGGAATAATGTGCCTGCTTCTGTTTGTATTTAGAAGACTGACGTTTCTTCTGCTGGAGAATGGAACAATTTAATTGCACCACTGATGGATAGAGGATCACATCAGAATTCAAATGAGAGAAAACAGTTAAAAATAGTTTTCTGGACTCATTTACATCAAGTCTTAATGCAGCAAATGAGATGATTAAATGTCAGATTAGAAATGTGAATAGGAAGATTCTGCAGCTATTGCTGGCAGGATAATTGTCAGGTTAACAGCCTTAAGGAGCCATGCTTCCCTCAAGAAACACATGCTATCGTGAATCTGTAAATTTTTAGTCCAATAAAAAAAATTAAGCACTGGGGAAGAAAAGATGAAATGTAGTGTACATTCTTCAGCAGCAGACCCTCTGCTTTTCTATCTGCCTGGGGGAAGAGGGACATTAACAAGGCCCTGGGCTGTCGCCGTGAATCCAGGAGGCAGTGATAAGGCTGCAGATCAGAGGCAGGATGCTTAGATAGAGCAAGCAGCCTCTGTCAGCAGTATGCCTCTGGGACAGGCCAGCTAGGAATGAATGATAACAGCATGAGGTAAATGGTGAAAATGTCTTTTTAGAGCTCAGAAAAGCAGCAGTCTGAGGTGAACTGTATTCCCATAGCTGGAGTACACAAGTATGGGCATGCTGGGGAGGGTTTATTAAATCTAAAGAGTCAAAAGATCATGCTTGTAGGCTTGAAACTGTTGAAAAGTTTATTGGGCTTGAGTGATCATACTCGCCCCTCCCCATACTGAGGGAAGAGAGGTGGCTGTGGTTGCACTCAGATATGGGAATTATGATGAGACCACTGAATTGCCCATGAAAGTTATAACTTGAGTATCATGAAGTATGTATTTACATACCAAATTATTTCCAGTCCAACAGTAAATTCCTGACAGCTGGAAGAAAATAGTGTCCAAGAGGACAAGTCAGTCACCAGATGGCTGGTTCTGCACCAGTGCAGCAGCTGTCATCACAAATAGCACTGGCGTTAGCCACAAAGTCGGAGAAGAAGCCTTGATAAGAGGCCAGCCAGGAAGTAACCACGGGCGCAGATGTTGCTGCTATAGCAGGCAGGGGAAGAAAATGAGAATTCAGAGCTTGGCATCTGGGCTGTCATCTTGCCAAGAATGCTGGTGAATGACTATAAGGACTGACTCTGCTGCTGGAGGAGGGTAAGAAGGAGCATAAACAACCAGAAAATCCAGATTTCTTGGAAGAATAAGAGAGGTTTAAGTCTTGTCTGAGATTCCTGTTTATGTTTAGAGTAGCTAAAGTAACTACTCAGGAAACTACTTTTGAAATTGCCATAGAGCAGCTCTGTCAGGGTTGTTCCTTAGCCTTCAGTAAGGCTTGAGCTCAGTGGGCCTATGGCTTTTGCCACATGTTCTGTGCAGTCCTGTAAGCACTCCTATGGGAAGGTTTGTCACTTGAGGGAGTGGTGAAAATGCAAAAGGAGGAACACAGTGGAACAATTTAGCAAAGGTTGCTTGAAGAGCAGTTTTGCAGCTCAGGTGCGACAGCCATCTGATTCCCTACTTGGTGGATGAGCTGGGGAAGGAACGGCAGCAGCCCTCCTGTCAGGCCCTTGTGTTACTTCCTGTAATACATGCTCCACCATCTCTTTTAAATACAGAGATTTAGAGCTGTATTTATAGAGTACTCTAAAGTATATACACAGCTGTAAAAGTGCTGAGAAGACTTTTCCTGCCCCAGAGAGATTAAAAGCTCATTCTCACAGATAGACCATGTGGACTAAGAGCACAGGGCTGAATTGAGACATTCCTTGTGGGGAATTGGCCCGGGATAGTTTCCTGGAGTGAAACAAGCCTCCAGGAACAACGAGCAGGTGGCAGGAAAGTGTGGCTGCTCTCCTCTCCAGGGACTCACTAAAGAAAGGTATGCATAGGAAATCAAGATTTGAGCATAGCTGCACAAGCCATTCACAGAGCCAACATATGTGCTTGAATGGCTACCCCAGAGCTATCCAGAGTGGAGATTATTATCTTCAGTACTGTGATATTATTGCCTGAGCCAGTTACAAGGGAGTATTTCAGCACCAAACCATCCCTCGTGAGACATGGACAAACCTTACTGTACTGGCAAGTCCATGAATTTGGGAAAGCAACTGGGGAAGATTAAATACAGCTATGGAGATGAGGATGGGAGAAAAGGGCAAGCCTGGCAATTGAGAAGAAACTCCTAATTCACTGCAATAAATATCAAGCAATCCTGAAATAAGGTTTTCAGATTTGTTTTTGTCCTGAATTGGGCACAAGCATCCTACTCTCCAACAGTGAGGATGACACAGCAAGGCTTCGTGGCCCACGTGGTTGAATTTCAGCTATCTAATAGACCCTGCAAGGTTTGATCTGTTTGGTGACAGACCAGGAGAACGCAGAGATATTCACTAGGCCATACAAGAGGATGGAAAGTATCCTCGGAGGTGATTGCTGTGTCTTGTCTATATACACACACCTTTCTGTAAGTGTCCTCCACTGCTTAGGACCAGGTGTGGAATGGGGGCGGGTCGATTTGACCTGGTGTGAGTTTTCATTATGTATATACTACGGTGAATGGAAACTTTCTATAATATGCCCTCATCAGGGAAATGTGGTCCCTAACTGTTTTAGGTATGGGCTGATATGTTTACAGTTTTAATAGTTTTGGAAGCTCTTGTAGCTTGACAAAAGGTTACTTCATGTTCAGGGACCAGCAGTGAATTTCATCTGCTGATAAAATGACCATTATTTTTTAAAATAATGTTCCAAGATATCTTTTTCTGTTAGGTAACAATTATATGTTTGCCAAATGGTAGGGCAAGGAGTAAGAATAGGAGATGATGAATTTTAGCACATTGCTGAAGAGAAATATTGACAAGATTGCTTGAAAGTAGAAATCATTTATTTCACTAGGAGTAAATACTGTCTGATCTTGAAAGGAGGTCAGACTTCTCCAGTTCATTTGGTTTTTGTTAAACTGAGAAAAAAATCAATTTATTGATTATTTGTACTATGATCACATCACATATTGTGGTGACTTTGCTGTTTCGTAGTGTCTATTCTTTCCCTGCAACACTTTCTTTTTTTTGAAGGGAGTTAAAATGACACAAGAGAATCATGGTGTGTAGAGGGAGGCAAGATGTTTTCTTAGGTGAATTATTTGAATTGGAAAACCTGTCCAGTGGAAGATTCAGATGAAAATGCAAATACTCTGATCCCATATAATAAATGCAGAAGGAGCACAAAATTAACTGAGGACATCCAGTGAGAGGGAAGTGAGTTAAAAACTTCTAGAAGGGCATAGGAAATCAAACATGAATGAGGCCTCTGCTATGGTAGGTATCAACAAAATAATCAAAGTCTAAAGAATAAATAGGAAGTATATCTAGAAAATGTTAAGGTGGTGTAGCAGTGCTGTTTAAAAAAATACTAAAACTATCTTATGTGCACAAGACTTTTTTGTGCTGTAACTCTCAAACTAGAAATATTGGACTTTTAACTCAATCTTTCTCTGGGCTGTTACAAAATACAGTTCTTAGTATAAGAGTACTGGTGACTGGGTACAGCCTATTTTCCAAAAGGGTGCAAAATAGCTTCCCACTGATAAATGTTGATAAATGTTTAGAGAGTCTGGTGTGACCCTGGATGCTTGGAAAAAAACCAGGTATGGGATAGCAGAGAGGAAGTTGTGTCAAGAAGCACCACAGACCTCCTGCAGCCTGTTACTCTCCTCTGCTGCTGGCTCTGTGCATGAACTGATGCTGTTCCCTTCACTGTCTGCCTGTCGCTGTTAGAGTTAATCAGAAGCAGCACAGGGCACCTCTGGAAGAATGAAAAGGACTAGAAAGGATGCCAGCGGTAACAACGAGAAACAGAAGCAGATGGAGGTGAGGCAGTGACAACAGGATGCAGAGTCTTTCAGCTCGAGGTTTGAAGTTCACATTTTGGGGAAGAGCACTAGTGACTGGTTGCAAGTTATTTATATTGGGAAGCGTAGCTTCCTTGTCTTGAAAAGCGTAGCTTTCTTGTCTTGAAAGTGTCAAATAACTGCAATACCTGCTGCTGGGACATGAACATGGGGATAGACATGTGCTCTTCCACATCCATGAGTTACGGTGCCCTTAGAGAATAGCATGGAAACAGTGATAGGAGTTGACTGTGGAAAGCTGCACTGCATATGCTGTGATTATTCCCCACAAAGTACCGTGTTGGTGGCTAGGTGGCAAGCACAGCTTACGGAAGCACTGTCGATTGCAACCCTCCTACAGTGTGTCTCTGACTTCAGTACTGCTGTGCACACTGGAGTCCTCTAGCCCTGCCGTGAGGGCAACTCTGCACAGTGGACTACTTGCAAAACTTTACTACAGAAATGTACATGTCTAAGTCTATTATGCCTCCTGTACAGTGTGGATGGGATACCTCTCGAATGATTTCTCGACCCTTTGAACACCAACATAAATGGTGGAAAGAATTTTGAAGAACAAGGTAAATATTTATAAATCTGTGCTATAAATGGTCTTGTGCTATCAGTGGTCTTGTAATTTCTTTTACCCTCAGGACTGTACTTCCATGCATGTGGTAAGTGACTTAGCCTGGATTTCGGATCTTTTAGACAAGCTGTCTAAACAGAGGTAAGGAACAAGAGACCTTGGAAGCTTTGAGACTGTCTCAAGTTAGTGTCATTAACCAAGGAATTTTGTAGGCAAGTGTCATCTTAGTGTTGTTCGACTTTATCACTACTCTTTATAAATAGTGATAGCCTCTTGAGCAAATCCAACAGGTGAAAAAAGCAGTACACATGGGAAATAAGTCTGCTGACACCAGTGGAATGAAACAATAAATTGGTGTAAATATGAAGAGAATCAGAAGAACTAGAAGGCCTATTGCTGAACTTTTTTTTACTCTATCTCAGATTAAAAAGCCCCACAGTCTGTTTCTGTAAAAAAGGCAGGTGAAGATTTTGGGTTTGAGGTATTTATAATGAAAGAAAGAACATACAAACTTTGCAACTCTGAGACAGTTCACCCGGGAAGCCATTCACTGTGGTGTGTTGCAGCCCATGTCAAGTTCTGTTTAAGTCTCACCCATGCTTTACAAAGTCAAGAGCATTCCTAGTTCCAAGCCTGTTGCCATCAGGTCTGCACTTCTCCTACCTGTTTGTGAGGATAAACATTAATGTGGCACTTGATACATTCTTGTCCCATGTTAGCCCAGGAGTTTCCACTCATCCATTTTCTCTTGCATTTGGGGCATTTGTATTCACCAAAGCAGCGTTTCTTGCCCTGGTATGGTGTCAGGCCTTCTCCTTTTGGACGAGCCTACAAAACAAACGGAAGTAGCAATGAATTACTGAAAACGTGTGTATGTGTAGTAGAAAAATAAAGATTTTTTTAATTAGGAAACTTTGGGCAGAAGATACTGGAGGCAGGCATGAAGGTCATATCCCCTTAATGAAGAGTTCCTATGCTGAAGCTAGAGTTTAACAGTTCTGAGAGTTGTTTCCGTAAGAAGTATTCAAAAGTTCAAGAAAACTTACAATACTTGTTAGTGACACTGAGTATTTAGAAATATACCTCTTCACTTTTTGAATAAGTAGTTTTAATATTAGTTTCATTATAATAAAACCATCTCTGTTGAGTACATCTTGCTAGTAATACATATAGCATTAGGAAGAGTAGCTCATTATTAATAAAGGACTACTTTTAACTAGAAATTCCAGTTAAGAAATCTGGTCTATTTTTCACTAAAACCTGTAATTAAGAAGAGTTTTAATAATTCTGCTTTTTACAGCCTCTAAACAATTAAATATTGGCACTTCATTAGTATTCATTATACACTGATATTATATATGTATTATATGGGAGTGCACAAACTGGGATTGAGTACAAAGGAAAGACATTCTGACTAGTGGAAATAATAACTTTTATTTACTTTATCTGGTTTCTTGCTCTTGGTAAATTGTTTCACTGACTTCTGCCTTTTGAAGGAAACAGTAAAGGATTCTCAAATGGTGTGTTGTGACAGCTGAGTGTTGAACGTCCCTTAAAGAAACCCTTTTTATCTAGGGAAGCCAGTAGAGTTGACAATGACTGTACACAAATACCAGGTTTATTTTTTGTACATACCTTCACTCACTAAAACTGTGTCTTGTACTTAACAAAATATGGTAAGGTATGTAAAGATGAGGGTACTGCATCCAGCTGTGCTAGGATAGCTGTAAACATGATTTTCCCAGAGTCCCTAGCAGGTGTTGAAACACTGTCCATGTAGTCACTGTGTTTGGTTTGTTGCTGCCTAGAGGGAAATACTTCGCCTGTATAGTGGCAGAATATGGTATGATCACCTATCAAAGGGTTCTTTGTCACTTAAGTTCCATGTCAGGCCTAAGCAGCTTTTCTTTTTTAAGGTTTCCAGATAAAGTTTACAAAAATGAAATGAGCCATCATGCTGGGAAGGGATTTGTTTTTGTTTTGGGAGCTCGTGCGATTTCTCAGTGTGTAGGTCCAAATTGCTTTCTATGTGAAAACACGGGTTGCAAAAGCAGGTGGTTGGCAGAAGACCTGAGCTTGGCAGGAGCTCTGAGACTCAGGCTCCAGTGGCTGATGGAGATGGTGAACACTGTGTTACCTCCTGGGTCGCATGTGGGAGCAAGAGGGAAAGGAACATCGAGTGCGCACTCCCCCGCATGCTGTGGGTGGAAGAACAGGGGACACCAAACCTACTGCAGCCTCTTTTTTCTTTCTGTAGTGTCAGTAAACAACATTCTCTGGGTTTTTTTATGCTTACTCCTCAGCATAGCAATAGTCTTTAGAAGATCAGATCAGTAGCAACTTCCATGACAAATAAGCAAACATCTATAATAATTTGCTTCTGACAAACCACTGTAAATATTCTGGCTCATAGCAAAGACGAAGCTGACCAGGACACACATATTTACAGTAGTATTGCACAGAAGAAAAAAAAGTGCATTGGTATAATGAGAAACACTGACTTCCACAACTAAATGAGTGCTGGCAGGCACCCAGAGTGTAGCTCTCCGACCCATGGTGTCCCTTGATAAGGATGAAAGATTGCAACTGAATGCAGTGCAGGAAAATGTCAATTTATGGAGACATCCTTATTCTGGATACTTGATTTGGTCCTGCCTCTGAGGAGTTTGTAGCACAACTCAGTGTAAGAAGGAGCCACATGCTCTCTTCATTTAGAAATTCTCATGGAATTGAATAGAAACCCTGTGTCCAGAGAGCTCCTGTGATTGAGAGACCTTCCCTCTCCTCCTGAGGCATCAGAGATTGTTTTATTTGCAGTTTCGATTGGGGGGGTGTTATTGAACGGAAGACAAGTTATTTTTGATTCTCTGATTAAGTCACCCTCTACTTGAACTCCTCCTGCAGCCAGACTTGAAAATGCAGCTCAAGGCCCCTACCAAGCAGCAGTCCTTTCAGAAAATGTGCAGGTCACAGGATTCACTATTTCCAAAAGTAATAGCACTGACTTTGGAGACAGAGTGTGTCTTGGAAGTCTTGTAAATGTTTACAAAGAGTATTTAAACATAACACTCCCACAGCAGTATGTTATGTCAGCCATAAAGAGCATTTAAACATCAGACTCCCACAGCAATATGTTGTGTCAGCCACAATTCCCAGATGGGAAACTTTCAGAGACAGCCACTTGGGCGGGCCAGTGACTGTGGGTTTGTCCAGGTCACATAGGTGACTTCAGAGACACCAGTGCCCTGAAATACTCTGCCTTCACAAGTGCCAGGGGGCACTGAAGATGCTGGTCTGTGGAGCCCTCTGTGTGTACAGCTAGGCATCAGAAATGGAGGTTTTCCAAATTAGAAGCTACTTTTAAAATCTGGCTTCTCCAGCATTCGCAGTAAATCAGAAGCAGAACCAGGAAAAGAATGTAGGAGCCCTGACTCTGTTGGTAGTTTCCTGTTATAACTGCTAGATTAAACTTTTGATTTATTTTTATTTTAACTTTTTGACTGTCACAGCTCCCTCCTCAGTGACTCTAATTAGTTTGCTGGCAAAGTTACAACATTCTCTGTAGGTGTTTTGCTATTCTGCTTTATGGATGTTTATGCATTGCCCTAACAGATATTATTTTCCTTCCCATATCTTCAGTTTCCCAAACTGTGCCCCACAGGGAATTTGGATTCAGAAATAAGCCAGCTCATTTTCTCTTGTGAGAAACATCGTTAGGAACCACTGACAGCAATGAAGGCAACCCTCCAACTCCCTCCACCCCACAGAACCAAACAAAACAGATACGTGACAGTATTTGGTAGAATGCGAAACCTGAGTGAGATACACCAATGGCCTGAGAGATCCGAGGCTGGGTGTTTTGGTTTGTTTGTTGTTGGGGTTTTTTTGTTGTTGTTGGGTTTTGTTTTTTTTTTTTTAATTTAAAGTGTCTGGCTCCAGCAGGAGCACAGCTGAATTGCATAAACATTTCCAAGAAACAGCCTGCTCCTTGGCACAGAAGCAGTCAGCCCTGCCCACAGGGTGCTCGAGCACCCGGTCGCTCTGCAACAGAGGTATCTCAGTGTTCATTCAGCTGGAGGGCAAGAACTATTTTCACCAGAGGTTTTTCCTTAACTAAGTGCCAAAAAAGAGCAAGAAGACACATTTTATCATTCAGTATTAACCTAAAAAGCCTTACTTTACAGAGTGTGGGATTTACCTTGTTAAAACCATAAGCCTCCTATTCTTTCCCCACCCCAGCTCCATTTGAGTGGTGGTGAATAACAGGCTTTGGTTGGTGTTTAGGTTCTGCACTTCCTGTACTGAGCATTCTCTTCTTACTCTTTCTGCAGATAGGGATTTATTTATGTCCAGAGTTAATCTGGCAAAGTTATGCTCCTATTCATAATGGCACAATATTTTGTTGTTACTATATTAACATACGCTGTCCCACTGCCTGTAGGCCCAGGTAGTCTTTGGCCTGGTTTCTGTCCTTGGCTGCAAAAACTTGTTGCGTCTTCATTCAGATGTTTCAAGGATTTACTGCATCCTGGACAGGCAGGCCTTTGGGGAGGATCAAAACCAAACAGATTTTTCTACAAGGACCAGAAACTAGCCATTACTTGAAGTACGTCTCAATGTCAAGACCTAGGTATTAGGGAATGGATCCTTTGCGATGTTTTGACTTTGGACAAGCACTGACACAACTGACATCACCTTTGCAGGTGTACCCAGTCAGTGTGTGTGTTTGCCTTAGCTGGATACAACAAATGTTCAAAGCCAGTGAATTTTGTGTGGCACAGTAACAAAAATTACCTCAATATTCCATCCCTCACTGACACCCAGCTGTCTCTATTTTTCATCCTCTTTCTTTCTTGAGCCAAAACCACAAATTTGCCATCATAAGATTTTAAAAGTGTTTAAGTTGAGCTTTTCTGCTGGTAACTGGCCAGTCCAGCTCTCTCTCAACATATCAGAGAGTGCATCTCACAGAGAGATCTGCCAAATCACTTGGCAATGACGTACATAATAAAGGACTCTCTGCTTTCCCTAAACAATTCCCTCAAAGTATCAGTTTGCAGAGTCAGCAAAAACAAAACATGCTCCCCTCCCCCAACATGCCCTGCTTAAAACTAGATTCATTATAAACAACATGAGGCTGAGTTTCCTCAAAGCAAAATGCAGAGGCACAATTTAATGCTTTTCTTCCCCTCATCTCCCCCCAAGTTTGTTTTACACAGCTGAAAGGGCTCTGTACAGCACAGGAAAAGATGAAATCAGCATAACACTGGTAGGTGGATCCCCTTCATAGAAGAACTCTATGAGGGTCTGCTTGTAAGCATGCTTCATCAAATGAAGAGAAAAGAGTAACAGCAAACAACAGCTTGATGCACTGAGTGGCTCCCAAGTGGTTTGTGGGAGTGGGAGGGTCAGAGCTGTATTTTGAAATGTGAACCCTCCGACACTCTCAGCTGAAAGTCAGCACAGCTGAGAGATGGCATTAAAAATGTCCTAGCACTCTTATTGTGTACTACGGTACGTGCATAGTTTTAATAAACATACTATGGTAACGCAAACCTAAAAGGTTCAATTACAAAATGAAAAAGAAAATATAAGGATTGATTCGGTGCAGTGGGTGTTGTGGTTTTCTAGTCCTGACTCCGCAGCAAGTTGCAGAGGGTTGGGATATTCACAGAAGTGTTCTCACCTTTTCAGCTCTGTGTGTACTGTGTAGAGAATGAGGACACGCTTGCACACTTATGCTGAAATGGCATATAAAAGGGAAACTTTGGGTTGGTCAACTTTTTTTTCTTTGTCCCTCCTCACTTTAGTGCTTGTATGACTTTTAACGTAGCCGGTCTATTGTTCATTGCTGTGTGTAGTCCATGTTGCTCATGTATGACACTGCTGATGTGTGACACTGAAAACTTCTGAGCTATTGATTTAAACCAACAGGCACTACGTCTTTAATTACTATATGCAATATAGAAAGAACATCTAGGGAATACAGAAACCAAACTAATGCTTTTTTTAGCTTTGTCACTAGTTTAATTTGTGTGTTAGTGATATGATGAGAAGTCTTACTTGATACAGGTCTGTTAAGGAAACAAACGAATAATGGTCAGAAAGTTGGATCTTTGTTACAGCATTACTATTTAAATAGAAAGTTCTATTTGTTTTGCTGAACAATAGACATTATGGAATTTCTAGTTGTATTGGATATTTCAGATTAAAGATTTATGATAGATAAAATTATATCTGAGCAAGTCATGGCTGAAAAATAATGAAAACTTAAACTTGTTCATGTAGCTTAAAAGAGGAGGCCAGTATGTGTTTTATTTAACTGGGATTTTCTTAGGAGACTTGTCTGTGGCGTGGCTTAGGGCAACTTCAGCCTCTGACTGGGGAGTCTACTGTATGGTTTTCCCACCTCTGCATCCATAGAAACAGACATGTTTTTCATGGCAGTTGAAGCTCATCGGTTGTTGCTGATCTTTCATCACACCTTATCAAACCTTTTATCACACGTGTACCACTGCTGCTCTTACAACATGATCAAGGTAGAAGGTGGCTTTGTACTAAGGTCCCATATAATGAAGCTGTTATAGTCAGGATTCTGATAAAGTTGGTAGGATTTCTCAGCACACTTTCTCTAGGACAGCACATGTATCACAGCCTTCCTGCTCCCCGTCAGTGTATTGGGCTGGGGAAAAAGAGACAATGAATTGCTGGAGCTGATACTTGGCCTCCCAATGGAAAATAAAATTAGAAGTAGGTACGACTGATTAGGCTCTCTGTACACCTGCTCGTTGCTCTGAGGGTGTCATATACTGTGCTCTCTTGCAATTAGTATATTCTGTCACCTTATGTGGACAATAATTTCACAGGCAAGTTTATACAGAAATCTGCTTCTTTCCCCTTTCTTTTGCCTTTATACATGTATCACTACTGAGTGTAAATATAGTCCTCTACTTTCTTGGCCTTGCTGTCAGTATCTTTGTAGTAGGGTGATGTTCAGAATGGAACTCAATTTTCCAGGAGCAGAGCATTAAACAAAACAGGCAAGTTTGTGCTGTGTGCAATACAAAACAGCATTGTTTCTTTTATTTTTCTTGAAGAAATACCCTATTTCTGCTGTTACAAACCTTTTCAGTCCCCAGGTCTTAATCTTTGGAAAACATTTAAAAGCGTATTGATTAAGCTGTGTCAATGAAATTTTACAGGTAAATTTTGATACGGCAGAAGCCCAATTTTATGTTTGTCATTTTGAGTATGTATCTCTTGGCTGCTTTGAAAAACCAGTGTCGTCAACTGTGTTGTGTATGTTAACTGTGATTTTGATCTAGTTTCCACAAAGGTAAACCAAGAGTAAGATTTAGGAGTACTTGTTACTAATAACACGCAGATGGTTTCTGACGACGATTAAATCAATAGGCATAGTTGTCATGGACATGTTGATCAAAGCCTAGAAATCCAAGAAGCTGGCTTGGCAAACATTCCAACAGTTAAATCAAAATCTGGTTTTGCAGATTTTTCCGAGTCCTAGCCATGCTGCTAGGAGTAAAGGCTTTTCTTGTGCTATAAAATGGCTGTTTGAGCTGATCATTAGAACCACCTTTGGGTCAAAGGTATGATATCATTACTATGCTAAGTTAGTTTGAAGCAGAATAATTGCTAATTGGCAATGCTGCAATTATCTAATGTGTCAATTACTCAGCGCTGAATGGTCTGAGAAGTTGATAGTATGAGTTTTCTTTGCCAGTCCTAGTCATCATTCCACAGCTAGCATAGAGATAGGAAACATGTAAACGCTCAGTACCATCCAGTCTGAGTAAACAAATCTAATCATGAGTAGCATGCTGCTTTCACAGGCCTCTACCCAGATAAAAAAGGACTTGAACATATTGATGCAAGCAAACAGTAGAAGACAAAAGTATTTGGTAGAATAGTAACATGGGACTGGTGTTGGACTTCCAGCACCTGGACTGAGTATAGAGCCCTAAGAGGTTTTCTCTCTGTTCGTGGTCAGATTGTACCTCAGCTCTGCATTTGTAGTGGGGAAAGGCCCTGTTGCTGTTTCCTGCCACTTCTGTAGTTCTTGTGGCACTGTATAAATCACTTCGGGCTACCTATAGTAATATAGCTTGTGTAGCATAGTGGAACCTTGAATTTCACCTCAGTTAGATAAGTGCTATTATGAAAAACCCAAGCAAATAAGACTCAGTTTTTTTCAGTCAATCCTTTCCATAGAAGAACATTTGAGTGCGTATTGTATTGCACAAAAACCTGTTCTCCCTGTAGTAGAGCCTTAATAGAAGGGTAAACTCCCCTACCATTCACAATTCTAACTAATCTCAGATATACTTCTGCATTTCCTGAATGTTCACATGAATTTTCCCGGTATGCTTATATATTTAGTATATCATGTGTTATATACAGGGCAACAGGCAGTGATCAAACATTTAATATGTTTGATAGATTTTCAGAGCCACAAAACTCTGCCAACCCTACCCAAATCTTCTGTTAAGGAAAGCTGCAAATAATTACCTTGGTTAACTGTACTTCAAGGATTTATTTTACCTGCACATGCTACTCTTTGCTTGTTGCATGACCATGAAAGAGCTCCCAAAAGGGCTGTCTGTGCTTGCGGCCAATCACAGCTTTAATACGCTTGTTCCCGTAGGACCTTGAAAACAATGAGATTACTTGAGCATATAAATAGCTGCCTAATGAATCTTCTTTTGAAAGTATTGCATAACTCAGTCTAACCCAGAACCTAAAGTTTCAAGAACAGGTCCTTATGTGTGTGAAGGTAACCATTAAAATTTGAACTGAATGTTAACTTGTGCAACAAACAAGCGTACTGAAAAAAATTCGCTTAGGAAGTTGCATAGTGAAAACTGTTTTCAAGGTACTGTTTAATGCAGTACAAAGTAAAAAAAGGAAGTGGGGCTAGAAAGTGGGGATGGAGCGTGCCTAAGCAAACATGGGTCTTTGCTGTGTAATTTAAGAATTGTATGTCATACAGAAAATAGGGATTTGCATATCAAATTAGGCATGTGGAAGAGTTAAAATTACACTCGCCTGCTGGGATGCAGTGAGGCACTTCTTTTGAGCGTTACAAGATCATATTCTTCCAAACAGCTTGAGATAAAAGGAAGTAGTCAAAATCTTTCCTTTCCCTCCTCTGATACAAAATTGGACATGCTGAATTAATTATGAAGAAACTAGGAATGTATTCATTTTAATAGTTTCCTGATGTTTGGACTCTCTTGTCCCTCTTCATCTGTTGCTTGAGAACATACAATGGCAATACTCTCCTCCTCTCCCTCCCCCTCTGGTAGCACACTATATTTAATATGTTCATATTTGTTTAGGAGTTGGAATCAGGGTTTTGGAGAAGGGAGGGTCAAACCCTTGCTATAATAAAGCATTACCTCTTCCAAGCTGAGGTCAAGATTCATATTTTTGGACTTGTTTAATTGGTTCACCTCAGATGCCTTCATGTGGATTTCACAATTCTCCTAGGGCTAATGTGGCACAGCTGGGGCACTGATCTAGTGAGAAGCTGACAGGTCTAAGGATTATGATCTGTTCTTTACAAAGCACTGGAGTAGTTCTGATAGACCCCTTGCCTCCCCATAGGTCATGAGACCGTTCAGAACAGATGGGAAGGCAGACAGATGTCATCGAAGGCAATGCTATTCCAAATCTAAGTGAGTAGCAGGTGCTTTTGGAGCCAAATTCAGCAACTGGGATGCTGCTTTCTGCTTCACTGCTGTTCTGAGATGTGTTTATGCAAAGCTTCTACCTGAAGAAAAGATGTGGATTAAATTACGGTGCTGAGATAAAGCTACAGATCTCCAGTTGATTATGTGATGGTATTTCTTTCCTTATTAAGTGTCCAGGTAAAGAAGCTGCATGAGAAGACTCTGTCCAGGCTAGACTGGGTATGCCACTATTTGGTCAAAGCAAATTTTCAAAAGAGTATTTGGATCAGAGAATTTTCTGATTTATGGGGTGACTGTAGAGCTTGTGCTGCTTTTTGGTGTTTTACAGCTGAGAATCTGAGGCTTTTCTCTCTTCCAACTACATGCAAAATAATAGTGTTGTCCTTACTATTTGAACTGTTTGAACGCTACACTGGAACTTTAATTGCAGACATGGCAATCTGCAAAACATTTAGTACTTGCTCTGCACGAACTATTGTAGCTTAATCTTATACTGGGTGCAGTTCAGCGTCAATTTGCAGAGGGTAGTAGAGAAAAGGCCTGTATTAAAGAGGTCTGTAGGTGCTGAGGGGAGATAGGTTTCTCTGCTGCTCAAGTGGCACTGTAAAATCCTGGTGTATGACAAGCCATAGCTTTTGGTGCCTTTATCCTTTTGTAAATCTAGACCTATTGTGGCTTTCCTCCAAGCCAAATATCTGCTGGGCTACACCTGCTGGAAGTACTTGGGGAGGGACTTAAATATGTCAGTGATCTTAAGAAGAAATGTCAGCTTGGGAATCTGCTACTGTCACTTGTTCTTTAGAAACACAGTGTGTTGGTGTTGAAGGATATCAGGGGGACGACTGCTTTATGTTAAGGTACTTTTTCATTTGAGGTATAGTTGTTTGTAGGACTTGGATGACATTAACAAGGACATTACAATAAATAAGAATTTTATTCCAATTAGAATCTTTGATGTTCATATATCTAAAAATAACATTAATTTCTTGCTTAGTTTTTAAATGAAACTGCGTCATCCCAAAACATTGTTTTTCCATACTAAGTCTGTTGCCCACAGATTTAACCTCATACAACAGATACTTTAATATCCTTAATTAATAAAAAAATTTAAGATCTATATCCAGTCTGTATGCAGTTTCCTGAAGAGTCATTGTCCTCAGTTCTGACAGTGACCAAAGGATGCATGCTTTGTGCTCTACAGGCTGGGCAAAGGGTGTGCAGGGGAAAGCATTGCACTAGGAGGTGGGGAGGAGAAGGAGGTGGCAAAGCAGAGAATATTTTAATTCAGTGCAGCATGAAATGCAACTTCAGCAATGTTACCACTCAGGAAATGGCTTGTTTTGCTCTGATATTTTTATGTTGCTTGTTGCACCCTCTGGACTGGCACACTTTTTTTTATTGGTCCATTCGTATGTGTATGAATTATTATAATACTGGATTTCTTTTAGCCTGAATTAGAAATGCTTTTGCTCATGTAAAGGTTTTACCTCTTCAAAACAACTCTTGGAAAGTAAAGGAAATATTGTTAGGATGCTACGGGCAAGTTTCAGGGGAAAGGATGTTTCTAGGAGAACTCGGCCTTCTTCCTTCCTTCTGTTCTGAAAGGGACAGGATCTCTTTCAACGACCCGCTAAATCCTTAAGGATTCAAGACCTGATTCATGGCACATCTCACACACTGCATGAGAATAGGTATAAGTACAGTAAGAAAATTCCAGTAGGAGAGTGCAGGATCATGAGAGTAATGTGATCTTGTGGTTAAGGCACAGGACTGGGCCTCTGCAAGCCCAGGGTTTCTTTCCTGGCTTGACTACAGGCTTTTTCTGTTCGTTTGTGGACAAGTTACTTGATCTCTCCATGTTTGAATTTTTCATCTGGAGTATGAGTGGTAGTGTACCTCACATTCTGGGAATTTAATCAGTGTTTGTTACAACAAAAGTGAGCAGTATGCATGAATCTTGTTATACAATTCTCAGGCAGAAGTTTTGAACAAGGAGTACTATAGGTCTGTCACCAGTGACCCTGGCCTCACCCCTTCGAGCCATTTTTTATAAAGTCTCTGCTTATAGATGTTTTTATTCAGCTTGTTTTCTCTGACTGGCTGAAGTAGTCAGAACATTCATTCAATTTCAATTAACTGCTCATGCCATCTCCACCAATACATGATTAAAAAATGGTAAAAAACAAAAAAAACAAACAACAGAAGGTAAGGCACAGTTGTTGTAAGGGTTTCCAGCTAGGAAATTCTTTATGCAAAAGATGAAGCTTGGGCCCTCTTAGAAAGCTTCCCCCTGTACCAAATGCAGCATATGGACTAGCTGCCCCCTGTAACCTCCCCACCCCACAGCAGCGTAGCGGTGCAGGCTCCCAGGGCAGCAGCACACAGGGCAGGCTGTGGCCTGTCCTTCTCCGAGATGAAATACCACAGCAAGAGTGTCATTGCTTCCGGCTGGAATGGGCCCTTTGCTTGAACTATTAAGAAACAGGGAAAGGAAATAAAGACCAGATGAGCAACCGCCCTGCTTTTCTCCACCTCAGCTCCCTTCCCTCCACCTTCCCCCCACCATGCTGTCTACGAGATGACATACAAAAACACCAATTGAGTCAGCCTGCTTTAAATTACAGCATTCTTTTTGAGCCTGGAAAAAGATATGCTATGCGTAGCCCAAAAATGAAACACGACTTCAGATGCTGATACGTAAACTGAGTAAATGTGAAGGGGACTTTTTTCTTGTCCCAGTATTCTTTCCTCTAGCAATATTGTGGCAGGCCATACGTGAACATATTGCATAGAAGGAAGTCTTAGAAACCCACCCTTTCTGCCCAGAGCAACCATGTGTTTGTTCATCTACCTCAAGAGCCATCAAATCCCAGCTACCTGACTTAGTTCATGTGCATGACACTGCTTGAGTGTTCCTTGCTTGCTCTGGCCACCTGTGCATGTAGAGCTGCCTGGGAGGAACTCCCAGATAGCTTTCTTCTATGGTAGGCTTGTTCTCCCCATGAAGAAAGAGCAACCTTTTAACATCTTAACTGAAATGCATCAGAAAAGTCTCAGTGTTTTAAATATAGGCATGGGTTTGCAGTGAAAGCTTATAGGTATATACACCCATACCTTTAGATGATCCACAGGCAACCATCCTTTGCACACCACAAAATGCTGTGCGGTTTGTGACAATACAGTAGGAATCTGCACCTGTAATCTCCTCCATCCTTCCCTTTGCCTCCTGTTCCTGCAGTTGTATTTGTATTTTCCACTGGGCTCCTTGACTGGTTTTTTTTTCCACTCTGTGCAAAGCTAACTTGAATCATCTCAAGAATCACTTGTCATTCCCCAAGAAAAAGCATCAGCAGCTGCCATACTTCATTAACCATTCTGTAAGATTCATAGTTCTGGTTTGTAGTGTTACAAGAACATTGAGCATTTTACTGAAATTCTCATGAAAACAAGCTGAAGCAAACCAGTTCCCTCCATAATGTCTTTCTTAATCACATGCAGAAATACGTAGTATCTTGAAGGTGAGGAAGGATGGGCTGCAATCAGTAAGTACAGAGTGAGAATATTAATAGGTATGTGAAGGGTAAGAGGACAACATAGGCAGTGTTGGGTGAAGAGCACTTCTCACATCAGAGTTCTTGCTAGAATGGGGAAAAGTGGCATCTAGGGGGTGACTGTTACACAACAAAAAGGAATAAAATTTATAGCCTTTCAACTACTCAGATTCTGCCTTCTGTTAGTTAACTGACTCTTTGTCTTTCTATAACTAATTATTTTGGTTTTCTATTCTGTCATAAAATAAGCCAGGAGGACGTTTATCTGAAACTTCCTGGGAAACAAAAAGGTCATAGGTTGAATCAGGCCATGGATATTGTGTGAGTTTTTGAGAGAAAGAAAATCTTTTCTGTGTTGAAATAGGAAGCTCGTATCTGACTCAGCAGGCTGCCTGGCTGTACGGTAAGAAATTAAGTCTTTCGAACACCTATGTTTTAGGTTCATTCTGTATAAGATAATCATTGCTGTTAACAATTTTGAATGGAAACTGTTTTGACCAGAATATAGTCAGAAAACTGAAACAAACTGGGAACTGTCTAAACAAGTGAGCTGTAATCACCATTTCCTTTCATGCAAGTAGATGACATTTCTATTCCAATTTTTTTTATTGCCTCTTTGCCTGTTTCTTCTTTAAAAAGCAAAATTAATCAACCATTTGCAACCTTCACAATAACATTTGTCCAGTGGCCCCAGTGGCATTTCCGATATTAAGAATTTATTGTCAAAGACACTCACACACAGTATTTCCTTATCATGGATAACTAAAATCTCACTTCCTGAAAGTCAACACTTTCTTGCCTGTGTACACAGCAGTAGCTGTCCCCATAGGACACATTTCACCATAATCTCACACTGGAAAGATTCGAGCGTATGATGTTGGCAGTACCCCAGACCTGCTGCTAGCAGCTGAACCGAAATAGGAGAGTGGCCTGAGGCCAACTGGTAGTTCCATATTCTTCGACACGGATTGGCATATGAACACGCCTTACAGAGTAAATCTTTCTCCCCAAAGGAAGAATTGTTTCTCAAGAAAAACAAGCCACCACCAGACCCCACTACCAAGTATCTCTTTTACTAGCAAATAACATGCTGCACCAGAAACCATATGGGAAGGACAGCTGTTCAGCTACTCTACATGGCTAGGAACAGTTTTTTCCTAGGTTTCTAGTTCTATTTTAGAAATTCATCACCCTGTTCAAAATATCTGATTCCACTTTTGTACTTTTGTAGCAGATAGTTTCAATATCCACAGGCCAGTGAAGTGAAAAGCTCATTATTAAACAATAGAAAGGAAGAATACATGTTCTAATTGAAATCTCATGGGAGCAGAGGATCCACCAAAGGGCTGTAGGGCACAGAAGGCATGGCAAGGCTTTGTGCTATGTTCAGTGTTTGTCATGAGAACACGTTTGTGACCAAGGCCATCTTCAGTGTTTCTAAAGTCTCAGGCAGTCTTCTTGACACAGTGAACAGCCCACAGCAAAATATCTTTACTAGATGCTGTCTTACTGTTGTTTGCTCAAGGCTAATAAACTATTCAATTTTAAAAAAGATATTGTGCAAGAAGCATCTGGTGTAAAATGCTTGTCATGGTGTTTGCTGCAGAAGATGATTGGGAGAGGTTGGATGAAGGTTTGGGGAAGGGAGATGTGCAGTTCTTTATCCCTTTTGCTACTGCTTCCCCTTTCCCGTTTCATCCTGATGCTCTTTCTATTGACAGATGCTAGTCTGATAGATTCATGCCTGCTCTGCTTCCAGGGATGTAGTACAAGTGAATTTGCCTTGATCTTGGAGGGGAAAAAAATTTTAAACCATTGAGAAAACCTTATCAGGAGTCCTTGACTTTGTTTTTCATAATAAGGTACTCCTCTCTGTTACATGGGATTATTTCAGCAGTGTTACTGACTTAAGGAAAAAAAAAAGTGGAGTGATAAAATAGAAGATGAACAGAAACAAGTCAGAAACACCTGATGTATAATAAGGTCTCCGAGTGTTATTTTTCCACATTAAGGAGTATGGTTAAGGCTGTGCTGTTCTGGTAAGCCATGGATTCAGACTCTTGTGAGGAGATTGGCACAACAGCAAAAGTCTTCTAGCCCCTTGATTTATTTTTTTCAGTCTTTCCAAGGACCAGTTAATTTTATCCGCTCTGCATTTTGGGGGGATGTACAGTTCAGTGTGTGCCTGGTGAGAGCCTCATTATCCTCTGCAGGCTCAAAACAAACCCTCAATTTTGAAAAGGCAACAAAAGAGGTAGCTGGTCCTGGTTTCCGGTGGCCCCGGCCGGGCCAGCACGGCGGGCTCCCGGCCCCGGCGCAGCTGGCTCTTTGTGCGCTCGGGCATAATGAGGAGGGCTCGGGAGGAAGCTGCCACAGGTGTGCCACGAGGCCGGGGACTTGGCTGGGGACAGTGCCCCGGCTGTGCGCGCACGTCTCCCCACACACAGGTCTTGTGTTCGCTCTTGGCCGCGGCCTTCAAGGGCCTCCTTGTCGCAGCACAAACAACGGCGTCGCGCAGCCTCGCTTGTGCGCTGCATCCTGGCCCGAACTGCCCAGAATAATCCCCTTTCTCAGCCCTAATACCACAGCAGAAATGTCATCCTTATTCTGCAGTGCTGGCATTTGTCAACTTGGTGGGTACAAAGACAGCATTCATTGAGCAGGAGACAGGCACAGGGCCCCAGGAAAAGCCCTTCAAGGGGACAGAAAAGGGTCTTCTGTCAAACTTTGAACTCTACAGGAGCTGCTGTTTGTCTTCAGGTCTGGCAGAACTAGAGAAAGGGCTGTCTTGTGTTGACCACATCTTCAGCTCGGGCTGTGGGGCAAGTTCAGGTTTAGTTTTTAGGACAGCTGACTAGCAACAAATGGCCTTTCTTCTGGGGCAGTGCCATCTTTAACAATTGTACAATCTACTCTGTTCAGCTCTGTTCACTCTTGGATAAAATTAAACCTACAAGAAACGGATTTATCCTCACGCTTACTTTATGCATAGATGCAGCTATTGTAATATCAGATACTTTTATCTCCCGTGCCACACTCAGAAATAAAAGGTTCTTGCCAGCCTCAGGAGACAGCTTCAGCTCTCCAAAAGGTACCAGTGAGAGGCAGCAATACGAAGGAGGGGAAGCCTGCTCTTCCTTGGACATCCTAGTTAGCCCTGAAGTATGCTGAGGGACAGTAGATATTTCCACTGGTGACAAATATATCAACAACAACCGATGGAAGACATAGAGCCCTTTTGACAGTTTGCTCAATGAGTCAGCAGACTCCTCACAAACAGCACTGATTCCTCTTGCCCTTGCTGTTGAGTTAAAGTAGATGGCTCAGGACAGCATGATGTAACCGAGAATATTCCACTTTATTGAAAACAGATCCACTGGTTTTGTAAATATCGTATTACCCACTATCGGAACACCAGCACTGAGCTCACTTAAAACTCTCTGTACTCAGGGGATGCACAGAGGTGATTAACCCTGGGGTATTTGTGTTATGAAGACAGCTGCAATGCAGGTCTGGGAAGACTTGATTTCAGGCAATCTTATTTTTCTATTTTAAGTTGTCCTCTAATGAGACTGTTGAAACATACCTCACTAAAGAAGTGTCTGTGTTTCAGTGAAAAGTTAAACTAATTTTGTGGGCCATTAAAAACATGCCCTGGGCTATTTCCCACTTGCTCCCATTACAGAGCACTCTAGAATTATAGAGTGTATCTGCTGGTATGGAAATGCAGCTACCTTTGGGGTGGAGACCAGTACCAGCCTGTGCTTTGCATTTTGCTAACTCTTCACAGTAATAAATCTTCTGTGTGAAAGTACTGGGTACACTCGGTAGGTCTTCAGGAAGAGAAGCTATCAAACAGCTTCCAATATATGAGGTACTGGAAAAGACAATGGGGTTTGAATCAGTTTTGAGAAACTGAAACAATTTCATCATAATACGTAATTACTCTAAATGTGGGGTTAATAACAGCAGCAATAAGCAAAGGATACAGAAAGAGAAGAATATTCACTAGTCATTTAACTTCCATAGGTAAACAGAAACAAAAGAAGAGTATGTGTTATGTACATTTAGCATGAGATATACAATTCACTCAGCAAATATAGTTAACTTTCCTTTTAACGATAATGTTACAGTTCACTTTGATATAATATTGTTAGATGGCTCATCTGTAAAGCTCCATACTAAATACTGAGAGCTAATGGAAACTGATAGAGAAAACTGAGACAGCTGGATAGTCCCTCAGGTGACCCCTTCCTAAATGCTGGAGTAGCTGAGCCAGCTTTGGAGGAGGAATTGTGTTCTAAACCATTCCAGTTCCTTCTTGAAAATAAAAGGAAGAAATATATGTCAAGCATGTCACTGTTAATCCATTCTGATGGCTGGGGGGGGTGCTTAGGTTGTACAACAAGATGCTACAGCTGTTGGACTGGGCTGTGGGCAGCACGTTCTGTGCTGCCAGGATGCAATCAGGGAAATATGTGCAAGAAATCATTTAGAGACTGCCCACCACCCACTTCTTTTTAAGGATGTGGTTCTGCACATGAAATTTGGATATGAACAGGAAAGGCCTCCTCATTCTTCTTGTTATCTGAATAAGCAGTATAAAGAGAATTTTTCTGAATTATCTCTGGATAACTGTCTTATTCCTAAATCATCTCTTAGGACTTGGGTTTAAACAGCATGAACTAAAGTCATGTGTTTAACATCAGCTAAAGGAGTATTTAAAAATCCCTTACCTTGCCTGTCCTTTATTCCCCACTAGGCATAAAACAGTGGAGCAGATATTTTTCTGCTTAGCAATATATCAAGAATGGGTAAAGATAACTCTTCAGAGTGTGTGGACAGACAATTTAAAGACTATAAACATAATCTGTAATAAACATTATCTGTAGTGAACAGGTACAGTGAACTAAAATAGAAATGTAACAGTGTGCTATGAAGGAGAGAGATGTAAGAAAAAAGTGTGGAATTACACATTCACTGTAATTTGCAGTGTAGCCAGGAAGTGTAGTGTTAATACCAAATAAACTTGCCCAGACATAGATGCGCCCAGCAGTCAGAAATTCATATCTGTGCTATTTCAGCAGCTTCTCCAACAGTCAATACTGTTTCCTGCTCTTTCACTCATTTTTTTCAGTGGGCAATAGACTTAAAATATTACATATTAAAGTAGTTGTCTTCTCTAGAAGAGGGGGTGGGACAACAGTGCTTTAAAGTGAAAATTGTAGTTTTGATGTCTGTGTGTGTAGTTTTAATTCTCTGCTTTTTCTGTTTGATTTGTGAAATGGCAAAAAATTCATTGTGTCGTATCATGTGATATTAGTAAACTTAAACATATTAATACTTCTGAAAAACTTTAAGAACAGCCTCCAGAATTTATTTAATTTGCCATCACTGACACGATGTTATTCAATTTAGGTTCACGATCTAGTAGCTGGATCAGAATACCAGGGTAGGTGCATGTGAACTGGAACGGAGCTCATTTTTTACTACGCCTATCCTGTCCTTCTGCTATTTTCCTCAGGCTTTATCAAATTATTTAACACAGTGTTATTTTATATAAAACTTATAAAGCTTAAAACATGTAAGTATTTCCTGTAAGTAGGGGTAGGTGCGGAAATACAAAAGAACTTACCTGAACTTTTCATTAAAAAAAGTTGAGTCTCTAAATTGGAATTGCCTCCCAATTAATTTCTATCTATGACATCTTGCAGTTTGCACCAGTTACATGATGTGTTATGAGTAAATTTGTCAAACCAGAGCTGTTAAAGCTCTTGATACCAGAAAAGTGTAACCACACAGGGACTGTCTTTCAGTTCTCTTAGGAGACTGTTTCATTGCTTCATATAGAGGAAATGAAGGTCAGCTGATTACCTCACAGGATGGCCTGAGACTGAGCATGTTGCTCCCCATCAGTGTGAGAAATGCTTTAGAAATGCGTGGTTTGACCTGGGAAAAGGGCAGGAGTGAATAACCAGCTTGGAGTGGTGCTTGGCAAGAAGGTTGTGATGACAGTATATTTTTGAAGGCACCGTGAAACAAAGAAGTGTTCCCAAAAAGGAGATACGCACAACAAATTCTAGGGCAGAACAACAGCTGCAAAAATCTTTTCTGCCTTTGAACTCTGCTTTTAAACTGAACTGTTTGTTTCACATTGCCTGCAAATAACTGGAGCACTTAGCCAATGTCAGTATTCATACCTGTTAGTAGGCAAGTCGCAGTTATTTGCAGCCATCTCGGGGTGTAGATGGACCTGCATTTAACAGGAGTTTTTAACTAAGGAGGAGAGCTATTAAAAATTATTAGTTCAGATTTTACAAGTGTGATCCCTGCAGGCTGCACAGGCACTGTCAGTGAGCAGCACTGCTCTACAGGCAGAAGGGCTCACTTGGTGCATTAAGGGTAGTGTGGAGGACACAAGATTAGGGGTGCTGCTGTTAGGTGTCCATACACATCTGTCACTGGGGCAACTTGCAGGTATCTGTCTGCCTAGACTGCAGGTCCTGACATGTCCTTGGATATGCCCCAATCACCCCTGGGGGAGCAGAGAGAGGCCCTGCTTGCTGGGTGCTGTTGTCCTGCGGGCAGCCAGGCAGGAGCACGTGCTTCTGGTGACAAGTCTGCAGCTCCTGCTCAGGTGACTGCTGTGGGCCGTGGCAGTCCTCAAGTGATGTCATAAAAGCTGGGTGGTCTGCCCCAGCCAACACAATCATAACTTCGCAGCTTTTTGCTTAGGATGTTGCTTTGGAAAACATTCTCACTGTCTGTATTCACTGGAGGCTGTTTTGGGGCTTTGTTCAAGCATACATTTAACACTGTATACGGAGAGCTGTGCTGGAAATGTAAGGCAGTGCTGTTACAGCAAAGTCAGTTTTGTAAACTTGCAGAAGAAATTGCTTTCAACCACCAATTAGCAATAGTCTGCTGAAGTGTGTAGGGCCAATTTAGGATTTGCATTTCCTTCTTTCAAACAATTAATTCAGCTAGAAGTAGGTGTGTGGTTATACCACAAGTGTTTAACGAAAAGAAAACACGGAATGCCTCTTCTTTTAACCAGCATTATGGATGAACAAAGAACAGAAGTAGAATTGCACATGAAGCTCCTGCTCGGCAGTGAGCTTTTCAAACTACAGTTCAAAACTCCTCCCTAGAAAAGCGATGATTGAGATTGCCTGAATTTGATCCTGCAGTGCCTGTGTTGTGTACAGTAACAGCTGTTGGCACCTGGCAGGGGGAAGGGGACAGTGTGGGGCTTCCAACAGCTGGGAGCAGGTTGTTTTAGTATTTACTCTAGTAAATAGGAAGGACAAAAGGAAAAAGTTGGATCTTGCCAGTAAAAGGGCATATAAATAAAGAATGGAGAACTTTTCTTTTGTCCAGGAAATAGAGACTATTCACAAACACGTTTGCGGCAATAAACAAATAAAAGCCTTAGAGCACTGAGTTTTGCATGATTTTGAATATTGTAATTATCTTCAGACCATTCAGATAGACGCTAATATCCTCACAAGCAAAGGATATTTTCATTCCCTTAGATGGAGAGAGCCAAACAGCCCCTTAGACTGAAAACAAGGTAGAGTTTGCAGAAGAAAGTAAGAACCTAAGGCATACTGGTATCCTATGCCTGGCTTGAAATTCCTGGACTAATGGTGTACTAACAGAGCAAGATACAGAGTAGGAGGAAAAGGCTTGTGACCATTTTGGCCAGTGTGAAGATGAACTTCCCTTTGCAGCATCTGTACTGTTTGCACACTTGCTTTCCCTAAGCCAAGTGATCAGCCATGTAAACAGGTATCTGGAAACAAGCCCAGGTGTTAGCTGAACCAGAGTTACCAGGTGGCACTGTCTAAACCAAGACCCTAAATCCCAGTATGCTGTGGTACCTGACTACAGAATCAGCAAACTGAATGCCATTTCCCCTCAGCAGAAACGGTGTGAGCAATACAATCAGTTCTTTCAGCCTTGCCTACATGCACATCCTTCTTGATGATCAGCTGCCTGAAGTCAGTTCTCTTCCAGAACACAGGAGAGTGAATGAGGTGAAAGGACCATCACAGTCTGATGGTACTAGTATAGTAGGTGTACTACTACTCCATATAGTAGGTGTAGTAACTACTGGTAGTTAATCAACAGAGTTCTCCATTTTCATGGTTTTTTTTCTTTTCAGCTGTAACTTTCATGCTCTTCCGTATTATTTTCTTCTCTTCTTCTTTCCTTCTCTTAGAATCAGTGTTCTTAATGTTTAAAAACTTGAACAGCGGAGGAAAAACAGGATGTGTTGTAAAATCCCCTCCAAGTCATTCTTTGCAGAAAAGCAGTGTTCTGTCATCTACAAATGAAGCTTTCTTTCCAGTTACACCTCTCCCTCCTCAGCACTCTTCTCCACCCTGACTACTTGCTCTTTTTAGTCACATTATTATAAACAGACTCATCTCTGTGGAGCTTGGTGGTTAGTAATAACTCAGCCCCATGAGGCAGAAATATAACTTTATAGTCTGTGATCTGTCAGAAGTGGTGATATGCAGGATTGTACTGTAAGGAGTTGCAGGAAATGCGGCTTATGGACCTATTTATTAAAATCTATTGTAGAAACAGATGCACAAGCTGTAGCAATTAATGAAAAAATGTCACAGAAATCTGATTGTATACAACTTGCAAATTATTTTTAAACACAAAATTGGACTAGTAAACTGTTTTCAATTAATGATTTACCAGTTCCATTTAAAAATGAGCAGGAGATCACAACAGAGTGTAGAAACTGCAAGAGATGGAACAATATTGCACATTGGCTTGGGTTCTTCTGAATTTCAAACCAAAAATGAGCATAGATTATGTTTTTTGTTTTAAGTCTAACAACTTTCTGGGAACTTAATTTGCCTTTTTATCTCTTGTACAACACCAGAATTGTAATCGCTTTCCCACACTTGACTGGAAATAAAAATGCTCTTGACCAGTGGAAAAAGGTTCCTTTAAGTAGGGAGCAACCACAGACAAACATCAACTCCTTTTAAACATGCTACTTAATACATGTGAAGAGACCACAGGAGCTGAAGTGTTCTGCATGTTGTGCTGATTCAAAACTAAGCAGTAAGATATGCATCCTTCAGATGCACAGAAAGATGGGAGAAAGTATCCCATAAAGCTTGTTATTCCAGTATAATCAGCTTTAAGACCAAAGTACTTCAGTAGTACATCTCTCCCCCTCTCCTTTAGTGCAGTGCAAGTCTTGTTCTAAACAGGACTTCTAGTTTTTAAATATATTGTAAACATATATATTTCAATACATATTTACCTGAACATAAGCTCAAAATGTGCACACTGTGTACTTGGGGAAGCTTTGGGAATCCTCAGTTCCTGAGTTGCCCTTGTTCTTGAAGATAAAGGAAACTTAGGTGGCAAGTGCTCGTGAATTTCTTGGTGATACTATTAGGTGGGTACCCTCAGATAATACAGCCCAGTTCATGAAACAACTAGAAAATGAGGATTTTGTGGACCAAATAATCAAAGATGTTTAGAATATCCCATGAACTCAGTGCAAACGTCTGTAGGATCTCAGCATGTGATTCAGCCTGTACTTCTGTTTTGTGGAAAGCTACAAGGTGACTCTTGAATTGGAGATACATGCTGCAATGTACTTGAATACCTTTAGCTTCCTAAGAGGTGTAGGCATCATAGTCAGGTACACAGGATTGCACTCGAGCAGAGCGGTGAGGAAAATGCAAGTAAAGAAGCCTCAGCAAAGACTGAATAACTGCAGCATGTTGGAGAAAAACATGCCTTGAGAATTAGGACAAGCTAGACTTGGGGAGTAATATCACAGTAGCCCTAAAAAGAGTGACTAAATTTGATCAATCTTCAGATTGCACTAGTCCTAAAAACATTTCCAAAAGCTCTGTCCTCTGGCTGCCAGTGTCAGCTCTTGTTCTTGTTCACCTTCAAGCAGCTGTTCTTCATTAATTCAATTCGCCCCACTGAACATGGGCTCACTATGTAGAAGTGATACAGTTGCAGGCAGTGAAAACCAGCTTGTGCTGTGTGTGTCACACACAGACATACTGCTGGCATTTAAATGCAATTTTCCTACCTAGTAAGAGCAAACACAAATTCTGTAAGAGACCAGAGGGAAACGGATTCTTGTGGAATGTCACAAAACTGAGCTGGGGAAGGGGGATAAATACTGGAAGTGCTGTTCCTGTTGGAAAAGACTGAAACCATCTTAACACATCCATCTGGTTGTCTCTCACCTCTTCCTGGTAGAACAGCTGTATCTCATGGACAGTAGTGTCAAATGCTAAAGAGGTGCAGGATGAGGAGAATGGATGTGTTCTCTCCTCATTACCAGAACAAGGTCATCCATCAATGCCATTATAGTGGTTTCATTTGTGCTCTGGCTTGCATCCAAGTTGTACTGGGACTGCTTCAGACAGCTAAGGTAGGCTCCCTTAACTCTTCTAAGACATACATTTCTTGCTACAGGCAGGACTTTCCTTCAAAGAACTGTATCTGTACTTGTGTGAATATCTGTCAGCCAGACAAGAAGCTGTCCGAGATGCTCACAGAGGGAAGCAGTAAATTGATTTGAACTTTTGCCACACATTTAACCAACCCTTTCATAAATATTAAAAGATTAAGCATGTACTGTGCTGTTTAAGTTGCTACTGCGCAGTCCCAACTTTCCCCTTCCCCCTACCAGCTCTGCCCTTTCAGTATCACGTTAATCAATTCTGCAGACATTTGGGATCAAAAAGTACTGGCAGAAAAGGGAAAAAAGCTTCCCTGCTGCTGAGCTATAGGCTGGACCTGGCATTAAAAAAACTCCATATTAATACTACCGGCTACAAAACGGCTTACTGCCTAGATCCTGCAGTAGAAATTCCTTCAGCAAATCCATTTAATGATTCATCTTCATCTCTTTTAAAAGAAATACAACTTAAAAGTGTACACAAAATATATACTGCGCTTTATGGAAAGGGGAGGAACAAGATTCCACCAACTCCAGGCATCCATCTCATTAGTTGTAGGCTCAGCAGCATACTTCTAACAATCTTGCAGGTAAGGTTTTAAAGCATTCCTTGCTTATTCAGCCTATCCAAGCTGTCTCCTAGTTTGTCTGCCTTTTAAGTTTAAAATTGTCAGCTTTCATGATCATTGTTGGTGCCTGCGGCGCACAGCACATACATATATATTATTAATCAAGTTTCATTTTGTTTGTGTTAGTTGAGTTGTGTTTTTATGTGAAGTCATTACAGTGAAAAGGTTTCATATATAAATCCAAAGAGGCTGAAAAAAAATTATAAAGGAACTCTACTGCTTGCTCTAAGTGGAAATAAACTGGCAGGATCCTAAGTTACTACAAATTTCTGTAATCTTAATGAAAATTAGGCAATAGATTTCCATACGGGAACAAATAAAGTGTGTAGTGCTCAGTGTATAACCAAGATGTCAGGACTTGACCAGTGAAGCCCTAGAAAAGCCCTCCTGTATCCAGAGGCAAGGCCAGGCTCAACAAGCAGCCTGTGGAGAAAGGCTGGAGCCAGTGAGTGCGACAGCCGTGTCACTCTGGGACACAGATGTGATGGAAATAGCTGCCACTGTGAATCTGGTCACCCCGCACAAGGCTCCTGACTCCCCTGGTGCCAACTCCCTGACCTTTACAAACTGACAGAGCTGCCTTTGCACAGCAGATAAACAATCACGTGTTTGAGGTCAGAGGTGCTGAAGCTGAGTCCCAGAGCACAGGTAAAGCCACATCCCTGAGTGCAATGCCAGCTGCAAGGATCCAACTGCATGGCACGTCCTTGTTTTTTCCTGTCTTTTAGGCATAGCAGTGCACATGTACCTATCTTTCTCCCAGAAATCAAACTGTCAGTCTAGGAGCATGTATGATTGATTATTTATACATGAAATGTCAGCTGCTTTTCTTTAGTGTGTGCTAGGAATGTTCAGCAACTTTAACGGTGACTTAAAGGTGAAGTCCTAAATCTCTTGCACAAGTCCATTCCATTCAATGTCCCACTCACTGAAGAAAATTAATGAAAGCAAACCACACATATAATTTGATGCATCTAAATACAGTGTAGAAGTCTTGGCTTGTGTGTGGTCAGTAACACTGAAGTGTTTCCCACAGTTCAAAGATAGTCTTTTGAAACAGAAGGGTGGGAGGAACAAGAACCTGTCAGCCTCTGCTTCGTGACCACCAGCTTTAGTGCTGGAGTATGGCTAATCCAGAGCAAAGTTTATTTCACAGCACCGGAAGGGGGTGGCCCCCTCAACAGCCTTTGGCTTTGAGATGACTTTAGCTCTTCGCAATTGCCAGTACAGCACCTGCACTAGGAACAAATTTTAAAAAGTAGGTCACAACTGCACATGCAATTACTGATTGCACAAAACAGGCAGGCTATAAAAGTGTCCTGGTGTATCTGCTTTAAGTGCTGGCATGCAATGTCAGGAAACCCAGAAAACACAGGACCACCTGTGGAGTCCTCATTGCAGTATGATCCTGTTAAGTTAATACTCTCGAGCCTCTCCGCTGACTAATACAGGCAAACATTACAGCCAGCCAGGATTTTAATAAGCGAGACACTTCTGCCTAGGGTACGTGCCAACCCTAAGCTTGCTGTGGAAAGCAAGCACAAAAGTAAGCAAGAGGTTAAAAAAGAAAATGTCTGGCTTTTTCAACAGCTGGGTTCCATTGTGAAAGGGTCATGTGGTGCCAAGGAAAACAGAAAATAGGAAGGCACACAGATTTGTTAGTTTGAAGTAATTGACCACATGGTGTCCAATGGTTTGTGTTCTCATGTTCTCCAGAGTGAAGTCCCACGGGAGCTGAGGCAGGGGTTCCAGTTCCTAGCACTCTATTGTTTACCCTGATGGTTTCCAGATGCTGGAGACAAGGACAGTGAAATCTCTGGGATGCTGCCAAAGAATGAAAAAGACTAAAGAAAACACTGAGGGTATTTTTTTAATTTTATTTTTAAAGAGACAGTACTTAGTGAAGAGACCACCTTCTTTTACAGTTCTTGCTCCCTCAAATACACATGCCCACACTGCTTCTCTTTTTCTAACCCTCTCCCCCATCTGTTTTTTCTTTTCCCTTTTTTTTTTTCCATTTAAACAGCCCTGTAACTAACCAAGGGAAAGCGATGTAGGTTTGTTTTTTTTTTTCCCTTGGCATCCATAGCTCATTTAGCTGTTACACAGTGGATGTGCAAAAATGGTCAGAAAACCCCAGCAAAAACTTCACAGCAGGCAGATCACCAAGAGAGTGTCAGCAGTGATGGGAAAGCCTCAGAAGGCTGTGAGTTCAAGTTTGCTTTGGCACTGCTAGAAGAAGCTTGCAGAATTCTACAAAGTGTTTTCAAACATCTGAACCATGGAAATCAGGGAAGGGGAGCAAGAATTGGGAGAGCAGTACACATTTTCACCAGCAAAGCCAGAAAGCAGAGAAGAGCAAGGGAACGTAAAACAAGGGAAAAAGTCCCCAGCCCCTCCTAGTAATTAATTCTTCCAGAGGGATGAGGTCCAAGAGCAGGGCTTCAGTGTTTAGAGGCCTATATTTTAGTGAAGTTTGGCTGCCAGCACTCTGAGTTAGAGCAAGTTCTACATTGCACCTACGTGTACGTATGTACTTGGGGTTAGGCAAAGACTTTGGAAATCTACAAAAGAGTTCCTGTTGTTGCCATCAAAAGGTGGTAGATGAGCTAGTTCTACTGTTCACACATGAGAAATACCAGGTTGTGCCTTGCCTTTTCTTGTATGGAAGGGTATTTGCTATAGTAATTTCTTTGCTACAGTCTTCATGTCTCCTGAGAAGGGTGAATGGGTGTTTTGCAGACAAAAATCCTCCTCTTAAAGTAGTCTTAGTGGAGTTTAATTTGCTACAATAAAACTTTAGCAAAATCTGCTGTTCGAGAAGAAGCAAACAACAAGCTTAATTCTAGGTTCACTACGAAGTGTAAAATCTACCCCTATCATAGTTCAAAATTCATCTATACTTGGAACCTTAGGCAACTTGCTGGCCAAATTTCAGCCCCTCTGATATGGCCTTCTTCTGCTTATTCACTGTCTTTCAAGGAGCCTCTTACCAAACCCAGTGATGCTGGTTTTTCTAAACCTGATGTTCTCAGGTATGATAAAAGGGCCCAAGTGTCTGCTTTTTCTCCTTCCCATCTGCTGGACAGGCTCAAAGAACCCTCATGTCTCTTCCCTTTGTGATTTAGTAGTCCATGTGTGTAGGACTGATGAAAATGCACCATTCAGAGAGAAGCACTGGTTTGTTTCTACTGTACATTTCAAAGATTTTTAGTGCCAGAATACTCCTATCTTATTCTTACTGTATGCATTAACACTAACACAGAAGAGCTGAATTCAGACAGCACTGAAATTAAAAAGAGCTTAAGAAAGACTTCTCATCAGATGCTGTACACAGGACTTTCAGCATGAGCCAATACTTCAGAAAGTGAGCGCAGGGTATGTTTGTACACTGACCTGTACGTGCCCAGACGTTCTGTGTGCTGGACAAAAAAAGGATGGCGCTGACACGCAGCTCAATGTGTACACCTGGTAAATCCAGTCAGAAACAAAATGAGGAACATGATGTTTAAGTTTACGTATCTGTTTGATGACATGCTAAAACTATAAACTGTGTTCTTTTGACACAGAATTGTACTGCTTTCTAACTCCAAAATCACATTAGACTATGCTGAATGCTAAAACAATGCAACATTTTTATCACCCTTGAAGTGATGAAGCACAGACTCAACCTTAATTTTTTGCCTCTTTAAAAAAAAACAATAAAAGCTAATCTGTTTGAAAAGAAAAGATTTCCTGTGATTTTCTAATTCACCTCTTTCCTTGTCCCCAAATAATATGTAATAAACAAGTTGCAAGCCTATTTCCCTCTCCACAAACTGAAAAGAATTTCTAAGGTTGTTACTACCTAGTACTTGAATCACATCCTGAATGGTGCCTGACATCAGCAATCAGTCAGGTGGTTCTATGTCAAGATTTGGTTTTATTGTATAGCATGCCTAATACTTTAATTTTTTGTAAATGAAGATGTAATAGTAGCTATGGTAACTGTATTGCTGTCTCTGAAGTTGGACCTTTTTTACTTTTATTGTAACTAAAGGTGCTTATTTCCTTCACTGAGCAGTGTTGTTTCATATAGGCACGTGCATGCCAGAATGGCTGTACTGGGCCAGACAAAGTGCTAGCCCAGTCCTTGGTATGTCTAGCCATGCATGTCAGAAGAGACTACAAAACCAAGCTAAGCACAAAATAGTGTTACCCCAGTAAGCTCCTCCAGACCCCACAAATTTGTAATTGAGGAATGCCCTGAGCCAGTGGTGGTATCTTTACCCAAACTCTGTTCTGATCCTGCTGCTCAGAAATATAATCCGAGAGTACTGTATCTGAGAGAGCACAGCTGATTAAAGAATGAGTTAATAACCCTGTCATGAATGTGCTAACCAAGTGGCAGAGCTGGATCATAATTCACTTCCCCTGAAGAAATCACAAGAGATTAGATGTTCCATATTTCTTATTTCGAGTGGAGATGATGAACAATGATACTGTCAAATGCTACATGAACTGTCAATGCTCTACGTTCCCCACACTTTGCTTCTAACTTGAAAGACACAGAATCAAAATTACTTACAGTCAGCTTATGAAAGATGTGTTTGTTTTCAGACTGGCACTTTTTGGAGGCTCAAATGGTATCAAGTAGATTAGCAAGAATGTTTTTATAAAAGGCTCTGTTTTCCCTGTTGAAGTGTCTTGGTTCAAACACAGTGCTTGTGTTGGACTTACCAAGACGTGTTTTTCAGTCTAGTTCCTGAAAGACAAACTCCTGCAGACCAAAGCCATTACCCCACGCTCTTCCTGTGTGCTGATCTTACAAGGGCAGAGAGAGGACTGCAGACAAGGCTGACAGCTTGCACTGGCTCCCCTGCACCTGCGCTCAGCTGGGGATTGATGGTCTCTGCAGGCAAGCAGAAGAGCTTTCCCCAGGGGCTGTCCAATGAACATTTAAACCTCAAACAATTTTTGATCTTGTTACTAGGATGTAAACAGATAAAACATGGGGGAAATACTTTGAGATGGAAGATATAACTATTATTGCACTACATTTGTTCATTGCAGTTTTCTTACTTTTCTTCCAAGACTTTGTTTACTGCAAAAGACACAGAGTCCTATAGAGAGCCTGCATCAATCTCTGAGTATACGTTGCCTCCTTAATGTTTTCTGTCAGCAGACTTGAAAAGAATAGGTGAAAAAACTGAAGTTAGTTCTTGGTATACATGGAAAGAATAAAGTGTATTAGATGAGAGGGTAAAGTGGACAGAGCTTAACAGGGTCCTTAATTTATGATGATTTTTTTCTATTTATTTTCACAACACTAGATTTGGTGGAGATGAGTGAGGACTGAACTTAGCTAAACAGATATCATTATATGGATAAATGCTGCTTAGTGGCTTTATAGTGGCTGTGAATCCAGCTCCTAGCAATCCCCTCTCAAAGTCTGTTAGAGATGCGCTGTACAGAAGGATTTTTACTGCGATTCTGTAGATACAGGTCCTGCAATTTTGACTGGCTTTTAGGTACTCCGTGAGGGGTGTGTTACCAATTTCCTTGCACCTTCTGCTTTTCCAGGCACCTGAATGAGAGTTTCAAAAGCTTGATAGAATTAGTGCACTTGGGGCTGCAGGTCTGTGCCAAAGCACTGTGAATATCTAACATGCTGTGTTAAAGCTTAGCAGCGAGATGGAAACCTTTCAATTCCATTGCACTTTCAACTACTGCCAACCTGGCACTCCAGTGTGCAAGTTTTGAATCAAGCCTGGTGTATTTTTTTTCCAGGCAGATTTTTTTCCTTACTGTAAACTGGCTGTTCTATTTCCGAATAACACTTCATTTAGGGCGTAAAAGGTGGCTTGAAGGAGCTTTAGGACAAGCCTTTGGTGACTTAAAAAGAAGAAATAATTTCTTGCTAACTACATTTTTCCTGTATGCACATTTTTGATATCAGAGAGATGAACACAAATACTGGATATTTATTTGCCTTTTTCTTGCATCTGTTACTGAAATAACTGAAATGTTTCAAATAAAGAATATAAGAAAGGGCACCAAGTGCTTCATAAGCAGCTAATGCTTTAGGAGAGTCTCTGGATTTGAATGTTGAGTTTCAGGCATAAGGAGTTTTGTTTGCACAAAGCATAGTTCATCAATCTGTTTTTCAGGTGTCCAACACAGCAAATTAGGGGCTTTTTTGTATCTTCTGGGACTTTTCAGAAAGGAGTACAGTACAGGGCAAGCTCAATACCTAGCACCGGAAGTGAAGAGAGTATTTTGTTTTGTATTTTTTTTTCTGTAATTATTCTAGCTGCTTACTCAAACATTTAAGAGCTCCAACTCTTTATTTAATGCTCTGTATTGGCACTGGAGATAGATCTCTGATCAAGACAAGAAAACTTAAATACAATATGTAGATATATGTGGTTCTGTGTTTGTTAGAGAGATGGAAAAAGAGAGAGAGACCCTCAGCATTTGTCTGGGACTCAGTGCGCTAATAATGTGCTGGTCGCAAGCAGCTGATTCTCTTCAAGTATGCCTGACCTAGCAGATGTCTTGAAGTTAGGGAGCTATGACCTCAAGCACTGGCTCATGGAGGGGTTGGCTCCCAAAGAGAAGCTCCCAAGGAGGCAGTCAAAGAGAGAAAATAAGAAAGAAAGATGGTTTTATTTGTTGCATCCGGTTAACCGGTAACAAAACAAGCAGAAAAACATACACAATTATATCCTGAGTTTCAAGAGCTTCAGTTCCAAACTTTGTTTGACCTGGTTACTCTGGGCTGGCTTTAGAAAATGAAATGCTGTCTTTCCTCCTTAGACTTGAAGACTGTTTCCTGCCTGGGATTTATGGCTAGTGGTGGACCTCAAAGCACTGCATAACGTTCAGTATCAGAGGAAGTGAAGTAGATTTAGCTGCGAACACAAACTGAAAAGGGCATTATCAGCAAATTTCTGCAGCGCTTGTGTGTCTCATGTGTAGCAGGCTCCAAGGAGTTTTCTCCCTTCTTCTTCTGGCTTGTTTATACTCGGTAAATTGCGTATCTGGGGATTGTATGCTGTGGTCAAAATATCATCAGTTAAAATTTGAGCAGTTTTAAGATGGTTATATGGCTCTAAAATATTCCACGTTGATACAATCTTGTTCCCCTACAAAATGTGGACATTGGCTATTTCTGCTGCAACTGTTTCATTGCTGGGGGTTTTGCTGTTTTGGTTTGGTTGGTTTTTTGGTTGGTTTTTTTTTTTTCGGTTTGGGCCCAAAGTAGTGCTTTCTATTTTAGGCATTTTGAGCTTGCATTTTCTTGTCAGAATGTGTGAACAGATTATGGTACAGGCAAAACCTGCTGCTCATAATCCCCAGGAAAATCAGATAGCAGAGCATTGAATGACCTGTGTGGTTTCAAACTGGGCTTAAGCAATGGCAGCAGAAGTTGTGCTGAACAAGTCACTGGGAATAAGACACATAGCTGTGTTCACTGGGATGAATGTAAATTCAGGAGTGGTAACATTTTTTCACTTGCAATTCATGTCTTTTCTCTTGCAATTTGAGAATTGAATATAAAGTGCTGAAAGATTACGAGTTTTAAAATTTCTTTTAGTGAGAGCCTCATAACTGATGCAGAACTTATGACAACCAGTAACATTCTGCATTTGTTGTTATTGGGCTTTCCTTGAAGTACTATACAGATATCACTGAATTCCCAGTTCTCCTGTGCACACTGGAATAAGCCTGCATGCCAGTGCCTTCCTTCCTAGGCACTCTGTTTTCAGCCCCTCCAGAAAGCGGGATTATTTTTTGGAAATCACTGAGCATCCTTCCCCAGGCCACCTTAAATATGTATACAGCAGGTCACTTTGCAATAATCACTGGGAAATTTTGGTCCCCGTACATTTTTAAGATGCTGGCTGCTGTCAGGGGGGAGAATACACAGCTGATGCACCGCAGTTGCTTGGGTGGAACTCCACAGAAGAGTTCAAGTCGTTTAGACCCTCCAGGAAAGTTGTGCCTGGGGTCTTGTTACACTTGAGCACTTTGGTTGCCTCTTTCTTTTGTTTTTGCATATTCCATAGGAATAGGAAGCCACAGTGTTTCTCAGCTTGTACCGCGAAACAAAAGCCAAACTTCTAGTAAGAAGATATTTACACGAAATGCTGAGTAGGCATAAATCTCTGGTTCTCACAGTAAGCCTCTGCCTACCTGTGGTTTTTGGATATAAAGCACAAGATGTGGCTGAAGGAGAACCTGTGTTAAGGGGAAAAAACTTTACCAGATCTAGAACAGGACCTCAAGGGGAAGAGGGTTTAATTCCAAATGCCACACAGGACACGTCGTTGCCCTTCTTATTCTTCACACTTCCCCATGGATTACTAGTTACTCTTGCCTTAAAAGGAATGTGGCAAGGCAAAGTTAATAACTTCAGACTCTTCTTATTATAGCAATGTGGGTCAAACAGAATAAAAGGAGTGTAAGAGGAAAAATGAATCAAGTTTTATAACTGATCAAGAAAAGCTTTCTTTGAATTTAAGGATTACAGAATATGGTAAAATATTTGAGACTATAAAGGCTGTGTCTTTGGCACTTGATACCTAAAGCTCTCAGCATGAGAACTGAGATCATAGAATCCCCCAAATTTAGGTGTTTGCTTGTATCTTCTGTCACAAGCCTAATCACCTAAGCAAGCAAGTTCTTAAATACATATTTAACTTCAAAAGCACGTGAAAAATTATACTGAAATCAGGTAAATTTTGCTGGATTGTGGTCTTATGATTCCAATAGTAAACTTAATTTGAAGGAACCTGAACTTCACCTGGGTTTTTTCTTAGAGAGGGAAAAAGAAAAGTATTCTTATCTCAACCCAGTTTCATTCCTCTGTGTGAGTAATGTATGTGGGGAAAAGTTCAGTGCTTGTTACTCTTCCTAACACTCAGACTATTTTAGAGCGGACAAAAAAAGAAAAGAACCATTGCTGAATGAGACTCTGTGTCTGTTGCTTAGGATGGCTCTCCTCTTGCTGTGAAAATACGTGTGAAAGCAAAAGAGACATCTGCGCCAAAGAGCCCAGTAACCCAGAAATTTCCTGTCCCATTCTTTCCTATGGAGAATGCAGGGATTTGGGAGCTCTCAAGACAAGCATGCATCTATATTCCCATGTAAGACAACTGTACAGCTGCCAGGATTGCAAGATGCCACAGGGTGTAAGTTTTTCTCAGTCAAACTAGGAATGGATAATCCTGTCTTTTATTTATACATTAAAAATATATTTGAAAAAGAAATCCATTAGGTTATCCATTAAAGTCAGATGTAAACAAACATGTAGTAAATAAACATGTAAATTTTTTTTTTCCTGGCTGTATGATTGTTCCATTGAAACAGAGAATTTGTGACATTTTTTGCAGTAGTGCTTTATAACGCTTGCTCACATGCACCAGAAACACTATGAGAAAAGACTGATTGGTGAGGGTGGCTGTTGTCTTTTTCTTCTGGTGATGCTATAAGGTTACATAAAACTGGAAGTAAACAGTTGTCTATCACTAAGGACAAAGATGTTTTTCTGCTGAGTGAACTTCAGATGCAATTAAACCAGAGCTGTGATACAGACTGGGATGAATGGTCGTAGGAGACCTATGGAATTCCTGATGTAACACAGACTTTCCTGGCAGCTGTAGAAGTTAGAGACTGTATACCTATGGCTTTGCTCCCATTCAGTTTGAGAACTGGCAGACATCCCATTTTTGTCCTGCACAGCACCCTGATGCCAACTGTGGGTTGTCCTCTAGTGCAGCCACTGCTTTTCCTTGGGAGCCTTGCTCTCTGGAAACAGTGCCTGTGCAAAACTGACCAATTCACTTTTCTACTTTATCTTATTCCTTCAGCTGTGAAGAAAAACAGCAAGTACAGAAAGGCTGTACCCAGTGACATTTACCTTTTTACTGGGGAGCACTAGGACATTGCTTTCTGGATCCTGACTAGAGGTAAAACCTTATGTGCAAGGTTGGCCAGAAGAACTCTCAGAATGCACCTTGTTGGACTAACCAAGGAAATACAGTCCTCCTTTCTCTTTTCTTCTCCCTCCCCCTGCACCTCTTTCATTGTATGGCAGTGGTGGAAGGAAAGAAAGTGAAAGACAGGAATAAAAATAAAAGATCAAGGAAGTTGATATGATCAGACTAAGCAACTGATTTTTCCCATTGTATTTAAAATCCATGCATTAAAAAATGTTGAAAGTGTAGGTGTGCAAACACTCTGTCTGGCTGCACTGGTGTGAACTGAGCTACCCTGCTGTCACCTGCTGCCAGTGTCTGCGTGAGAACGCTCCATCACTAGGACCAGTTCAGTAACCAGTTCTGAGAAAATGGTGTTTTAAATAGCACCTTGTTAATACCTTGTGCTTGTCTTCATAGTTTAAGGTTTTTTTCCTTTTCTTTTCTTGGCAATAGATCTGCACATATTTTTGTTCAAGAGTACTTAGATTCTATGATGGAACTGTACCCTCTTACAGAAGTTAAAATCAGTCAGCTAGAGTTTTTGTGTGGAAAAAACAATAATCTTAGGTTCCAGTCTTACAACTGGATTCATGCAGGATGACCTGTGGCACAGTTGGAAATTCCCTGAAGCTTAAGGAAAATCCTTATACAAACAAGTATCTGACTGAAAATTCAAGACCTTGTATGTTTTGTCACTTACTCTAAGGCCAGAGCTGTAGTTAAATGTCTTGCTATTTGAAAAGGAGCATATTTAAAATTCAGTCATTTATCCTTAATGGAATATCTATTAATTTTTTAATTAGAATTAAATATCAGCCTTTCCGCATGTAAGTACTGAAGCAAACACATATGTTCAGAAAGACAAAAAGAGGACAAAGAAATTTGCTGTATATTGGCTTGGGATCCTTTGTATCAACTGAAGTATAACTAAAAAGATTCCTTCTGCCATGTCTCCGAGAAGCAGGCATGGATCCGATAGAAACATCTGTGACTGGAAAATGTGCTATGCTCTGGCCAAGCTGTCACTGCAGAGTGAAATATGGGGTAAGTGAAAGTACTGCCCGGAAAAGCGAGTGGTAGTAAAGCTATACAGATGTGTGAGAGAGGGTTCTCTTCTGCTCAGTGATACCTCCTGCCAGGGTAGGCCAGGGAAAGAGAGGAGAGGACAATAAATGCTCAGGGCTGAAAGGAAAATAAGGGGGAAAGAGAAGGAAATCAAGTGGCAAGTGAGGGACTGCAAAAACACTATAGAAAAAAAAGACAAAAACTGTTTTGTCAGCATTCAGGTTTTTTTCTTACATTTCTCACAACATATTGCTAAGTCACCCTGACATGTCAGCCAGCCAGCTGGCACCCTGCAGTATGCTAGCTGACAAAAAGAGGAGAGCAATGCATTTTAGGAATGGCTGAACCAAGCAGAGTATCTGTACGCAAAACTATAAGGTCACCTCCAAGAGCTCATTTAGTCTACAAGTTAAACAGATGTAACTGATGTTCCTTCTGATGTATGACTGTTTGAGTTGTCCAGCACGGATTTCCCACTAATCTGACAATATGTTTCTGGCCAATTCATTCTGAGAGGGCTGAAATCTGCATTGGTTATTCTGCTTGTGTAGATAAGATCCTGTTAAGACCCTGCTACCTGTTTAGATTTGGGCTGTGAGGAGGTCAAAAGGGTGATCTGTGAAAATAAAGGCTGGTCAGCCTCTCTTCAAACAATTCCTCTGTTTATACACAGTAAGTGAATGAGCACACGATAGAAGTGCAGAGCGGGTAAACTGTAAGTTCTCCTAGGTCTTTCGCAGATTAAGATACTAAACTGAATTAGAAAATAACACACTGAAAAGATTTAAAGGAAATACACATTATATGATGCATAGTTCCCATCTTTGGCACTCGCTGAGACTGGGAACCAAACTGCATTCAAAACCAGAATCAAGGATTTATAAAGAGTGAGAACAATGAGTTAGGCATGGTAAAAACTCATCTGCAATTAATAAAAAACAGTATTCAGCAAGACATGTGGCAACTGCAACTCATAAAACAATGTGACAAAGATACACTTTATGATTTTACATCCATTAAAAGATTTTAAAAAATTTCTTTAAGTATCTCTTTAGTCATTGCTCTTTGCTAAGTGTGATCCCTCTTTTGAGCCTGTTTCTGTCTAACAGCCTGAGGAAAGGTGCTGGGTCCCTCCAGACTCTCGGCAGTATTGGCAGAGCTTACACAGCCGTTGTTACTCTGATGGTGGAAGACGATGACTCAAAGGAGAGGGTTGGAAACACGGATCAAGAGTGCAGGATTCCATGGGAGCATAGTTGCAGGCAAAGATGAGCTAGTGAAGGACTTGGTGAAAACCAAGATGCTCACAGGAAGAGGACACTGACAATTATGCTAGTGTTGGGGGAGAGACAGAAGAGGATAGAATCAGAGTAAGATCTGAACTTAAGTGGCATTGTGCTGCAGGCGTGCTGCTATTTTAGTCAATCTCCTGGAACTGCAGGGTTATTTACTGGAAATCTAGCCTGAAAATGCATTCTTTGTGTAATGCTCCTAGTAGGAAGCCACCCCAAGGGATGTGAATTACCAAATACTGTGACACGATGGTGTAGAAGATAAACCCAAACAAACCATGACTCTCAAAGGCATGTAGCTAAATACTTATTTCAGAGTCAATTGAAAAAAAGGGATTTTCATCTAGCAAGAGCACACAGCATAACTACAGGTCTAACTTGGCTCTGCTGTTCGCTCATGCTCTACTCCCAGACAGGACAGATTCAATGTTTGTAGACTTGGGGTCTGCAGTGAGGTCAGTCCTGCCTGAGTCAGGTAACAGAAAGGGCACTTTCCACAGCACTTAACAGTGCAACACCTATTCAACACACATTATGGAAACCATACCCCAAGTTTATTAAAAAATTATGTGTAACAGACAGGATTTATAATTTACACTAGATTTACACAGATGTTTAATAATTAAAATTCCATTTAATTCTTCAACCAGTCTCAAATTAAGGCTCCTTGGAATTCATCCAGTAGTAATGTGGCAAACTTGCCTTTCATGAATTTGAGACTTGCCACAAATCAATCTGTTACTGACAAGCAAATTTTTGAACATTTGGATTTCTTCAGGGAAGTTTTGTGAACATTTATTCCTCTCGTTGAATATATTCAGTCACGAATAACCACAAGGATGCAAATGCAGTTATTTTTTGAGTGTGGAGTTCTCCTGAATGAATAAATGTCTCAGCATTTATCTTCATCTGTGGACACCTAGATAACTGGTCTCTCCATTTTATTTTTTTATACCTCACACAAACTTTGTGTGTTAGATAACATGCTATGATAGCCTAACAGATGAATTAAAATTCTTGGCTACCAAAGGAACAGTAGTGCAAACTTCTGTTTGTGTAACTTGCTATTTACACATGTAGACTTCTTGCTATAAAAGGCTGATTTTTTTGGCATAGCAGTTCAAGGAAGAGCAGATTTTATGAATTTAACCATGGAAGTCTGTTATCAATTTTCTACATGAAAAATAAAAGGAGATACTAGGATCAGAGTCAGTTCCTCAACACTGGCTATGAGTTTTTGGTCACAGGCTTAATGTGTTTAACTGGCTGCCATGGCAAGTCAGCTGTAAGTGGCAGTTACTAAGTTTCAATAATTTTGATTCTGAAGAAAAGCTTTAGAAAGCTATGGCTAACAGGATGGTGCATGGAAAAGGTTTTTTGATTAGTGTTATGAGTTTACAGAGACCCACAGGCTTTAGAGAGGTGAATGTCATGATCCTCACTTTACAGATAAGAAACAAGTTGCTGTTTTTGCATATGTTGTCATTATTAATGCAACTCTGAGGCACGAGACAATTTAGTGCAAAAAGGCCGTTTCTCTAAGTGTCCTAGGTTTGGGGCCTCATTCATTTGCTATGAAGCAATCACTTCTGTCTTCCTGTTAGGACTGCTGCCATAGGGCCCCTGATGCTGCTGAATCACCCCCTCATGCTCATACACACTGGTAATATTTATTAAATGGAACACTTATGTCAACAATCATTGCTTGGCAGTGGAGAATACATGGCAGGAGATATCTTTAGCATCAAAAGGGCTGTTACCCAGCAGGATACATCACTGCTTGAAAACAGAAGTTTATGCCTATTGAGCTGGCTCTTTACTGATCGGCATCTAGAGAAAAAATCTGGATTACTGATAAAGGGCCAACTGGTGTGTTAACATCCCACTCTACCCGACTTCTTCAGAGTTCTGAAGTTTGCTGCAATACTATCTAGAACTACAAGGTTCTGATATAAAATCAGAAGCAACTGCAAAACCACAAGTACTGTTTTGGTTACTAATAGGAATAGGGCAGTACTAGAAAACGAAGAAGTATTGGTGAACACAAAGAATAAGACACAGATGGGGAGTGCCTGTAAATCAAAAGAACTGCAAGCTGAAAGCAAGACAAGTTTTGTCAGAAACAGTGGGACTCGAGTGTCCAGTTTCCTAAGGTTCCTTCGAATTTTAGCAAAGAATGGCAAGTTTATTGCACTCACGTACTCATTCTGAGACCCAGCATCTCTTGCAGGCTTTGTGGGGAATAAGGAGTGCTCAGGTGTCTAAAAACCAAGAGCTACGGGATTTGGATCAGGATCTGTTTCTCAATCTTTTTGTCTAGGGAAAAAAGAAAGGGCCACAAACCACATCATTATCAACATTATAAATGGCTGTAGGTGAAGTTTCCTCTGGAAGCTCTGCTCTGTGCCATTAACCAACACGACTTCCTGCTCAAAATTCCTTCTTTTCAAGAAGCCATGAAGCAGAGACTGACTGGAGAGAGAAAAGGCTGTTTTAGCTACTTTAGGGCTTGGGTTTCCATGAGGGAATTGGACTTCACTACAAAAGAAATGCTTTGTTTGAAGGGGGAAAAAAATCCCCACACTCTCTTGGAATCTCACTCCTTGAACATGAAGCTGTTCTGTTCCTGCCATGCTAAGCTTCCGTTTCTGTTTTGCAGTCCTTGAGTCACCAAGTGACCAGAGTCCGAACTCTTCCACATAACACTCACATACTCTTCTGCTCTGTTTGCCTCCCACTTTGTTCCGCTGGGATAAAGAATTGCTATTTTGCTGGGAGGGAAGAATGTCAATGATTATGTGCAAGATGAATTCAGAACCTGGTTACTGGAGGTGCATGCTTTAAATATAAGCATTCTCTAATTAGAAGTCCCAGAACTGCCTTTTTTTTTTTTTTTTTTGAGCCTGCACTTGGAATTTGTGGAGGGAATCTCTGGGTACTCTAATCCAGACTCACTACTCAGAGCTTTGCTTAGTAAGCATTACAAATACTTAACAGCATCCTGGCATTATAAGTAAGTGCATGTGAGAAAAAAATCCAACCAAAAAAACCAAAAGATTCAGAGGTGTCTTGTATAAATAACTAAGAGAAGGTTCAGGATAAAAAAAAAAAAAATCCAGAAATACAGAATGTTCAGGAGCTTATGAGCATCCAGGTCCATCGTTTGGATTCTGTCTGTTTCGTAGCTGTAAATCCCTGTTGGGCTGGGCTCACACACTGAACAGTTTGCTCAGGCAGGTTCAAAGATCCTCTGGTCTGGAGCTGGGATCCATATTACTTCCAAGAATAACTTACATTTACATTTTTTCCCCTTGTCCTCCAAGGCCCTAACTATTCTGCTCTTGGCTTAGGAAATGTGAATGCACATCAAAGGGGATCTTCTATATTAACACAATGTGTATCAGTCCTTACATAAAAACAGAGAAGAAAAAAGTCCTTTGTATGTTTTGAAACGATGATCTAAATTTTAGAGCAAATTCTCTGGATGTCACGGGCTGGTGCTGCTTACTGCTCCACGTAGCAATGAGCAATGAATGACTATCGTGTTATGTTTTCTCTGTCCTTATGTACCATAATTCATGGTTTCAAACACCATTTCCTGAAGCTAGGAACCTAGCAGAATAGACGGGACAAAATCCAGAAACAACATATCAGCCATTATGAGCCACAGCTTTCTCTCAACATAGCTACATTTCTTTGGTCTTTATTCTAATTTTTAGCTTAGCCAGGCTGAGGTGATAGTGGTGAAGTGTTGTGAGACCGCAGAATTATTTTTCTTAGCTGCTAAGATATGGTGGATATGTGTTAGGCAGAACATACATTCTTCCAGGCAGGTCTCAAAGGGCCTGGTCGTAGAAGTGTTTACGTGGAAACCACAACTCCCTGAGGAAAACAAAATTAGGGAGGAAAATTTCTGTCTACTTGCTAGAATTTACTATAACCTCTGGCACCAGCTTATGTTCCCGAAAGAGCTTTTTTTTTTTTTTTTTAATGATACATTATAAGCTAGAGAAAGGTGTGCATTGAAAGTACATAATCCTGTGCTAACCAGGGCTTCAGCTGGACTGCAGAAGGAGTGTTCTTCTGTTGGAATATATCCAACAGATCTGTACTCCTTTGGAGTATTGCTAACTGAAGAAGATACATAATGAAGGCAGCAAAAAAAATACTCCAGTGAAGATGCATTTTAGCTGATGATTTGTCAGCCATCCTGCTGACATAAGTCAGGCCTATGCAGCTGCTTGAAGGATGGTTGGATTAGGTGTCTTTGCACAAGGGAGGCCTCAAAACTTAGCCATCCCAGTTAGGTTTTTTCCATGCTGTGGAAAGAAAGCAAGGGAGAGAGGAAATCTCTCCCTTTTTCCTTCTCTCTCTGGATGATGTGTGTAGGATGAAACAATTCTCTCTGGAACTGGTAGGAAAGCACAGGCAGGAACAGATGTTCCTGAGAAGGTCCTGGATTTTAAGGAAGAGAGTGATGAAGGGACATCTAATGCCTCCCCATCTCTCTGGGTACAACAGAGGAAATAAAAAGACTGAGCAAAGCTGCATTCTGGTAGAACAACACTGGCATGATGGCAATAACAGGATTTCAAATAGTGAGCAGCAAGAGGCTCGACTGCAGTTACCGGAGGGTTACACACCTCAAATTTCACTTGGGCGTTTTGTGTGTCCCTGTACCCATGGCACATTGTTTGCTGTCTCCCACTTTCTCCTCCGCCACAAAAAGAGAGCCCAATTCAGTTTACCTTTGTAATAAATTCCACATCCAAAGTGATGGGAAAAGGCTTGAAGCCTACTACAAACAGAGGACTAAACTGAGATTCCTGTCCCAAGGGCCCAAGGAACACGCTGTGAACAGCACATCTCACCACACTTGGCCTGCTGATCTTCCAGGGCTCTGAAACCTGAGCCTGGGTGAGCTACAGTGAGATTTAGAGCCTGCATGCTGAGGAAGGACCTGCTCTCCTGAAGCCCCTTCTTTCTCTCCTGGTTTTAATACATTTTCAGTTCTAGTTACAGTTAGGGCCCTCTTTTTCTTCCTGTCAGGTTCTCCCTCTCAATACATACAGATTAGTTTTACTTCTTAATGCCTGGGAATGCACAGTCATATCTGTATCTTTAGATAGACAGGAAAGAAAAGGCCCAAGTAATAAAGCCCAAATCCATCTTGAAAGCTCAATTTCAACCAAAACAGTGGTTTAGCCATTAATAATGAGATCCTTAAGTCAGAAAAATTTATATCAAGGTGAGCCCCATGGTTCTTATTTTGTAAGAACTCATATGAATAATTTGAGTGGAGGTTCCATGCATACAGACAGTTTTAAAAAAATTCAGGACAGTATATTTCCTCATGACAAGGTATAAAAGATAAATTTGTCAGGAGAGACAACAGGAGAGAATCTTTACAGGGGAAGGTATAAACTTGGTCTCAGCATGCAGAGCTCTGCGTTCCAATTCTTTATCTGACTGCTATAATCATAATGATAAAATAGAACCCAGGGAAGTCCTCATTATATGAAAGAAACATTGTAGAATGCTGTTTCCTGTAGGGGGCTTCAAACCAGAATCTCTTGAGTGGGTGAGACTTTAAGGATTCCTTTAAACATGACTTGGATTGCAAGGCAACTGCAGAGCATTACTGCTCAGATCCCCGGACCACCACTTCTGCATATGGATGGCTTCAATGCATCTATCGGCTTTTTGAGGGTTTTCTTTTCCACTGATTTAATGTTGTACCATCTTCTCTTCACCAAGGGAGTGGTTTCCTCATTTGTGATGTGGTAGCTTTTGCTAGTTTTGGAATTCCATCTTGGAAAAAACCCACATCAGCGTCTACAACATGTTGTTATAATTATGTCTGAACCAAAAATCATTTGCATTATCGAGTCAGAAGGGAGTTACTACTTTGATCTGTGACTGAACTTTACAACTTGACTGGCCTGCTTTTTTATGCTGCTTTCTTATACTAAGAGTTTCTACTAGGAGAAGTAAAAGTTACCTGACATGGGATAAATGTTGATGGAGCTGACTGTATGTAAATTGGTATTAGCAATTTCTTTAAATGTGCTTTCAGTCTTGACTGAGCCCCAGAAAAACGAGGCATTAAGCTGCCCACACCACCACGTTCAGCTGCACGTTTGCAAGCAGTCTTCCTTTCCTAGGGTGTCTGCTTGAGCTATGGAAAGAATTCCCTGGCTGGCAGCAGCCTGGAAGGCAGCAGAAGAACACAGACCAGAGGCGCTCTCAGCCGCACAGCCCATGCAAGGGCCGTTCATCACAGAGTTAAAGTTCAGAGCCACGAGGTTTCGCAACTGGGTTCACAGTGGGGACTGCTGTTGTTTACTTTAGGGGAAGATGGAGGCATGCAAAGGAGGAGGGAGTCACTCCCCCACGTACTCCCAACTGCTCGACACCCCGCTGCAGCCCTGTTCTCAATGATTTATGCAGCTGCTGGATGGGGTCTGGTTTCAGGGGATGTGAGCTGCAGGAGCAGGTGGGACTCCCAGGCAAACACTCCAGACTCAGGACAAAACAGAAAGAGAAATCCGTCCTCTTCCCAGGGTGGTGAGGGATCTGACAAGGAAGTACTTTGTGAGCTTAACTTTCCCCTATGACGCCAGCCCCAAGGATCCCTGCAAAGCCACCTGCCACTTCCAAGGTAATGGGAGCCTGTGTAAAATTTCAGGACAGCTAGTCCAAAGTGTAAGAGCAAATGTTGCTCTGCTCAACATCTAAGGCCACTAAGTGCAGTAATTTTTCTGTGTGTTAGAAGTTCTTTGTTTGGGTCTGTGTACATGCACATCCTTTCAACTCATCAACTCTGACATGCAGCACTTGCCAAGCTAGGATTTTAAATTACCTCCCACATTAGCTGCGGCATAAAGAGGGACAGGATGCTCTTTATTTACTGCCATTATGGGGATTCTTCTCCAGGGCTTGCTATGGATGTTTTTACAATTTAAAGTAATTTGTAATTTAAAGCCACAATACCCAGGCCAACGATAACAACAGTTTTTCTGTGGAGCTCTGTGGAAGTTCACATCCTCTGCTCTGTATTTTCCTTCTCCCTTGCCTGCACTTGATGTGTTCTGCCAGTAGGCTGACATCAGATGTAATTTTCAAAGAACAGAAACTTCTGAGATATTAATTTCACATGCTGTTTTTGTATACTGAAGTGTGTACACAGGGAGATCATTCAGGGGCAAAAGCTGTGTGGTTGAGGACGGGGCTGGGAAGAGCTGCCTTCCTGGGAGATGCCTGGGACTGAATCTAGCTTTTCTCAGTTCATCCCTTACTCCTCTGTGTGCCATTTAATAGTCTGTGGCAGGGATGATGTGCTGCCCACCTCAGGCAGGGGCTGTGATGAAGGTCAACACAGATGGAAAGCCCTGTGCCTCACCTTGGCTGGGGTTAGTGGGACCCTCCCACACATTCCAGGCTTATAAAAAGATCTGTTGGTATCAGTTTAATCTCTTTAGAAGAAATATATCATTATTCATTTTCCAGCTGGGTTATAACCTTTATGTATGATATATTCCTTTAAAGATGGAGGTTGTGACTGTTTCTCTTGGAAGATGAAAGGTTATTGTAAGGAAGTCTGGACTCAGAAGAGAAGAAAGTAGAGGAAAAATGTTTTAGACCACAGTTTCAAAGCGACCTCATTAGCCCCTCTAAGTGAGCAGCTCTCCAAGTCACGGCAGTGACAGACCATAAGACACTACTACATGTCAGGCCTGTCTGGCCTCCTGCATGCTTGGATATATTTTTCCCATGGCCTTCTTCGCACTCTTGCCAGGCCGAGATTTGTGTCTGTGAAAAGTTCTCAGGACAACTGGAGTCTCCTTTAGTCCAGCTCTGAGCTCCTCTCTGCTCTGTTAGTTTTGCTGATACAGATGCTGGAGAAAAGCTGGCGTGAAGTTACTGAACGAACCTTGTGAAAGGAGAGGGGGACACTGAGCAATCTTCACCAGCATGTGAACAGAAGGTGCAGCTGCTTTGGCTGCACTTTATGCTGAGGACATAAACTGTCAGCTTTTTGTATTCATTTTTCTCATCTCTATGCACAGGTACAGGCTGGTTTCTCACTCTAAACCACTTCAAAGAACTGAAATTCTTTTTTCCTCATGGGTGATGCATACGTGGTAACTGGTCCCTATCAGTGCTTAAGAACTGTAACAGAGTTTTGAAAACTCTGTTTTGAAAACCATGTGTCCATGTTATTCTGTTTTATCACTCTCAGCTGGCACCCTGCTCTCTAGCAAAAGGGATATGATGTTTGTAGCAGAGCCTGCAAAGCTATGCTCAACCCTGAGCTGTCTGCAGGAACCTACATACCTCCACGCCCACATTTCTCTGTTCAAATGGGGAAATAACTGGGATATGGAGGGCAGAAAATCTCTGCCACCAAATAGCCCACATTGACATCATATCAGCTCTTGAGAAATAAAAATCTACCCTGTTATTATCAAGTTATTAGATAGCTATTTTCAAGACTGCAACCTAAAGGATGGGATCTCCACTTCCCTTTTTGTACAAGTGAGCCGAACTCCTGTCTCTTCTCGACAATACCTCAAAGAACTTAGTGCCAAAGAAGACCCGAAGGGAATGTGCCTGGCTTTGTTTTCCAAAATAAGAAACACCTTTTGGGAACTTAAGTTTGTGTTTACATGCTGTCCACATCATGACTTTTTGCCCTTTGTCATCCCTCCAAAGTCAGGCAATTCCACAAGAAGCAGAAGTTCTTTGTAGGGATCTTCCGTGGGATAGGTGATTGGGTTGATGGTTTTTGAATCAGTTCTTCGCATGCATCTGGATTTCCTAGTAGAATGATGATTTTCAGGCTGTGTATTTTGGGAAGGGAATATATAGCAACAGTCAACTTATAGTCATTTCAATGAATTAATCACCTACTTTAATTTTTCAGTACTTAGTTACATCATGTGTAAGTAAACAGTTTCAAGATGATATTTCTAAACAGGCTCAGCAGTGTATAAGCCTGGTTGCTGAAATTGTTCTTAATTTAGTTCAGTGACCCTCAACAGCAGTTTTTGTTATTCTGGGCTGTAGGGTGATTATCTTTTCCTGCTAAGTTTGGAGTCCTTAGCATTCAGTTTGAAGAGGATAGAAATGTCTGTTTAAAGGACAGTCTCATCAAAAACAGATGAAAAAAATAGGAAAGAGTGGTGATCATCTGAAGACTTTACATACTTGGGCCTTTGTCATGCTATGTCTGATTCCCATTTCTATATATACAGTGTCAGAAACACAAATTGAAAATTTAAAAATGTTACTTCTTGGGAATTTCAAAGATAATATCTTCATTGAGTACCCCAGAAAATTAGGGCTTGCTTTACAGCTTAATTCCATTTCTGTTTTCCTGGCAAGAAACACACAAATCTGTTCTGCCTGTTTGCCAGGAAGAAAACAAGAGTCTATAACCTCACCTTTATAGAAAATCCCTTACTACTCATCTCCTTCCGTGTAACACAAGCCATTTGAACACCTCTGATCAGCAATATAAAAACAGTGCTAGATTCATCCTAAAATCATCTTTCCCTGGCTTAATGCTTACTTTTCCCTTAGTGCCCATCCACTTGCTGGCCAGCCTGCTGCCTCCCTGTCTGCACTGCACATCAAATGGTGCAGTGCCCCATTGGTCACTGGCTGTGTCAGCCTGGCATGGCACTGACCTATGCAGGCAGGGAGGACACTATTGCTGGAGGACAAAGCTATATGTCTTTTTATAAATTGTTTTTTCGTATGCTGAAAGCTAGTATTAATAAGGGTTTAATTCTCTCCCTTGCTATGTTCTGCATATTGCCAGTGGTCTTGTACCTTTCTGGTGATTTTTGCTTTCTGTCTCTTGACATATACATGATCTCTGCAGTCGATCATCTCCACATCTTCTCCTAAGGCCCCATCACGCTAACTCTGTATTTCAGGATTTTCTTCAAGAAAAACACAAAAAGCAGGTCTTATCTCCTGCTACCTCCATGTATTTTAGTTCTGCAATTAAACTTGTTCTCACTGTTACTTGCTTAGACCAAGATGAACAGCACAACCAATACTTTCTGCTGTAGCTGAAGCCAAAGTATAAACAGAATTAATATTTCCAAGGTTCCTAAGATCATGGGATAAACAATATGACCAATCAGCTCATTTCCAAATGGGCTATTTCCCATTTTATTTCAGAATTTTCCTTCCTTAACACAACAGAAATTGTTTGCTAGGCCAAGCTTCAAACAAATGCAGAGGTACAGATTGATCTAAATGTTCTTAAACCACCTCTTGTTAGTGTTAGCAGAGAAGTCCAGCCATGATGAACAGACTGTGCTCCAGTGCTAGCAGGGAGAGCACAACAGCAGTGTTTAAAGGCAGGTGCTCATCAGCTTTAGCTGGCAACCAACACCGTAGTTCTGCTTACAGTTTCCTTTGAACTTCAGGGATCAGGTGTGCTGGGACACACAAACAGCACGAACATGAGTAATACTGATAGCAGTAAACATGAAGCATTTTAGTCAAGGACACGTGCCAAACACAGCCTCAGAAGCATAACCCAGGGTACAGTAATAATGTCTCAGCCTGTATAAAACATCTCTTCATTGAGCTCTAATTGTGAATTGAAAACATTTAGGTCTGATATTCATACATGAACCATGAAGCTGACACAAGAGACAAAGCTGGTAAGGTTGTTCTTCAGCATGCTACCAAAAGAGTATTTCATTCTGGATCACTGAGACTCACAGTCTTCCGTAAGTGGTTCTAGAAAATGTGGACTGTGGATCTTTCAGCTCACCAGAAATGCACAAGCAGCTTAGTGTGCATTTAGGGGGAGAAAAGGGAGTGAGGCACACCCAGACAATCACTGTTACAAAGGGAGCTTCCACTTTACCTGCAGCATTTTTGTTTTATGCTAATTGATTTTATTTGAATAAAAACCAATGTTAGACTCAGGGATGATATCACGATCATGCTGTTCAAAGACAACGAAAATATTTCTAACCCACATCAAGCTCCTTAAGTTCTCTTGACAACAGCAACATAACCCTATATTTATCTAGCATCATTCAGACAGTATAGCTTTTAAGTAATCTATAACTTAACATTAGGAGGTAAACTCTTTCTAAATTATTGTGTTGAAGATGACACACTTTATTTATAGGAAGGTAATTTCTCTCTTTTTTTTTGGTAAGCTTTTTAGTTTGTCTGTGATACCTAATCTGAACCTTTATAGCATTCAAGCCTTAAGAATACTGATTATTTTTTAACGTGGCTAAAACAATAGATTTGTAAGGGCAAACATGATGAATAGAAGTAATTTATTTTATGTACTTTAAAGCTTAGAGTATTTGAACATAATATTTTAGATCTTGCAACACTGTTCACTGAAGTATGATTGTATTATAACAAACACATATGCAAAAATTCTGTATGTCTGACCTATTTAGGCTCATTTCAAAGCTTGGTGGAAGACAACGGAATTTCCATTGCCCTCAGACTTGGGCTTATTCATTACTGGTCATTTAGTGGAGTATGTGACTACGTTTGTACACATGGTAAGAAGTAAACTCCATGTGTGCTGCTTTATAATGACAAACCAACACATTTAGGATAACAGGGATTTGGATTACATCCTTTCTGGTAAATCAACAATACTGATCCTGATTTATGTGTTGCCTTAGAGTGGGTCTTTGGCTAAAAACATAAATAGTCTCAATGCTTCTAGTTGGCACAAGCTAATTAATTGCAATTTTCCTTTCTTCCAAGAAAGCCTGATAGTTAACTCTTTCCTGCCTAATCTCAAATTGACTATTGTATTCCTGAGCTCCAAATGGGGCTACTGCATAGCTGACAACCTGTGCAATGCTGTCAGGGTCAGCTGGGACGGTTTCTGCAGACATGGCCTGTAATAAACCCTGAGAGTCTGTCTTGTAGCAGCATCCCCCATACAGACATTTCCTGATGGGCTCTAGCACATGCTGAGCCAGCAAAGCCCAGCAGCCGGCCAGCCCTCTTCTCTTTGTAGCAAAAGAAAAAGGGGAAGCCTCTACATGTGCTTTTATGTCACCCTTTTATAACTTGCCAGATTAATATTAGCAGCTGAGGAAATAGTGGTCAGATCATGATCCAGGGAGGGATCTTGTACACTACTACACAGACCTTGAAGCGGAATTACAGCTAAGGCGGAGACGGGTGGAAACAAATCCAAAACACTGTGCCATCTTGAAACTGCAAGCTCCTCACAGACTCTGGTTTTCACTTGTGGTTTGCTCTTTATACAAATGAAAGAAGAAATATCTGTCCATGATGCTGAGGCTTGCAGTGTCTGCATTCAAGATCCAAGGACTTGTTTGCCTGATCATCCCTCAGAGAGGAAGCTCTCTCTTACTGCCAGCTTTGATGTCACAAGTCACATCACTAGATTTAGAAGAGAGTCTGTTGAGCTATATGCAGGAAAGGATTATGATATAAGAACACAAGTGACTGCTTTGGGCTTCATGGTTTTGGGGACTCTGCAGTTTTGTGTGACAGTGCAAGGCAGCCTGTTCGTTTGCTGACAAGAGTGCTCTCAGCAGAAGTAGCTGCTCCCCAGACCTCTACAAATTGAAAGGCCAGACTTAGGCATGCTGTTTCTTAAAAGTGACATAGCCACAGGAATAGATTTGTGACAAGATGGCAAAAGAACAAATCCCACCATAAAAGAACAACAATGAAAGGCCGTAAGGGGGGAAAAAATGAATTCCAGAGTGGGCTGATGTGCTTACGCAAGACAATTTACACAATCACAGCATTGTACAAAGAAACAAAGATATGGCCTTGGGGAAGCCACTGCCATTTTGTATGCTTGCACTGACTGTACCAAGAAATGCCTGTAGAGACAGGGGGCCTAATAAGGAGCAGCAGGCAGCACCCCAGTGGGTAAACGAAAAGACATGGCTCCCTGAGCACGAGACTGGCCCCTCGTACACACAAAGGCCTTTATGCAGAGTTGCACACTCTGGCTGTACCTCCGAGCTGGGCAGCCTCGCACCCGTCTTCATGTAAATTCTTCTGGGCTGGACATATTCTTAGAGATGCACGAGAACAAGAGGTTTCACAGCAAGAGCTTCCATCCTCACTTTACATTATTGTTTGCGTCTCTGGTGCGTTGGGAACTCAGCATGCTCAGCTGTGTTTTTAGAGCAAGTTCCTCCAGCATGGCTTCTTTGTTCCTGTTCTGCTCCAATCTGCTTGTATTTAGGCTTCCCCAGCAGGGTGGGAAAACTCCACAAGTGTCAGTAAAAATTAGGTTTTGTTTTCGTCTTTTGAGTTAAGAATCTAGAAATGCTAAGAAGTGCTTTGGCAATCAAGTGTTGTGGGAAAAAGGTGCTTTTGCAGCTAGAAATATAAATTATTGGTGACTGATTTGGAAATCTGGTAGCTGACATTTAAAGCAAGCAGTACCTCCCCAAGGTCATTGAAGCAGAGTGCTCAACTGGATGAAGTGGCTTTAAAGTGCTGACCGAGTTTCCAAAATGTTGGAGATGAAGATTTCAGATCATGGGAATTCTAGTTTGCTGAGGTGACTTATTTGTGTTTGTGTAAGCATAGATTAGGATGTAAGCAAAAAGTCATTTTTATAGAGTAACAAATAAAACTTAGGAAAATAATCTGTAAGGAAAAAACAAATATATCAGGTTTTCTAAAGGAGCCTTAAGGTATCAAGTACTCAGCTTCCTAAAACTGCAATAAGATTTGGTGGCAAAATCCCAATCTAGATGATGTTTTGCTAGTAAATAAGTAAATATCCTATAGATTTCAGAAGCAGAATGACGCTGTAGATACATCAAACACAAGTTCCAAGGGAGTAAAGAATTACTGTGAGCAGTTTCAAGTGAAGATTGTCAGGCTGTTATAAAGTAAGTGGTGGTAGGTGTTGCTACTCATCTTCTTCCTAGTATTAGATGTGAGAGTTCAGTTTAAATGTCTAAGAAGAAAATTCCTAACAGTAAGGTATGGGTGCCAGGTTAGGAAATGGCAGACATGCCACTCTTTCAGCTATTTGAAGTCAGACTGCAGAGAACACTTGAGAATATACAGCCTGAAATGCAGCAGCATCAGCTGAGGAAATGGCAAGGCTAACTTAACAGGCTGTTCCATTTTGGGCTGTGATTGTTGCTTCCTCTAAGCTTCCATCACCATCCTTCCTCTCCATTCTGCTCAGACTTTCACTCATAGCTAGAACTGTGTAAATATCTACTACAGTCAACTAATGTGTAATTTCATGTGTCTCTATTTTCTGATTTCTTCATTTTCTAGTCAGAATAGACAAAGAATTGCCAAAGATGACACAACAATCCTTCTCGTGTCCCTAGCTGGACAAGCTGTAAAGCTGTGCTTCAGTTTCCAAGTCAGTAGGTTCAGCATCAGAGAGGAGCAAACCATCTCGGCACAGATGTGCAGGTTAGGTAGGATTTAGGTCTGTGGCAGTGTAAAAGGGACCATTACTTTAACGCTACCTACAGCATTTCAGATAGGTACGCTCACGGATTCTCAGGTGCCTATGCAGTTTTCCAACAGCTCTCAATTTAGCAAGTGTCTAAATTTAAGCCACCACTTTGCCACAGTGTCATCTTCAGCAAAGAATTTGCTGGCACAGTGCACTACATGAGGAAGAGCACTGCTCTCCTGGTGCTTGGATCTCCATTATCTTTAGATTCTTCTGTACTAATAGGATAACACTCTCTTTCAAATAGATTTAGCTAAAACCTTGAAAATGTTTCTTCTCCTCCACTGTGTTTTTTTTAAATAATATGTTAGACAGATATTCCTGTACGTGTGTCTGTGAGGTTATGCCAATTTGTTATTAGCCTGCCTGATAAGATACTCCAAATTGTACTAGTGAACAGTGATCACAAGTGGTTGTTTTGTCTCAGTTTTTGTTTCAGTTGATTATAAATCTCCTAGGATCAAAGGGCTCTATAATCAGAAAGATGTTATGAAAGATACGTTTCCATCTCCTCCTGCCACGTGCCTTAAGGCTACAAAAGCAGTTCTCTTTCAACCCTGAAAAGAAATAGTAATAAAAAAGCAAACCATCAATTAGAATTTGGAATTGTCTTCAGTGTGCAACTTCATCGCCGAGTCATGTAAAATGGGACAGCAAGAGGGGGAAGACACTGCTGTAGGGAAAGATTGTGCTAATCCAGATGACTGAGGTGATCTCTGGCAGAATTTCTAGGGGTCTGCTGCACAGCAGACCAGCAGTAAATCCAGGAGGTTGTGGCATCAGCTGAACCATGAATATGTTGAAGCAGATTATGTCCTCTGAAATGAATGTTTTTGGGGGTTGCAATTGTTTGTAATTCTGTAATGAGAATTTCAGGTTTGTATATAAACAATGGGAAAAGTGAACTAAGCAATGCAAACTAGTATTTTACTTACTTTTGAGAATTCTTTTGTAGAACTTGATGTTTACATGACAGTTAGCACTGTCCTCCTGCCAGAAAATATTGAAAAGGAAGGAAATGAACTGTGCAGTCATTTACACCCCATGAAAAGACATCTGATAGCTTAGAGAGATTTCTTGGTTTCCCTACTGACTTGTTTCTAATGTAAGCTTGCTGTCTTTATATTCTGGTCATGTACAGAGTCAAGCAAAAGCAGCACTGGGAAAAAAAAAGATAAACTGTAGGGCCAAATCCATTCTAATGTAGCTTCACCACAGTTGGTGGAGTTAAGCCAGGAGATAATTTGTCCCAAAGATTTTGGAGCAACGAAGTACTAAAGTGAAGCTTAATAGAGCATTAGAACTGACAGGAGTAGCAGGAATTTATTTGCAATTAACTTTCACTCAGAATATAAAGAAAAATGGTAAAAGGAAAACTTCCCAAAGCTGTAATGAGCATGCAAAACCTCTGTCTTCTCTAAAAAGGAAGCTGACCTTTCCCATAGGTCTCCATAAGCATGTCTCCCTACAAATATACACTGTTATCTCCTGGTTTTGATCTGCTCACTTGTCCAGTTAGGTCCACGGAACTGCTAACTTTTAAAGCTGAGTCCTTGCCAAAGCTGTCTGTGCTCTCAAAGTAAAACAAAACATTGCACATATAAAGAAAAAAAAAGCGTGTTGCTGATGAAGGCAAGGATAGGAATGACCTACTAGGACAGATGCACACCCCATCACATAATAAATACATTGTTCCTGCATATGGTATGACATCACAGATGTGCCTGAACACACTTGATGATTTAGCACCTTTTGCTGTGAGATAAAGATGTGCCAGATTATGGCAGAAAACAATCCAGGCAGCTGAACTATGAAACACTTTCACAAAGACCACAAACAAATAATTTAATAAAGTGTTCTGTTCTTTTCAATATTGCATGTTTGATTCTAAAGGACAACAGGTGCTCCATGATCAAACATCTCCAATTACAAAGATGTGTAGGATAGAGAAGCAACACTCTGGGGTGGTGGGAGTTGTGTGGTTTTTTTTCTCTGATTTTCTTTCTTCTGTTGTATCCTATCAAGGGGCTCTGGGCATTTAGTATAATTCCTTTCCACACAGTCCAAGCCATCTTCTTTTCTAGAGTAAGGATGCAAGAAACTTTTGGTTAAGCCCATTCAAGGCTAGTAGTTAACCTGATATTCTTCACTTTGATCTCAGCTACATTATTTCTCTTTTCTAATCCTCTTTGATAATGACAGAATTCTCAGAGTTTCAGCTAAACTTTTCCAGGTTTGGATTCCTACTGAAAACATTCTCGGCCTGCTGAAGTGAATTGGATATATCTAGATTAAAGACCACTCCAATGACCCCAACAGTACTAGCTAGAGATATTTGAGATCAAGTATAGTATTGCTAATGGAACTAAAAGTCATCTGAAATCTTAGTTTCAACATCTTCTTTTGAAGGTATTAATGCAAGGTTTCTAACACAATACAAAAAGGCTTGTAAGGATATTTTCTGTGTGAAGGAAATTCATCAGTACTGAATTAAGAGGGCACTATGAAGAGTATTTGTCTCTGCTCTGAGGGTAGATGATGTGATGTACTCTTCAGACTGGGTTCATCACCATCTGTTCAGACTTAACACTCTTGTTACAGTGCAGTACCAAACTATGGAATTTCTCTCCATCCTACTCCTTTCCAGTTCTGTCCATTATGAACCTGGCTCTGAATGTGTGGAAGTTCTTTTGCTCTTGCTTGGTACAATAATTTGAGAAAAGCACAGACTTTAGGAACACCACCAACAGCATCAGTGAAAGCGACTGCTTTGGTGAGTCCATCTGAAGCCCAACACTGATCACTTTTCTGGTAACTGCTGCCCAGATCTGACTCCAGTCCTTAATTCCTCCTTTGCCGTGCTGACAGTGATCAAGAACTATGCAGTGTGATTTTTTGCTTGTCACAGGAACAAGCAAGGATCAACTGTTGACTTCACCTGGGCGAATGGTTTAATCATGGCAAGTACCTTTCTTCTACTACTATGTATGCAACAAATTGAGGTGCTAAGAAAACTGCAGTGTTGTGTTCTTACCCAGTGCAATTTGCAAACTCTAGGAAAGGCTCTATAAAGACTTAAATGGGAGTTAGTTATCTGTTTCTTGCTTGTTCATTTTCCTCTCCCTTTCCCCATAACTTTGCTAGAAAGAAAACTTTGTTTCACCCTTCCCTTATTGTGGATCATATGGATCAGAACAGGATCTTGTTGTGCACCTTGTTTTAATCAAGATAGGCAGCGATAGCACTAGCAAAGGAGCCTATTTTTATCATCTGAGAAACAGCTGTAGTTGAATCAAGAAATAAATTGCAGGCTAAATGAAATTTCAGTGGTCCCGAGTATGGTTATCACCTGTCTCCAGAACACAGTTCAAGAACACATGCAATAGGTCCTAATACACATACACGTGTTCTGGGGTGAGACTGATTAGGCGAGGACAACATTCTAAGCCACATTGAAGAAAGACTGAAAGGCTCAGTTCATTCACCTCCTATTCCCTCCTATTGCCCATTCTAGAAAAAAACACAAGGTGTCTTACTACAAATCCCCCAAATTTCAGCTTTTGGTTTTGGCAGGTGGTTGCACTGAAAAAGTGTTTGCAGATAAACAGGGTGAGAGAGAAACCAGGCAGGCATGCTGGCACCAATGACCCTGTATTTAGAGTAATGCTGCAAATAGCCATAAACAGGTTAGCTAAGAAGTTCATTGGAATAGCGTCATCTGAACAATTGGGAGGAGGGGGAAGTGTGAGTTTAACTTTTTTTCTGATTGCTATCCATAGTTAAGATCATCTCCATTGTCAAAGGGAGGCTTTAGAGACCCTCTGTTCATTTGGGCAGAAGCAAAGCTTCCTGGTAAGAGGGCTAGAGAGATCCTTTCCTATTAACCCTTGTGTATTCCATGATTCACTACATTATGTGGAGGATAAATGCTCCAAAGAAGAAAGGTCTGGTATCAATAGTATCATTCACTATTTGTGAGAAGTTGTCTGTCACAACAGACCTGGTAGAGAAACTCATGGATAGAGGCAGTCTCTCCCCCAGTGAGTTTGTCCTCTAGATGATGACACAGACCAAGGTTCGGAAAACAACGTAGGATTACTTTTGGGCTGAGGGTATGTGGACTACATTCTATCAGCTCTTTGTTAATGACTACAGTGGCTACATCAAGTCCCCACTCAAGTGAGCCACACTCTTCTGACATCAAGTGGGGAAGTTCTGGGATAAAGTAGACAGTGGTGTTAAGGAAGTTTTGAAGGTTGGCTTCAAGGACAGCACATTCTTCTCCTTAATTCAAAGTCATCTCTTTTAAGAATGAGACTTCATTTTATGCTTTCAGTTTCTTCTTGTGAAGAAGGATTAAGCTGTATCTGAAGCTGCAAGTTTACAGCAGCAAAAGAAGGAGGTATGAGTTAAAAAACATTTAAACCTGAAAGTAACAGCTGGACATAGATAAAGTATGAGAACATGAATCTTTCAGGCTGTAGCTGACAATCAAACGCACTGAGAGAACTTGTTTTTTCCATCAGTATTTTCACATGGCTCTGCCTTCAGGCTTCAGGCAAGACCAGAGGCAAAAGTGCCAAAATATCATGAGAAAAGCTGCTCTTGCAAAATTTCTGGCCTGACCAGAAGTAGGAAAATCTCATGAAAGACTGTTCTCGTTTGCTCTCCAGCCCTGCTTGGCACGTCCAGGAGGCTAAACCAGGTTCCCCTTGGTTTTGAACCATATTTGAATTCTTCTTTGGTTTCTCATGTCTTTTGTAAATAGTACTCTGTAAACCTGGGGTATGTCAGCTGTGCTGACTTGACACACTGATCCCCAGACCGGTGCAGACCAGCAGTGATTAAATGTTTTTCAACCTTGTCTAAAAAGTATAATTTACTACCAAGTGGCAATCCTGAGCCTATTGCAGTGGGAGCTATACAAAATTATAGAAAAATACTTTGGCCACAAGAGCTGACTCTAGTAGGTAAGATGGGATTTTGCCACAGTTCCCCATCCATAAAACATGGACATACAGTATTGCTAATATCCCTAACACAAGTGTATACAATTAGTCAGCATTCAACCTACATCTTTTTGAATCTCAGTCCAGATCTTAAACCACAAGACCATTCTCTCACTTCCAAATCAATGTGTTACACACTACAAGAAGTCTAAATGCAAACAAAAATATCTGAAAAGAATGTTGTGCAGGAAACTGGCTGGGATTCAGTCTGTTGCCTCAGTGAGTTCGCAGTCAGCCTGACTCTGACCATGTAAGCTTGTATGTTCTGTTGTTGTGCCTGTGGTAGACAGTAAGCACAACTGATTTTAAGGTCAACATGCACATCATCTGTGCTCACTGAAAGAAAAAAAAATCTAAGTCTCACATTCTGAAACTAGTAAAACTAATGATGACCTACAGAAGAAAAAGATGTATTTTTAAAATACATGATTTAGAGAATACATGACTGTAAAGTTGAGTACTGTAACTACCAAACAAAGGAAAGAAAGTTGGGAGAGCGTGCTGACTCAGCAAGCCTCTGTGGAATCAAGTTCTCCAGGAATTTTTCCATTAATTTAGTGTCAGTTACTAAAAGCCATATACTTTTGTTCACTTTAGAAATTGCTATTTTAGTTGCTACAATGTAATTGAAGTAAGAATGTACTTCTCATTAAACAATCCCCTTCCTCCATGAAATAAGCAATTTGATTGATTTCAATGAACTACAGGCACATAGTCCAGTTTCTCTTTATATTAAAGAAATGAGACAAAACCCCCATGCTGTTTTCAACCTATATTTTACAGTTATGACATGTAGCCAATAGCAACATGTTGCACTGAAGGTCCAGGGACACACACACTTACCAGAGAGGACCTGGCTAGGATTTTGAAAGGCATGAATTCCCTGGAGAGAATCTGTGGGGTACTGCAGTGCCTCAGGGCAAACTGGTACAGCCAAAGAATATATTTCTGACTGTGCTAGAAAGATGCCCCATGCAAAGTCCATTAGGCAGAACAAACACAGTGCTGTTTTACATGATACGAATGGATTCTAAGGGCACATCACCGCCTACTTGTAAAAAAGGATCTTCTTTGTGATTGAAATTCCTGAGCATAGTGCACACTGCAGCTAAACTGGGGAGGTCTGCACACAATCTCACTGTTGTATTTCTATGGTGAGTATGTGGTACTGTGGAGGACAATAGCAGATGGGACTGTTCAGTCCTCACTGAATAGTGCATGGGATTATCTTTCGACCTATAATATTTTTATAACTTAGCAGAATTGAACTTTCTGGGATTTAATACATGAAGCAGTATCAAAGAGCAGCTTCCGGACCAAAAGTATTTAGAAGTAGTCCATTATTTGGCCTAAAGATGCTGTGATGCAGAGCTTCACACTGATACAGTACAAAGACAAAGCATTACTAGTGGATGTTGTACGCAAGCTGCTGTAAGACCAGAGCTGTCATAGAAAACCTCATATATTTTAGGAAGGTTTCCAACTTTTATTTTCTGTATTTATTTTGTATAAAGTAGTTGTCTGTTCCACTACTAATATTAGTTAATAAATAGTAGTTGAGAAAACTCACTTTCTAGTTTTCCCATCCCTCTGGGATCAGGCACCTTTGTGACTGTGTAGAAATCCAAGACAAGTGACCATACTATAAATTACTAGTAGTCTTGCTGCACTTCTGGATAAAAGAGGACAGCGGCTGCAACTTGTTAAAAAAAAAAAGGGAGTGATTAGATTTTGTTAGCTGACCAATGCATTCCTCAGAGTACCACTACGTTTTTCATTTCATCTAGTGCCTGAGAATTACAACTTTCCTCCAAAGAAGTAACAAATTAAGATCTAACTTTGATTGCAAAATAACAAACAATTGCCTCCCAGAATTTCTCTTCTCTGTTGGTTAACCATCCCCAAGTGCTTTAAGCACATATTCTCTGAACTAGCAGAGTTTTGATTAAGGATTATTTTCCATAGACCCATCACGGTTATCTGCCAACTGTGCTGGTTTTCTTTTCAGAAGTACACAATTAACTACAACTACATGACCACTACTAAAACAAATTACTATTTGCTGTATGTTTAATTTCTCTTTCTTGGGTAGCCCTCTCGAAAGTGAAACAGTGTTAGTTAAAGGTGAGAAAATGATGAAGACATAAATACTCTCATAAATGGCACTAGAATGAGTCACCACCATGATACAGCTCTCTCACTAAAATGATGTGCCAAAAGCAGGGACGTTCAGTGTAACTAGCTCTTATTCTTTTCTAGTCCTGAGTTCCTGTCTTGACTAGCTTAAGCCACAGCTCTGAAAATATAAAGCTGAAAGGGAAATCAATGCTGGGTTGATTTAACAGTGAGACAGAAATTAGAAGAGTGACAACAACTTACACTGGCATTTAGGAACCATTAGTTTGAGTGATGATGTATATTTATGCATGTAGAAGGTGTTCAGGATTGATTTGCATGCCTTAAAAATGAGTTACTGGCCTTAGAGCAAGCCCACAAAGTGTGATTGAAAGTGTAAGAAGCAAATGGGGAGGGAGAAAAAGTATTTCAGAGAAACTTCCGTATCAGAATAGCAAAATGACTAGCATCACAAATTCAAACATCACTGGGCAATCATGAAAGCCAGTTAAATAACTTTTCTCCAAATTGATCTGAATAAAAAAAAAAGTTCAGAAAATAATATTTGAGTTTATTTCTAAGCTTCTATTAGTTTGATAAAACAGAAGCTATGCTGTTTCAACTGGGTTTTTTTATGTTTTGTGATTTCATCGACGCACAAAAAATTTGTAATTTTTCATCAAATATAAGTTTGAAGTGCTGTTCTTCTAACACCTTTTTGTTCCTAGAATTTTTATCTATTAGTCTTTATAGATAAACATTTAAGATGCGATATTACCTGCTTATAATTATACAATATTGCTATAGGGCAGGGGACCCTAAGTAGAATCATAATTACACCAATACAAACAATTATACAGATTGGGTTCAAAGCCAAACATTCAAAATTAGAAAGGCTTTTATATTTTGGAAAAATACTAGAACAGCATTGACTCTTACTCATAGTGATGACTTAGTAATTCAGTGTCACAAATTCACCATTCCCTGAATCAGCCCCATAGGTCAATTGGTTGTAACGAGTGCTTTTCAGTGTCAAAAGCAGTTTAGGGGTGAGTTGAATCTGAAAATAAAAATTCATTGTTTTTAATATGTGGATGCTGAAGCAAACCCGTCTTTTGTTTCACTTTGATATTATTACATGGAGATGTAGCCAAAAAGAGGAACGTAGGTAGTAAGGACTATTAAATCTGAGGAGTGCATGGGATGTGGCAAATAATGAAGAGATCAGCTAACTGATACAGTGATCCCAATCACTGCAGAAGTGGCACAGGACCTTGTTTTAGCATAGGCAAACTGAAGGGCTACAGCTTGTTACAAAAATAGAGGTTTCTGCTCATGCGAGTGATTCAGTATCAGCTAAACTTGAGTTTCCAGTATGACACTATGAAAAAAATTACCTTTTTCTTCATCACTGATGAAGTGCACTACAGCTCTGTTCTTTTTGGTTTGGTTGTTTCTAATCAAGGCTAGTCATTAAAAAGAAAAAGAAAAGGCTGCTCTAATTTAGTTCTCTGAGCAATTAGGTCAGCTGTGCAGGAACAAGCAGAAAGTTTACTACTTCCAAGGATCTAAGTGGGTAGTAAAATGCTGGGAACAGCGTGTGCATCTGCAGCAGGCCAGCTCTGCAGCACTGCCTAACATCTGAGCCAAGGCTCTTGGTGTCAGCTGAGATGCAGGTATTCAAAACTTGTATTGCCAGCCTTGGATCAGAAAGAAGCAGATAGGTTTCTAGGGAGTGGCACTGGACAAAAGGGGGTGTGTTGGGTTTATGTGGAAATGCATGGAAAAGTACAAGGTACAGTAATTGTTCAAGGAAGTTGCCTTGCCCCTTCTGACAACTCAGGATTGGCATAATCATTGCGATTTTGAGTTCTTTCCATCACATGAACATGACAGCTATATGAAGTCAGAGTGCCACACCAACTGAAATTCTCAGCTAACAGTATCTTCTGGCTTTTCCTGTTTGATACTGTGGACCAGATAATCCAGTGTTACAAACAGATGCATCCTAACAGACTTGAACAGAATCATGCTCATTTGTCTTTGAGGGTTGACCATGTTGGGCTTGCCTGCCTTGACCTTTAAAGCTTAACACACAAAACACTGCTGCAAGTTGAGGAGAGGTGGTGAGGTAAAACCCAGCAAAGATGGAGAAGAGTGAAGATCTTGAAAATCTTAGTCCTGTAGTTATGTTTAAAAAGGAGAACTAATAGCAAACTAACTGCAACACAAAATCTGCAGTGCAAAGAATATTCTCTGTCAAGAAGCTGCTGAAAATACTAAAGCCAGTGCAGATATTCTGACTTAAAATGGAGTTCTGCTTTAGTTTCTCTTTCTTTCCATTCTCTCTCATTAAATTGGAACAGAGAAAATGGTATTTGAGGTGGTTAAAATGTGTACTCCATATAATTGTTTCTGCATGTGTTAATCCAATGCATTCAGTGCTTCATCGTCCCCAGCATCTGAAATGCACTGCCTGCCTCAAGAGAAGTTTCCATGTCAACTACTTAGATGGGCAAAGTTCTCTCAATTCATTGACTTGACTGGTTTTTTTCCCAGAATGTATTTAGGGGAAAAAGCTGCTTTTCATAATCATGGTTATCTATCATGACTATAGCTCTTACTTTCTATTTTATGGGATTGGTAGGATGGTAGCTCTGAAGAAGCTGCTTCCAGAAGTGGAAATTGCATGCTGCAATGCATGCAACCCTAATTCTCTACATGACAGTGCACTGTACTGTGGAAAGTGCAACTGTTTTAAGCACAGCCAGAGTTTAGGTCCAAGTGACTTTTAATATCCTACGAATCACATATTTTAGCATCCACCTTGTTAGACTTTGGATCTCAGATGGCAAAAAGGTGGCCATCCCATCTTCCCTCACACTGAAAATCTCTTCACCATGACTAATGCGTAATTTAAAAGGCTCCCCCAGATTCTGTCTAGTGTAGCTGATATGTAGCATGAGAGAGATTAAAGAAGACAGAGTTAGACACTTTTCACTGGTATCCAGTGGCAGAGGAGATCTGATCCAAAAGACAGTGGGCACAAACTGAAATACCAGAAATTCCCTTTAAATGTAAGAGGAGCTTTTTTAGGGTGAGGGTGACTGAGCACGGACACAGGATGCCCAAAGGAGTTGTGGTGCCTTTATCCTTGGAGATACTCAACACCTGAGTAGTACTGGGCAGGGGGTTGGATTAGCTGATCTCCCCAGACCCCTGCCAACCTCAGCAGGTTTGCTGTTTTTGTGATTTAATATTCCAGAGTCACATGGAAGGTCTCCTGTAAAGTTCCTGTATTTTGAAGAGTAACAGGGAGAATAAAAGTGGTATTTAGTAAGAAAAGTCTGGGGAGGTTTGCAAACATCAGGGGGTTTTCAACTTTAGAAGTTTAATATGGATGTGCTGAGCACCTCATTTCTTGATTTATATATGAATGCAAAAGTACATTAGATTAGATTTTGAAGAGGGCTGAGTGCATGACAATTTCTTTTTAAAATACCTACAGATCTTTAGTGGATTGTTTTCAGCTGTCTTCACTTTTTACAAAAATTTGAGCAAACATATTTCCTGGTCCCATACTTCAGGAAAACTAAAAATGCTATTTTTGTTGTAAAGAACAGTCTCATATGAATTTAGTAACCAGCCATAGTTAAGCNTACAGATCTTTAGTGGATTGTTTTCAGCTGTCTTCACTTTTTACAAAAATTTGAGCAAACATATTTCCTGGTCCCATACTTCAGGAAAACTAAAAATGCTATTTTTGTTGTAAAGAACAGTCTCATATGAATTTAGTAACCAGCCATAGTTAAGCAAAAAACCTGAATGTCAGAATTTTGGTAACCCAACTGCAGGTTAAAACTGTACGAGACTGTTCAGATCCAACTAAAACCAGACTCCCACAAATAAAACCAATTTCCCACAAATTGATCATAAATGAAATGAAAACAGACTATTTTGATCTAGAGGCTAGATGTTTCGTTCTACCTGTATGAAGTGACACTACATCAGCAGAAAAGGTTCAGCTTTTTGTGGTGGAACACCAGTTGTTCCAGTTCTGTATTCTGGGGGATGTTTATCTGATCAGCCCACATTATTTTCTCCAACAGAAAATCAGGGAGTCAGGGAGGGCTTAAAAGAAAAATCAGATGATCTGTCTTCTGGACATGTACAGTATGGTACTTTTTACAGTGTCCAAATACAGTTATTTATCTCTGCCTTAAGTAAGAAGGAATCAGGATTTTTTTTTTTTTTAAAGAATCAGTAGGGAATAAATCAACTTTACAAGGAGGCAGTGAATATTTACTGCTGGTTATTCAACTGCTGGCTAAGTCTGACATGGAGTCCTACGAAAACTTAGTCTGGGCTTTTTCAAGAACTTCAAATTGCTTTTTCATAGATCTGAAACTATACATTTAACTAGTTCTGCTCACTGCACTTTGGCTATGTTCCTTGCTGTAACGTAACCACCCAAGGTATGCTAAAATATCTGGAGAAGAAACCACCGTGTCTTAACTTGAAGGATGTGCTAGCAGATAAACAACATCTTTTCTAGAGTGATTAATAAAATCGCAGTGATGAATGACATGACAGCCACTGGAGATTAAAAGAAAATAATGGAAAAAAGGTTGAGTTTGGAAAAGCTAGATGAGGCTTGTATTTCTGGGAACCATATACGGGAATGTGAGAGCTGTGCTTTCTACTCCCCATTACATCTGTTTTGGTGTGCTAAATATCCATTTTTCAGCCTTAGTTCTCTCACACCAATGGAAGGCACCTCGGAAAGGAGACTGAACGGGTCAAAATATTGATCTTAGATACTGGGGAAGATAAATGAGGGATTTAACTTTAGCAGCTGGGTAAGGAGAGGAATTGATTGGGAAAGAATTTCAAGAATGGAGGTGAGATAAAGAGAAAGTATGACATGATGCAGAACGTGGGGTCAGCAGGGTCAGACCCTCTGTATGTGCTCCAGTAATTCTGCTGGAGTGAGGCAACAGCCTGTTTCTGAAGGCTGACCATCCCAAGTTGCTTGTATCTGTCTTCAGTTCCTACTGAAACAAATAGGTTTTTTACACAGACAGAGATGGGAGCTAAAGTCCTTATTTAAGTAACCTTAGGGTGATGTTGCACAGTGCCCTCTGATTATTTTTCAACAGCTGGTAGTCTTCAGGCGACAGCTGTCTTCTCACTTCTCTCACTTCCCTGGCTCTTATCTCTACTAGCTTCTGCTTTTGGCCCTTATCAGACATCAAATATATCAGGGCATTTTGTCAGAGAAGACTATGAGGCAGAAAGAAAAGACATGATAAGAAATGTTTATAGAGAGTGATGCTTTCATAAGATACTGCTCTTCCTCATGTAAAAGAATGGCAAGGTCCAAGGGATTGCACTGAGGTGGTTTGCATCCTTCATGGAAAGGATCATTTAGCCTGCCCCCTTCTAGAGCAGTGACTGATTACAGCTCTGCCACTGGTCCCCACTGCGGTTTCTGTGCACAGTCATCCTGTTCAATCTCTGTGTACAACTACCAGAGGAACTGGTTAAAACAACACAGGCTCTAATGCACAGTCTGCACACTGCACCCAGCTCCTAACCATCCATCACCACAAGTTATGACCACTGTGAACCGCAGTTCAGATAAGAGCAGCTCATGAATAATGAACAGCTTGATAACCTGGGCCAAATACATAGTAGTGGATGTGTACCTTGAAGTGCCTGTAGTTACAGAGCAGCTCCCTTTGTAGGAGGCACAAATTTCAACAGCTCTGTTCAGTCTGACAGCAGAGAGGTCTGGAGCCTTTGCAGATGCTAAACTATAACTGAGCAGCATCCATGAGTAACTGTGCCATTTGACAGCTGCAAGATTTACTTCCATCATAACAGGTCTAATCACAGTGTTCCACAGAACAGAGTGCAATACTGAAAGATGTGAAGCTGCGCCATCTAAATCTACAGACTGCATCTCAACAAGTAGGGTTACAGGACTTTTGCATCAGAAGTAGCCTGGCCAGTGGCCCACAGCAGGGGCAGAACTTGCCCAGGCCTGCAAGCACCATGGTCAGACAGATCCGGGAGATGTGCAGCCACTGAGAGGAGGCCACTACTGTCGACCACTCTGCTTTCAGTCACAAAGGAAACTTCTTGCAGCAAAGCAGCACTTTGTGACTTGGCTTAAGTCAAATACACTTGAAATGAGGAAAGCTTGCAATGCCTCATGTGCCTATGGAAAGACGCCTCTCGGAGTCAAAACAAACCCTGATGCATTCTACTGTTCTGGGAAGTACAGAAGACACCACTTTTAATTATTGATTATTAATGAATTATTTCATTATTCAGTAATTCAGTAGTAGCACTGACTTTGGGATACACTAGATCTGTTTAGGGCTCAGAGTAACTGGTAACATAATCACTCAATTTCTTCTCACTCTTCCACCAAGAATCTTGACTTGCTATCAATTTTACCTTCAAACCATCCCCTTGCTGCCCTGTGCTCTCTGAAAACACACTGAAATCTAAAGTTTCAGACATTCTAGGAATCTTTCCTGATTCTTTTTTTTCCATTCTCTGAGAAACCCGATCCACCAGAAGGATGGGAGAGCTTATTGTTTTTTCGTCTGACATCTGGATTTCATTAGCAGACTCATGCGTGCTGAATCAGGAATGGCAGCTCAGAAGAAAGCAGACGAGAGTTAAAATTACGTTAATGCTAAGAAAAAACAAGCCCCCTTCTCTACTCCAACTTTGCAAACAAACACGACATGTGAGTCATGTTGTGAGCTCAGCACAAACACTACAGCCATATTAGCTGTACCCACTAATACTGGATATATCGCACCTCAAGCAGCTAGAGAGGAGAACTATTATTTACTTACATATGTCAGCACGTAAAAAGACCCCAACCAAACCTTTCCAGTAGTTTCACGTTAATACCACTATTTTGCAGGTTTGTACTATCTCCTACCTTCTATTTAAATAAATTCAATATAGTACGAAAGGAAGTAATTTATCACAAACTAACCATAAAATTACAGTCAAGACTTGCTGCTTAGGAGACTTCTGCAAACAACAGCAGCAAGAGAGACCACTTTTTTAAAAGCTTAACAGGAGTGTCAGCAGTGGCTGAAAAGTCAGACTGTTGTTAATGAGCACAGCTTTCACTGCAGAACAGCAGAAATAGTAATACAAGCAGTAACTCTGTATCAGAGCTGTACATGGCGCTACGATAACAACCTCTGGATGACTGAGAGAGCTCATCTTATTTGCTAAGGCTGATAGTTGCTGGCATACAATATCTACCTTTACAACCTGCTTTATCCTTCTTTTCCCTCCCAGTGCAGGACATCTGGCTCCCAGATCTCGAGTGCCACACTATCTAGTCAGACAGCCCTGTCTTCTATGGGTTCCAAGAAAATGAGGAGACTCAAAGTATCATTTGTGTCTGGGTCACAGAGAGAAAGGGGGATTGACAAGAAGCTTTTGGTCGTGTTTTAGGAGATCTGATGAGTCTAGGATAAAGAATCTAGCAAAATTGCAAAATAGGAAAAAGCGGAGAGGGCAGAGTGATTAAAGATACTGGAGAATAGCTGAAAGAAAAAAAGCTGGAGAAAAACATGGAAGTCAGGCTTTGACACTCCTCTGCAAGTCACCTCAAGAAAAATTCATATAGCATTGAGACAGGTCTCTATTCCCTCTTGAGGGCCTCACCTACACATTTAAGGACCACATGACATCACATAGGATACAACTGTGTAGTATACTTACATTAGCCAAAAATTGATAGAAATTTCAAGTCACTAATGCAAAAGTGACTAGCATGCTGTAAAACCACAATATGGTTCGTTTCCTATGTGTAACAGCACTCCATGCTGCCTCAGGAGATATGGATACCACCTTTCCTCAGAAAGGTACATGCCTGTGGCACGTGATATGCAGGTAAATACGTATTTCCCATCACACACATCAGGATAGGGATGAGGCCCTTTATTTATACAAGTAACTCTTTTCAAAGAAACTGGACAATTCATGGGCTTGATTTGATTTTCCACTTTCTCACGTTTTATGCAAACACTTTACCAGTGGCAAGTGCAGCACAAAAGCCACTGCAACCATTTTGATGCTGGTTTGCCCTCGCATAAAGTGTACAGAGAATCTGGCCTGCGGACACCTGACATAACAGGAGGATTTTTTTTCATGATTTTTGAGAAAATTTAGAAAGCAGCAGTGAGGTTCGTCTTTTTGTTCTAATCTATCAAACCTTCTTAACTAGAGTTTACAGAAATCTGTTTTAAGTAGCAGAGCTCTAACTTGCTATTGAAGAAATAGAAAAATGAAGAAATACAAAATGCAGGTCTGGAATGACTGCTATTACATTTTGGTTTTTAAACGTATTTAAACCAAAGCCACCTTTCTACTTAAATGATGAATCTCCTTTGATCTTCTAGGAAAGCCTTTTTGTTTTCCATTTATTTGAAAGAAGCCTTTCTCTTCCCCACTTTTTGCTCTGTGTAATTTCAACTGTGTAATAAGGAGTTTGGGAATAAGAGAAACAGGACTTCTACATAAAATCATCTCAGAAGCTATCTCTGCTCTCATGAGCCTTCTGAGGGTCTCCTTTCCTTAAAGTGCCCACGTAAGACTGACAGGGTAGAGTTAGGGAGGGCTGGGTGTGCACTTGGGCTGGGTGTTCTTGGCTGCCAGCTGGTGTGGGCAGCCTGGCTCAGGTGCAAGTATTGATTTGCCTGGGCTGTTGCAGAGTTTTAACTATAGTTGCACACCTGCAAGGTGGTTTAAAATTAGAAATGGACTTGAAACCAGTATTTTGTATGTGAAATCTTTGAACCTGGGAAATGTTCAGGGTTACTCTGAACTCATGTCCAAGATTATAGTTTGAGACTGTGTTGAAGACTAGTTGAAATGTGTTATTTCTCTGCAGAATAAAAAAAAGAATTATTTACAGGGCTCAATAACACAGAAGATCTCAAAAGGTGCTGCTGTACTCCTATGCACATTTCTGCAGTCAGGGAATGAGTTAGAAACAAAGAGTAGCAAGTTTCTTGTGGAAAATCAGTCACAAATCTGAGGATAAACTAGTTATCAAGATTATGTCATTTCCAAAATGTCTGCTGTTGCTGCTCAAATCCCCAAATGTTTCAACTTAAGTGCCTGTATATGGGCTTTATTGCTTTAGCTAATAATTTGGCACTGACCAGGCTCTGAAATAAAAGGCTTATTCTTTGTTTTCTCTAATTACTATACAAACATTTTAGCTTTCCTGCCAAATGAAGGACATTTGGAAGAAAATTGTCTTAAAACCTTTTTTCGCAATTTTTTTTGTCTTAAAAAACAAGCTTCTACAAACCTGGGAAACGCCTCCTTAAATAAAAATCTTCTATCAGTAACATGACTGATAATTTATAGTATAAAATATAAAATGTTAAGGAATGAAGTTTACCCCAAGCCTCATGTCTATGAGGCTGACATTCCCTATATCAGTACAGCACAGACTTGTGTTCCTGATCCACGCAGTGCTGCCTTCTCTCCTGCTTCTCTCTCTGTCTCTCTCTCAGCCAGTCTGAAGGATATCTACAATCCTACCAGGCACAAATGACAACAGGTACCTGAGAAACTCTGTTCACATCTCATAGTAGACCTTTCTATAGCTATGAAAGGAGCCATATCCAAATATATAAGGCTCCTTCTACATTTATTGATATAAGCCAGATACAGTAAAATCCCACCAGTATTTGTGCTATACCAGGGAAATGGAACAGGTATTAACTTCCATTTAGTATCTTAACTTCTTGAGGCAAGTGAGACAATGGGAGGGAGAGCCAGGACTGACTGGTACATGCTGACAGCAGGAAGACGAGAGGAGCCCCCTGGGTTAGATTTGTGCCCTCACAATCTACTGACTGTCCTGGGACAACCAGGCAAGCAAGGAGGGGCTGAGCTGCCACTGTTGGCTGCTCCAGCAGAAACTGCTGATCTGCCTTTAGCCATTTGCTCTTGTTCACTGCTTTTGCTGTTTGCCAGCTTCCTCCTCTGGACAGTAACTCAAAGAGAAAAGGGAGGGAGAGACAGAGCTGTCACGCCCCTGACAGTCACTTTCTCCTCAACAGCCAGAGCGTTTTCCATTTCCAGGACACCATCCCAGCCTCTGCGCAGACCTTGAAGGCCTTCTGTAACTGGGCATGTGGTTTATCAGAAAATGCATCTTCATTTTGGAGAAACAGGAAAACAAGGTTCTGTTAAAACTGGAAAAGGGAGTTGAAATATTTACACTTTTGGCAGATGTGAAAATTTTTGGAATTTCAAACCAGAAACACCAAGATATAAATGTTCATTTTGGGTAAATTAAGCTTTTGAAACATTTCCAAACAAATTCTTGCAAAACAAATTCAAACCATTGCAAAGTTAAAAGCTTCCACTTCAGGTGTTTGCTTCAACTTTTGCTTTTTCAGCTGAACAGCTTGTTGGAACATATTTTCCTGGAGAAAATTCCTTTGGAAAAAAATGTTACTTGATTCATTTTTTAAATATAGATTAAATGAAGCTACCTTTTTACAGAAAGTGTTTGTGCATGGACATTTTGACAGGTGGTAAGGTTAGGGGGACCTCTTTCTGTATTTGATGGTGTAATGCCTGTTTGATTCTACTTTTATGTTTTAGCAGTACTGCATTTTGCAAGAGTATTTTATTTAAAAGCACAGTGAGGAAGGATTATGGTAGATATTAGAGCTGGGAGACAGAGATTTTGAAGAACAGTGATCTCTTATTGCAAAGCATGAAAATTTAGTTAATTTTCATAAATCACATTATGATTAAATTTGATGGGGACATTGGGAAGTCACGAAGTCCAACCTCCTGCTCAAAGCAGGACCAACATTCAGTTCATGTCAGGTTTACTAAGACTTTGTCCAGTCAGATCTTGAACGCTTCCAAGCATGAATGGAAATTCCACAACCTATATTCCCACTAAACCAAAATACTTTTATGAAGTGAGAAAACATGATTCACTTAATTTTCCATTATCCACTTCTTATCAGTGCAAATGAGGAATCGATAAACTAGTGCGGTTTGACCTGGTAGTTCTCTCTTCACCTTATCTATAAATCAGCTTGTGGAGGGCTGGAAACCAGATCCTACTTCCCCCCTCAAGAGGAATGCTCTCAGTACTAATTTCCAAGCTAAACACCTAATTATGGTTTATCAGTTTTACTGCAAACTAAGCAAATACCAAATTGTTAGTAAACAGAGTTCAGATTTAGACCAATGCAATAGCTATGTTCAGTTTACTTCAAAGGAGTTTATAAAAGTCTCTCAGTGACTTGCACAGGATTTGGATCTGGTTTATTGTGCAGGGTTTTTAAATATAAATTATGTGTGTTTAAGATAGTGAATTGTAATATTAGCATGCAGATATGCAACAGCAGAAACACAAGGCTGGGAGGTGCTTTGGGATGTTCTCCTCACTTGTCCCTGGACAGGATCACCAGTGCAAATCTTGATGTCTGTTTATCTACACTGTTCTGAAAGCCCTCCAACGATCAAGAGCCTTCCCAGGCACTCTACTTCAAGGCCTCACAGTTAGAGCAGCCTAGCTGAAGCCCAGTACCAGACTCATCACCTGTGGCCACGGAAAACAAACTGTGCCCTTCATGTGAGGCTTTCTACATATTTGCAAAGTTTTAATGTGACTTTTTGTAGGAACAAACAACACTGGTTCTTCAGTCTTTCAACACAAGTCATGTTTCAGAGACCCCAAATTGATTTTTCTCCTCTCCTACTTTACCCTGAATTTCTGTGCCCAACCTGGAGCCAGATGAGGCATTATTAGTGCTGAAACCTTATTCAGTTTAAATGCCAGGTATCCTTATGGTTTTGCATTTAAACAGTATTCATTTCCTGATATCCACCTTGTTGCCAGTTATCTTGAAATTATCTAGATAGTGAATATGCAAATGAGATTCAAAGGTGAATAAAAAGTAGTTGGAAAACCTCAATGAAATGAAATCCCATTCTGTGGTGGATGATCCAACACCTGTCACACAGCCCACTGGCAACTTTCACACAGGACCTGGGACTCCACTCCATGGCCACTGCAAAGACCAAGCAAGCATTGCTCTCTTAGAGTATTTGCCTTTATCACCTCTGTTTGCATTGCATTTCCCATAGGGATAAAAAGAAATGTTTGAACTCATATTAATACATAAAGACTGAACCACAGTAATAACGCCTTAGTCGTGGGCCTGAAGGAGGAGTTTGGTTTCGGCTGGACTTCCAGACTTTGGGGAATGTAATGTCAAGTAGTGTGCTAGACAGGAAAGGGGCACAGACACAGTTTACTAGGCATTTTCTGTTTTCTTTTTCACTATCTAACTGCTCGTACTTTGGTATGTTAGGGTTCAGTATCTTCTTCTCAAGCCCTCAGTTTATCAAACAACTGGACATAAATGCCACATACTATAGGCACATCTTTAAAAAAGAACTTTGGGAACATGCTCTCAAAACAGGGCTCTTCAAATCCCCTCTATTCACTTACAGCTGCCAGAGTTATTTGCCTCTGATAAATGGTTTGAATCCACAACATGTACAGTTTACTGAAAATTTCTGAGACAGTGCACAATTGGTATTTTTTGATCTTTCAGACTCTTAAACAGCTTACATTCCTAGAGGTAAGATGGATGTGACCAAATTATAGCCCACTATACTTTGGTTACAAGATTTCTGCAAGTCTTCACAATAAAAGTAGAAATTCTCTGAGAAAATATATTCAGCTAATCTCAGAAATGCTGAGAAAACTTGGCAGAGCTAAGCTCAAGCATATGAGAACAAAAAATAACAGCCTGCAATAAATTTTGTAGTATATTTAATATCATGGAGTTGTCAAAGTGGCTCCATGTGAGCAAAAAAGAAATTTAAAAATCTTAGCCAAGTCCAAATTATCTACAATAGTTTAACGCAGGTTCTGAATGAAAAAATAGGAATAAATGAAAGTAGCATGTTGTGTATAAACAGGACTTTTGAGAGCCTCACATTCTTCCAGTATCTTGTAACGAGGAATTTCAGTATGTGCGTAAGTATTTGCAGAATGAACACCTAAAAGCTACAATTTCTCACAGAACTACATGTAGGTGAAGAAATGTGCACTATACAAAATGGAGTATGTATCTAAATGTATCTCAAAGCTAGAGAATGAAGAGGCTGGACATAGAGATTTTTTTTCTGGAGTGCCACACGCAGTTTGAAAACAGTTACGTATAGCAGAGGTTTAACGCTTTTGCTCCATGTAATACAGGCTGACAGGTTCTCTCTGAGCACTGATCTTACTAATATCAGTGTTACTGCACCAGATACAAGTTCAACTGTTGTTTTCTTTTATTGTGTCCCATATTTTCACCTTTAGCTCTGCAAGAAGAACACTAATTTTGGTGATTCCAATACTGTTTTATTCATATCAGGGATTCCACTGTCAGGACTTTATTAACTCTCTAGGCCAGCAGAATTAGAGCATAAATAGGAGAGGCCTGTACAGCACCAGATTAAATGCCAGCAAGTATACTCTGATCAAAAACTATCATGGAACCTGAAAAATTAAGCCCAGACAGGGTGTCAGATTCCTCCAAGAATGGGGAGTTTAACCTCTCATCCTGTAACTGAGTAACAATAATATTTCACTCAGTTCAATACAGAAGACGCATTTATTGGGAAGCCATCACACAGCATCCAAAAACCTACTGTCAGAAACTATTATTTTCAGAGTGAATTTTAAGATTTTCTAAGGTCTGCAATCTCTTTTAATTCCAGAGCTCTTTGAAACATCTCTTTTACTTTAAAAGAAAGATAAATTCCAAGAGGTTTGTGTTTGTTTTGCTTTTTAAAAAAATTAAGATTTCTGAGCTAAACCCCAGAAACTTAAATTTTTTCCATCTTTGTAGGGATGCTAGATTTTCCTCATTGCCATCTTAGTCAGCCTTTGGTACCTGGAGAAATCACAGCTTTGAATTCCTTAAATGTTATGCACCTTTGAGATCCTTGCACAACCATAAGGCACAAGACAAATCAAATGAATGTTTCAGGCATGAGAGTTGCTCCAGTCTTACAGCCAAATAGCTGCCTGCTGAGCCAGCTCTACTGCCAAAGATCCACTCTATCTGACCACAGGGAGGGACAGCTTCAGGGCAGCATGATCTGGCAGACCGAGCTATGGACTAAGAAGAAAGGACTAAACTCAGCTTGACACTGATTTCTTCCACATCCTGCATGAAACCACAAAAGCAAATCTGTGCAAACTCAAGCAGCCACAGCAATTACCTATTGCTCCCATTGACTTGAATATGTGTTCTCAGGCCACTTCAGTTTTACAGGATCGGCTTCAAAGATCACTGTTGGCAGGGGAAAGACTCCCACTGTTGGCCACATTAATACGGACCATGCCACGCATTTCAGCCACAGATTTAAACATGCAGTGCAAAAAGAGACTAATGGTTTCCCATTACATGTATGTCTGCAGCAGTATGTCTGTACTGCTGTGAGCATGCACGTGCATTTTCCTCTGTAAGTACAATGTAAAACCGGGAAACATGCTGTGCAACATTACTCTGTCTCCCAGAAAATGGGATAAATAGTGGCAGTTCATAGTAATTTGACAGCAGAACAGTGATATTTTATTTTATTTCCCAGCCAAGTCTCCATGAGGTAAGGGTTCCTTGCCTGTACAGAAATTTACAGGAATTGTCAGAAAGGTTTTTTCAATGAGCTTGGCACTGGCACAGTATTTGAATACAATTAGGACAGAGACACGAGTAGATGGAACTGGTGCTCGGCAGAAACACCAGGTAGAGCAGTTTGAAAATTCTGAATACAGAGATGTTTTTCTGGATCTCCGAGCTTGGACTTCTGTTGCCTTTACTGCCCAAATTAACAACAGGAATGACATAAGCAATAAATGAGGTCTAGGATTGTGTATTTACTTTCCTAAGTAGATTTTTGAAAAATGACAAAGATTCAATCACCCAGCAACATCTTAAATGTGAACTAGGTGTTTTATTTACAAATGTCCATATAGACTATACCCCATTATTCTATACTTTCTGCATATTAAACTTATATGATAGGTCTGAGTTTAGGCTGATGACATCATGGAAGAGCAGTCATGTCCGTAACATTCTTACAATTTAAAGGAGCACGATTCATTTCGTATAGGCCACACTTGGTACAAAGGAACTCACTGGGTTTTTTTTACAGGATTTAAAAATAAAGATACAGTGATAATGGGTGAAAAGAGACAATGTAACTTTTTTTAAAAGGTCGTCTAAAAATTTCTGCACCTGCTATATAAAATAATGTCATAAAGAATCATATATCTTTAATATTACTGGCCCAGAACTCCTTGGTTTTTGTCCTGGTAAGGGAAAAAAACCCCTTTGGTTACCGTGCATATGTAGAGTACCTTTGAGTACACAAATAAGTATACAGTTTTGACAGATCTATATACATGTATATTTATATATTGTGCAATCAACCACTAGTAAACCTGATAAGAAAAGTACTCTCATTCCTTACCTTCCTTGCTATTTAAAGAGAAATACCTTGTTTATTTTTTATGGCACTGTCAATGATAATTTAAGAGCACTGCTATATTAAGAGCACTGCTTTTAACCCTTATTCTCTACACATTTTTCAGTTCATTCAAGTCAATGAGAATTCTGTATGTGCAAGAGTATCAGAGAGATATCAGTAACATGTCATTGTCTAAGCCACTGAAACTCACAAATTAGTTTTGGAAAAAATGTAGGCATGCTATAAAGATGATACTAAAGATAAGTGCTGGGTTTTTTTATAGATATAATTATTGCAACAAACAGCTTTTTGCAAATGTAGGCAAATTGGAAATGATGAATCGCAGTCATAACATTGCTCTTATTTCTAGCAGTTTCTTAAACAGAAAAAACCACTTTCTATCACTATATATGACACAAACTACACGCTAAAATAATGTAAGTCTGCTAAATCCCATTTCAATTTTCAGACAGGAAGTTGTGGACACGGTATTAGACAAATTGCAGATACCTGAGGTACTTAAATACTAAAGCTGGCAATTTTTGTTTATAATTATTTAACCTCCTGGAATATGATCATCACTTAAGATATAAATCTGAACTGATACACGCATTTTCATCAACTTTTACAACAACAGAAAAAGAACATATCTTTTCAGTGGTACTAACAGGCAGAATTAAGGGAGGACATTAAGTCCTAAAGTTGTTGCACAATTTCTTTGCTATGCAGAAAAAACTTCATAAAACACCCCATTTCAAAATGTGTTTCATATTAGGCAGTTTCATAAAAACAAAAGAAAAAGACTGTATGATTTACTGATTTGCATTTTTTCCAGATCAGATTAGTTTATCTCTTTTCTCTAACCAGGTTTAAGTACTTTAAAACCACATAGCTACAGCCTTTTTTTTTGGTAGGATTTGCTAAACAAATTTTATTTTTGACAGCACTAGCAAAACTAAGAATCAAACCCTAAGATTTTAAGCAGCACATATAATGTTCAAATTAAGAAATCCATTATTGTCAAAAGCAGTGGTAACAAATGGGGACTTTATGACAAAAGCCTGATCCTGCCATTGGTGCTCCCTTCTTGTGTACCTTTCAAGGTTTTGAAAGTAACTTGTGTACATGGGGTCACCCTCTTTAGACCTGTCCTCAAAATCAGATAACATAAGCAAAGTGTGTATGTTTCTGTGAATGCTTAACTTTTCTTTTTTTTCAAGAAAGTTGCTGATTGGACCAGAAAGCACTTGCCTGTGTTAGAAGAAATCTCCAGTTAAGCAGAATCAATTTCATATCACCTGTCCCTTTCTTAACAGAAACAGAAACGTGCACACACAGCAGAAGGCACTGACAAGCTCTGTTCTGGGATGCCACATGTACGTGTAGTCGTGCATGTGCAAGGAGGTGAAAAGCACAAGAGAACAGCCATGAGAAGGACAGGAGAATAGAGGGGCTGTACACTTTTTGTGAAGAGACTGAGAAAACCTGGTTTGGTTAGTCCTACAGACTGAACACTGAGAGAGGATATGATTGAATGCCGAGAGAGGATATGATTGCAGTCTATTAATACATCCTGAGATAAACACCAGGGAGGGATAAGAACTATTTCAGTGGACGACAATGTTGGCAGGAGAACAAATGACTGTAAAGTGGCCGTGAGTTACACTCATCCTAGAAACTGGAAGATTTCTAGTTAGGAGATGATTGAGGTTCTGGAGCAGCTTCCCACACCAGCAGTAGCAAGGGCAAAATACTGAAATGCTTCCCAAGTACAACCTGATCAGTTTTTGAAAGGGGCTATATGATATGGCTGCCTGTAACCATAGACTGCATGTGGTGAACGAGCAGATGTTTCCCTGTCCTGTGTTCCTTTACTCATTGCTCCCGAGCTCACAGGACAGTCACAGAGTATGCCAGTAGGAAGTCTTTCCATTTCCTGGTTCACAGAGAAATTGAAGACTTTACAAATGAAATCTGAAAAAAAATTATACGGGATGTGCAATTTAAGAGAATTAGTGTTCCTACACCTTAATTGTTCATATCTCCTGGATTTCTGTGTGTGTGTCTTCAATTTTCACTCACATGTTTAATCCCTAGTGCCTCAAACCATAAAAATACCTACGAAATAAACAATGCATTACTGCTCCAACACTGACACATTCACTTGGGACCATCTGTGTGAGCTGCAGCTTGCACACACTGATTGTCAAGAGACCTGTTGCATTCATTTGGTTTCTCACACAGCACAGTAAAACAAAGCCATCCAGCCCCAGTCCAGCAGTTTCTCACTGCCACACATTTAGTAGCTGGAGTTTCAATCCTCTTGTTAAGTAATGTATGCTATTACATGGTCCTATCTTTGCATTCTTCTGTAACATGCTAAATTAAGTAGATTAAACACAGAAGTCTATAAACCAGAGTACTTTTGATCTCCTAGCAAATTTCATATTTTTTTCCTAAAGAAGATTCTTACTCAATACAGATCTAAATAAGAACAAGTAAAAATATTTTCAAGTGCCACACCCAGGACTGCAAATGTACTTTCATTCCAGAGCTTTCATTAGAATTAATGAAAGATATACAGTGAAAGTAATAAAGTTAGTTCTATGCATAACAGCAAGAGGAATACATTCAAAGCTCATCTGATGTTAGACTTGATTTCATGCTGACCTTGCTCTGCTGGCAGATGTTTTTCTGCCTGTGTTTTGGTTTATAAATGTCTGACATCCTCAACAGCAAATTAACTGCAGTTAATTTTATGCAGATTAATTCTGCTGAAAGTCACACAATAAGAGGATAGGAGGTTAAAGTCAAAAAGATGTGGATGCTGGTAATGTCCACATCTGTGTTTTTTAGAGTATTGGCAGCATTTTAATTTCCTTGGGACTCTACATAGGATGTTGCTGAAATTGTGAAAGTTTAAGCCAGCAACACAACTGCATCCAGCTGAAACTTGAGAAGATTAAGAAACCTGGTACACTGTGGCTTGGGAGCCTCAGGAAGAAAAAATAAATTGCAGATTGGCGAGTGGTTTTAGTGCACACTGCTTTATAGCTCTTCTCAAAGGAAATAAATATTGCCAGCTTTGCCACTACAGAAAAGTTCTAGGAGTCAAAGACCATCACATTTTGTGAAGTATAGAAAACCTCTTCTGTAAGACAAAAAAGATTTTGCACCCAAAATACCTGGAGCCTGTGTTACTGCAACACTTGATACAAAGTTCTCTTTGAATGTAACAATTTCTTCTCCTTTAGCATATGTAACCTGTTATATTAAGTGCCATTGCCAAACTGACTACATAGAGTGCTGCTTGATACAAAATTACAGAGTAGCTATTTTTAAAGTTACCAAAATCCACTCACTCGTGTACCTAGATGAATGTCTTCTGTAATACTTACGAGGCAAATGAAATAGTGTACTTTGTCCATCGGCATTGTGATAAAGAATAGATTAAAAGAACACATGGCTGGTTTGGCACTTTGTCAAGATACTTCTTCAGTGTTACTCCCTCTAAAGTATTTCAGTCAAATTCTGTTCTGCTAAATCAAGGAATGATGAAAATCTTGATGAAGATTTTTTCAGAATATTATATATTCCTTACCTGGGGGCAGTCTTTGATGTAGTGTCCCTTGTTAAAGCAGAGGTGGCACAGGTAGTTAGGAGGTGGCCTCTTGCTGGGTTTTCTGGCTTCTGAAGAAAGGGATAGGTCAGAGAAATGCTCGGTGAGGGAGCTTAACCCATCCACAATGTTATTAAGTGAGCCATAAGGTGATGCACTCTTGTAGAGACTGCTGCTCAGAGCCTGCAAAAGAAAACAAATGTGCAACATCGTACTGTATTAAGGATTGTTCTGAGGGAGATCTGAATAGGGGATGGATAAAAATAGCAGGAAAAAAGTGATTTTTTTTTTTCTTAGGAACACAGCTGCATAACTGAGGGGAGCAATATACAAGCTATTAATAAACAGGTTTCACGAAGGCAGTGCAACGGAGCTGGCCACCCCACTGCTGAGCAACTATTGAGCTTGCCATGGTTCTCTTAGTCCAACCTTTCCACTAAGCAATGATTGCTTTCTTGTATTTGAGCATAATGCATTCATAGCACAGTTGGATTATGCAGGCAAAAAGCTGAACGAACAACTCACAAAACAGAACCCTTTTGTGTCCAAAACTACTTACACAAAGAATACTGAAGTCAGGGAAAGGAAAAGAATGCCAAGAAAAATGCAAAGTAACTTTTAATTTCCAATATGGTTAATCAGACAGTCAACACAGAGTCCCATGTTCAAATAATAACAAGAAGCATTGAGATCTACATCTGGTTTGCATTTTCGAAGGGGGAACCTGCTGTGATTTAAACACTTCCTGATAAACAGTAAATACCTAGGTTTGGTACTTCATCTCAATAGGATCTTCACTCTCTCAATCTGCAAATCAAAATCAGTAGCTCCTAATTTGCTATTCAGTAGTTTTAGAACAGCAGGAAACCCATCAACACCTAAATAGGTATTCTCCCTAATGGAGATAACAAGGATTAATTCACTTTAACCTCTTAAAGTTCAAAAGAAACTGCATAGTGGAGTTGAAAAGTAAATAAAAACTCTTTAAAAAATTAACATCATAATGAAGCACTGTAGAAATAGGACCAACTGTTGACTGTCCTTTCCATCCTCACATGATGGGACACATCTCACACAGTGTTTCCACCTTAGGTCTGCAATGCTATGCTCATGTAATTCTCCTGGCATCAGAGAATTACTGCTGTCTTAGGGGAAAGTGAGGTAAGAAGAGGTCGAATCTGTGCCTCTGTGCTGTAATTCTATTGAATTCAAATATTTCAATGGGGTCTTTATATGTGTTTTCTTGTGTTTATACATGTTATATATATTTTGAAGACACGCACTGAAATTGATTTAGAGTTTGTGAAATAAATCTGAAATTAAATTTATTTCAGAGATCTCAAACATTGAGGGTGTCTGCACAGTGAGTGTTTTCTGGGTGACAGTCACATTCCAAAAAAATTGCATTAAAGCTCCAGGCACAGGCACCTGGGTGAGACCCAACTGTCCCTGAATCCCACCCCACCACAGATGGTGTACACTGTACAGAAAAATTCAGCCTCATAATCTGCTTCACCCACTTGCACTATAGTCAAACACAACATGCTGAGCTCCACTGACCCCTCTTGCAAAGCTGAAGCTGGTGCACAGCAGCAGGATCAATTCAAGGGGCCCCAGAGTGGAATCTGATCTCACGTGGGACTTCACATATGTCCCGGCACTAAAACATCCTGTGTAGCATAATTCTGTGCTCATGCAAGATAATGTGGCTGAGAGGAGAATCAGCCACTTTGTTCAGGGGTTAAAGCCACAGATTTTAAAAGGAAAAGGTATTTCAAAAACTAATAAAAAGATTTTAGCCATCAAGCAACCAAAGATACCTCCAACGGTCACTGGAATTTATTTTCTAGGATTTATTGGATGCTATGAGAATGAGAAATTCTTGGCATCAAATTTTTAAAAGGAAGGGGAAGTGCTGTGGATGCCAAAGTAGTATTAATTAAGGGTCTTCAAGAAGTTCTTGTCTCCCTAGGAGCCACTTTCTCTTCTATACACTTGGAAAAATATAAAATCTTTCTTTTTAAGAGATCCTCTTGCCAAGAGATTCTTAAAGTACTTCACCTGCGTTACACCCATCAGTAACTCTGCAAATTCCTTATGATCTGATTTTACAGAAGGGTGAAAGTATGGACACAGAACGTGTGAAGTTACAAATTCTTTACCTATTGCCAAAATCTGGAATGTCTTCTGGGGATGTAGAATAACTCCAGCTCATCAGGAGGTTGCTATTTCTGCCCCCAGGGCCAAGTCAGTAATAAAGCAAAACATTATCTATCTGCTGTCTACAGTGGGCTTTAAATTGGACATGCTTTAAACGGCATGCAGTGGTGACTGCTTTCTTTCCTACATGTCCTTTACACTGAGCTACTGCCCTCATTAAAAGGGAGCAATTTGTAACCACGGCTGGATGTTATGTAACTCACTCGTCCACCAACCCTTCCTGGCATGTTTCAGGTCAATACTGAAAAACAAGGTGGCTCACTCTGGCAGCAAATCTTCACAAACTTTTGTTTCAACTGTGGCAGCCAGAAGCTGTCTCAGAGGCTAGGATCCCACTGGACTATGGGCTGCGCTGACACTAAACCATAACCTTAGCAGCTACCAGTGGTTCTGTGGCCAAAGTGTGGCACACGGCTCTAAAAGTGGCCACCTGGTTCAGCTGGCAGGGCACTTGTGCAATACATGCCACAGCTGGACACGGCAAAACATTCAGTCCACACACGGCACCGTGAAACACTTCCCTATAATCATCCTGAGGCCCAGTGTTAAAAAAGGAAGAAACAAATATAACATCCCAGAAGATGACAGTAAAGGAGAAGATGGACATTGCCGATGTCACTGGTACTTTAAAGAACAATGCATTCCTTTGGAAAATGCCTAGAGGATCCCAAGGTGCAGCCCATCCCTCTGGGTATAGTCGGGCAAACTGATCCAGCTGTTCCTGCCAATCTGACCTGGAAAATGGTCTTAAATCTGCTGGACTCCAAGTCACTGTGAAAAACACATCAATCTGGTACTTGAAAGTTGCTGTAAAGAGCACCAGCACAAATGGTGCTACATCCTGTTTCTAGCTCTGGAAATCTCCAGTTCTTCAGAAGGAGATGAGGAAATAAGCCATTTGCAAAAGCCAAGTTATATAATAAGGGCAGTAATGGGAGAGTTCATCTCGGCCCTTGGAATCAAATAGTGAAAGCTTAGGGCTTGTAATGAATGTGATGAAATGGTGATTGACTCCATTTTGTCAGTGTAAAAGACAAGGGGTGAAAGAATATTGCTGAGATACATAAAACAGTTTTGGTTTGCTTTTTTTTTCTTTCTGGGGCACTCAATTGAGCAGAACAGCAATTCAGCCCTTACTAAGTGTTTGCACTGCTGCAAAGGGGATTTTTAAGAAGGGTTTTGAATAAAAACTTGGAATTAGCTTCACACCAAAAGGGGATGTCCGGGGAGGTAATCAGAGTGCCAGCGAGAATGCTGATGGTCTCAGACAGAAAATAGAGAGGAAGAAAGAAATGCTTTCTGACTCACTCTGGTCTCAAGTGTATTAGGACTTATCTGGGAGATGGCAGGGAGAGTGCTCCTCTCACGAATTCCACCAAAAGCAATGACTGCTCTGTGTTCACAATGCACCACTAGCAAAGCCAACCTATTTGTTTAAACGGTAGACAACAGCACCTCTCAAACAGAGTCTCATTTTGAGCTTGAACAGGATAGAAAGGCTTTGGCAGTGAAAGGGTTAGTGCTCTCAAGGCGCCCGAAAGACCACACTGCATGTCCTAATTACAAGGCTCATCAGCCCAGCTGCAATGAATTCAGGATTTCCTTATCTTGCCGTACTGGGGGATGGGGAACCTGGTGGTAAAACTTAGAAACTGCCTTGGTGGGAGGTTCGAGCTGATACTGTGAGTTGGTCTGTTTGTTTGTTTTTTCCTTCCTATGAAACTTGTTGACTTAATTGAATATGAACCAAACTGAAAATCTTGTGTTGTATTTTCCAAAGGTAAGCTCTCTGCTGGGTAAATCTTTAAACTGCATCTGTTGGTGGTGTTGGGAAGCAAAGTTTCCTTTGTTTGCTCAGTGTTTCCAGTTAAAGGGCACATAATCTGTAAGGTTGCAGTGTGGTCCCTTTGTGAAAGAGGCAGCTATTGTCTTCTACAGCTTCCTCACTCTGATTTTCAGTTGGGTAACATATGTGAGTGATTCAAGAGTTCCAGTATTTAATTCACCTCTAAGAAATTCCTACTTAAGTGAATGACTGGCAAATGCTCTTGATTCCCTTGGCTGGGTCCCTGCCTTTCAGAAACATCTTTTGAGATTGATGTGTCAAGAGGTGGAAAAAGAAACACTGAAACACTGGCTTTATCTCTTCAGCTTATTTTTTAGCAATGGTATAATGCTGAGAAAAAAGACAACTGTTGGAAATACACAATGAAACATTTAAGCAAATAACTGGCAAGTCTTACTTTCCTTTTGGTATGTATGGCTACTTTACCTGTAAAGGTATTTTTCTAACAGAGACCAGAAAACACAGCACAAGAGCCTCTCAGTTATGACATTTCAGTCTGAGCATCTACCACAGCAGCTGTTATTAACAAGCAATGGCAACCTGTTTACGTGGGAATGGTATCTTCTTATTAGGCATGGACTGGAAAAGTGGAGGCATATCTGGAAAAAACAGTTTCTGCCCCAAGTTCAGTTTGTGGCTGCTGGCCCCTTAAGGCAGCGATAAAGAGGTACATATCCACCAGTTACCTGAAGCTAGAATGACTTGTGCTGGCTGGTGGGGGCTGTATCTGGCCAGTACATCTGTTTGATGCTCTAGAAGTTAGTATGATTGGTGCTCATGGTTCTCTCCACATTTGTTGTAGTTGCACATACTGAAGTGAGGTCCTGTAGCCTACAACCCAGTCCAGTCATCAATGCTGCCATAACATGAAATAGTCTGTAATTGAAAAGTGATGAGCAAAGAATTTCTGATGACTTATTTTTGCTTTAGTATGCTGCTGACCTAATAAAGCAGTCTTAACAGATAGAGTTAAGTTGAAGTCAACAGATGCCATGGCTCTTTGAAGTCTGTAGGAAAAGGGAGTTGGGTTGCCCTGTCATCAGTATGGAAAAAGTAAGGTTTTCATACACTGTAAATTGTAAATATTTTTCAGCCTATATGATGGTAACCAGACTAGCCATGCTAATTATTAGCCCTGCACCAAAATATCAAAAGTTGCTAAAGTTATTAGCTTGGATTTTCACAGAGATAAGAACTGAGTGGTACTTGTGCTGTGTCATGGATAAAACAGTAGGACAGAAAAGTCATTGCCCTCACTCAGTTGCTATTTTCATGTTGGAGGAGAGGGAAATCTGAGCTACCCAAATAGTTTATGTGTAGTATACAAAACATAACCCAAGGGCCTATGGCTGTCTTATTTGCTAGTGTACTAAGCCTTGCTTCTGACGTGGGCTTTATCCATGGGGCCATGCAATATGCGTGAAAGTGCAACAGTTGCACCAGAAGACAACCATGTTTGGAGAAGTGCACTTAAAATCTGTGACTTCTCTGTGCTTCAGCTCTTTGTAAGTGGTCAAAACAGTTCCCTGTTTTTGTCCCCAAAGAAAACATCCAATGCCGAATCACAGAATAGAATCATGGAATTGTTTAGATTGGAAAAGACCTTTAAGATCATCATCAATGTTTATGGCCAACCCCAAAGCCTTCTGAAAACAGAGGGATTAAATGAAAATACTGTAATAAATTTAGTTGTCTTAATTTGAGCCAGAAGAAATAGAGAAGTTTAATTATCAAGGCTGAACTGGAAAACCTCAAAAACTGCTCCTGTAGGGCTTGTGTCTGCTTTAGCTCCTCTGATAAATTGGATACTTTTACAAAAAAACAGCTTAAGAGTTTGTTCAGTAACATTTTATCATTGGAAAACTGAGAGCCAAGCTCATCACTCAGTGAAGAAAATGTTTGCCTGGAGGAAGTAAAAAAAGACTCAGGTTTCTGTTTCCTTCTGAAGTCAACTTTCAAGTCAGCTGTCAAAAAAATCTGATCTTTGGCCTGACTTTAGTAAAATCTGAATTACTCAAGTTCTTATATAAAACCACAGATAAATGTAAATTAACCAAGTAAAGCTTAATGCATTCCTGGCTAGTTAGAGTAGCCAAGTATATGTTAATTCATCCTTCTTCTGTGGGGGGTTTAAGGCAAATACATGTTTATGTTAAACTGCTAACACTAATGCCTACTTCTAAATATTTTCAGACAGACAGCACTAGGCCTTTCCTTCTGCAGAAACAGTATCTTAAAGAGACAACTACGAATGCAGTGTGACCTGCTAGTAGTTATGAAGTGAGTCATTGAAGGGTGATGAATCTTTAATCCAGCAGATAGACCTCTCTAATCTAGTTATTCCAAATCTGACAGCTCAGCTGGCTGTGGCTTCTCAGGTTGTAATTGCTGAGACTCTGCAGCACAGCAAGTGGGTCCAACATACTCCTCTGTGCATGACTGGTGTGTACCTTCAACCACAGCAAGGCTGGAGAGCAACACATGCCACCACCTCGCCTTGCTTTAGATCTGCTGGTCTTTAACACTTAGCTCCAAAGCTTTCAATCAGTTTCACAGATCTTCAGATCTTAAAAAAATCCCACTCCCTATGTACTATACAGTGGTAAAGTTACTCTGACAGTTCAGGAATTGCTCAGTCACCATCTCCAGGCTTGCTGGACCACAGGTAGGCCTTTTGGCTTTCTGCTAGTAGTGTGATCCTTCTTATATCAGCCTCAGGGCAGGGTTTGCTGTGGATATCAGTGAGGACACTCATTTTACACAAGGTACAGGGACTTCACAAAAGGCTTTTAAAGGCAGCTGTAGGAGAGCACAGAGATTTTCTGGTAAGAGGTGTGCAGTCTTGAAGGAATTTTCTAAATCTTGCACCAAGGTCTGCAGAGTTCCTTTTCATCTGCTGAATGCCCAACAACCGCCCGCTTACATTACAGAGAAACCCTAACACGTGAGCACTATATCAGGGACAACGGAGACCATTCGCGTCGCCTATTAGTTCAACACATCCCCACAGGAGCCCTGGATTCCCGGGCTGTCCCCTGCCTGCCTGCAGCCGGGTCTCCCCTGGCCGGGCCGCCAACCTCCCTGACCTTCGGGGAGAGGCCACGGGGAGGGCCCCGCCAGGCCCCTCTGTCCCACTGCCGCCTCGCGCTGCCCAAAACAAGTCCCTTTGGTCGAGACAGGGTTCTCCGGCGAGGAGGAGGTTATGGAGGCTGTATAGCATGAAGAGAGGGGAGAAACGGATGGACATGTTTTGATCCCTGCACTTTCTGTTAACATCTCTGCTTCCTGCAGGAAATCTTGTCTCAATCTGACCTGCAGTCTGAAAAACAAGAGTCGAGTTTCCTCTCATTTGGTAGGTCTTTTGACACTCCAAACGCAAGAAAAATAACACCCGGAAATAGATATGTGCCTGTTCAAGACACACTTAGGAAAGCATTTACCTCCTGTGCAGCTCTTGCACGATGAAAGGTTTTGCTAAGAAATGTCCATTTTGGGTTAAACAGAACTCTAAGTCTGAGACAGTTTTGTTTATATCATTTACATTCAGTAATGCCTTCTTGGCACAGAAACTTCTGCGATGGCTGCCAAAGTTTAAAAGAGGCAAAGCTAAGGTCGCTGTCAGAGGTAGAAACAATACATCATCTGCCCAGAACGGGCCCCTCGCAATGCACTGAGGGCCTCAGTTCCTGCACTCACGGGAAGACAAAAACTTTTATTAAATTGAATATAGTGAGGAAAATAAATTATTTCCATGTACTAAATGACAGGCTGGAATTTCATTTTGCGACTCCAGCTTTTAGATAGTTTTATCTACATTTAAAGCTACCCTCTTAATCAACTGTGATACAGCACAGCTTGAAGTGTGATCTGAGCAAGCAAATCTAAAACATCACAATATGCTTCAGATAAATTATAAAATAACAACTGAGTAATCTGGTTTCCAAGTAGATTTGCATCTTTTTTTTCTCCCCAAGCTGGGACTGTTAGAGGAATGAATCTATTATTCTACTAATTTCAGTTGCAATGTGTGTTGGAAAAGGATGGTTATATAAGAACACCTCTGTATTTCAAGGCTCACTGATGCTCAAACCCTCGCTAGTCCTCCATTTTCAGGATGCAATGACTCTACAATAGATCCTTTGCTTTCCTTTCAACCATAAGTATCCACAGCCCTAAATGACTACTTACAAATAGTTGCCCAGCAGGCTCTTAGTGTGAAGAAATATAGGCTGCAACTCCCCTGCAAAAATCACTGAGATACATGGAACTCCTAGAAGCAAGAGAAATCTATGAGAGCAAGCTGATCCCCTTAAAGTGTTTGCTTTGGTGGCAGTTAGCTGGATGAGATGTAAATACAGATTTCCAGGCACCCACAATCCTTCTGTGTAGGGTGTTGCACTTGTATTCATTGAAAAGAGACACCAAATCCTGCCACACGCAGGGAGTAGGTGTGGATGGCCATTTAATATAGCAAGAATTTATTTCTGCTTTGCATATGAGCTCAAGTCCTGGATCATGAGGGCATTTGCTAATCTTCAAACTAAATTTGTCAAAACACAAAATGTATTTCTTAAGAAACAGGTTTGGAAGACCAGACAGCAGTTCTCCCATCAGCAGCAGTTGAAAGAGCTAAGAAAAAGGGTCTACAAGAGGCTCCTTAAAATTCCTCTTAGTCAAAGTATTTGACTTGTTACTATTTGCTTACACCACAACATATGACAGAAAGTAATGGGCTAGGCTTGTGATATGTTAAAACTTAAAACCTACCAAAGCTCCCCACAGCTGTGCTGGCCTGGCTAGACAATGAAGGACATGGAGAAAGCCCAAGACTTGTAACCCTCCATTTATTCTGCTTTCCTCAAGTGAATCTGTCTATAATTTTAGATTCTGCTTTTAGTAGATCACAAATTGTTTGCTACGGTTCTGAGAATAAGAACTGACCTGCAGGAAAAACAAAGCGATCCAAGTTTTTACGCTTATGAAATACTGTCTGTCTGAATTATGTCAGGATTACTTTAAGATTTGAATAGCTTTTTAAAATTTAGTTAGTTGCTTTGATCCACTATAATTACTCTGGAACCCATGCAGAACCTAAGTAAACCATGAGGAAAAGACTTATATTCTCCCCATTTAATTTAATCATTTCATTGTGGCTTTCTAAAAGAGAAAAGCATTTCCAGAGGATAGCAAAATGGGCATCAGGCTGTTGGCAATTTTTCTGGGGAAAAGAAACTGCAGAGAAGTACAGGTATTGATTGAGACATTTCATGCATCTGTTCAGAAAATGGAAGGTGATACCCAGTATCACTTTTTAGGTAGTGTTTGTATGTATGCATCTAATCTGGGTAACAGGACACAGTTGCTTTTGTTTCTATGCAAATACATATTATCAGTATTGTATGATTTAGCTTTGTAATATCTGTGTCTGCACCTTTTGGCAACTGCACTGTGTCATTATTTTTCATGCTTCTTAAAGCAGCATGGAAAAGATTCTCCGGTCTTAGATTTAAATTTCGCTTAAATCGTGTTTCAAAGTCCTTTTATGGTGCACTTAAACTGATCTGGAAAACTTTCCTCTGCGTTAATCCTCACGTAGCATCTGTCAGTAAAATACAATCTTTTCTTTTAGTTGTCAATTACCAAAGTAACAGGACCATTGCTACAAGTTGTTTGTTATCTATCTTGTACAAGTACACAAAACCCCCAAACAAAACAACAAAACCAAAAAGGCCTGGGTGGGGGGGAAGAGGGGGACTGGCTTTGGGATAAGAGCGGTTTAGTACACATCTTCGTTGTCTGAATCATTCCATACACTTCATAAATTAATATATTGGTTCAAGTCAGACTTGGTTGTCTGATCGTTTGTGCAGTTCACTGGAGAAGGATCTTCCTTTTCTGTTCTGAATAACTGAGTCTGTGTCTGCAGAGCAAAAGAGGAGTGGATGAAAAATCATTACCCAACACAGTTACATCACCCCTTTGTTTGGGTGCTTTGGCATGGAAGACACTGTAAACGCATAAAATAACTGTAAATGAAAGCTCTGTGTATAAAATATAATTGTAACAAGAATTCTACATCCTTTTGCCTCCAATTATAGGTTGGTGTGTTTTTCTTTTCTATATACTGCCTGACAAGTTTTTTTTTTCAAGATGTGAATGTATTTGTGAGGCAGAAAAAGCATGCCAGTGCTTCCCTCAATGAGGAGTTTGCATAGGTACAAAATCCCAAGTGATTCAAAAGAGTTGGCAATGATTTTCAGCTAATCAGGAATAATAAATATAATTGGTCTATCTTCTGTTGCCAGATTTAATTTTTCTTCTTAACCTATCAAAAATAAATCCATAGTAAAGCAGAAAGCACATATCGCTTTTCTTGAAGACTTGATTTACTTTCAGCAATTAATATTTTAGTTCTTGCCAGCTTTCCAAGCATGGTTCTGATTTTGATGTGAAAGCAAGTAGCTGCAGATTACTATGGTGGATAATACTGTCATTGTAAATGAACTAAAGCTCAGGTGTAAGTCATGTTTGAATTAGTTAAAGCTGGAGGTAGGGCAGGTGTGCTGCAGAGCTACAGCAGCATTTGCTGGGGGCAGTTTGTAGGTAAGGAAGCAACAGAAGAGGCTCTGGCTGTTGGGAGTAAATTCAACACATTTTCTTCTGACTTCTGGGAACTTTCTGCTGTTCTTAGTCAGGTAAGGAAGCCAGGGTAAAAGCAACATAATTGTATTTAGAACACTTTCTTTAGTGAAACAAATTTGGCTGTTGTGCATTTCCTCCTGCAATCAAATTGCTATTAGGTAATTCAGCCTCAGTGTCAAGAGCGAGAAGAGTATCTACTATATGCAGTACCGTGCACTTATAAAAACACACAGAAACAAAACACTTAATCCTGGACAATTGAGAAGCCTAAGGCCATACCTAGGTGATACAAATGGAAGAATGTAATTTGGATGATAATTTGAATTTCACACTTTTTATACAAGATATAGATCTTATTTTCAGACTCCACTTCCTATAGTACATTCACATGTGGGGTTTTTATTTCCCTGGCAAACGTGGGTGTTTTCCAAAGACTACAGAAGTAGCAAAGCAGGAGGCCACGGCTGCAGTGATAAGAACAGGGAGCAAAAGAGAATGCTTGTAGACATAAAACCCTGAATTTTTGCATTTCAAAGCCTATGTCCAATTGGAATTGGGAACAGAATAGTTGTTGGCTCAAATACCTGTTATAGGATCTAAGATTTTGAGACCAGTGTACAGTGGGCTGTGAAAGCTGCACTGTGTGTGCTGAGGCAGCATCATCAAAAGGGCTCTGGAGCTTGGCTGTGTGGGAGGACAGGCTGGTGTTGCCAAGATTGCCAAACGCACATTGTCCTCTGATTAACGTAAGATATTCAGCTCCCTGGAATCTCTTATGAGGACTAATGTGAGAATTGACATTTAACTTCCTGAAAAGCATTTTGAAATTATTCGTCTGGCACTTTAAGCAGACATAGAATATCTGTAGTGTACAATCATCCTGAGGCAGAGAGCACAAGTTCCTGCAACATAGGAATTGTTGTGCTAGTGCCTTTTCAATAAAATTTGGCGAAGGGTAAGGGCACTCCAATGTTGGAAATTACACAAAGAATAGTGAGAAAAAATTAGGAAATCAATCAAATAATAATCGTTATTATTAAAGGACACTTCCAGGTACTGTAGGCTCTGCTACTCTGTCAATTACTGTAGTGAATAAGAGGAGGTAATACTGTGGTTGTTTAGTCTGCAGCTGAGAAAGCAAGAAGTCCTCACTTGAGTGCCTAGCACATTAAGCCCCCTGTGGATCAAAAACGTGCTCTGTTTTAGAGTAACTAATAATGTTACAGAAAATTAAACAAATTGGACGTGTTTTGGAGCATATGGCAATTTCTGCTAATCTGCATCTCTGTTGTGTTTGCCCTCAGACCATACTGGTTGTGAGCAGCCTCTTAAAAGGCATTTTGTTCTCTCTTTCACATCTTTTAATCATGGCTGTTCTTAGACATATTACACTGAATTTAGGGGGTCGATGGCCTGATCTGGTATAGCAATCCTTGTATTCTTCTGATACTATGAGAATGGAATTTTTTTTTTTTAATTCTATAATTATCCTCCAAATTACTTCATGTAGGCCAAATAACAGATGTTTCTTCATCAAGTATCAGGCTAGTGTGTATCCCTCTAATTCTATGAAAGACAGATGAACAACAAGTTTGTCTGATGTAAAATATATTTTCTGTAGAACTGCCAATTTCCTTCCCTACATTTTTGTTCTTCCAGTGTTTCATCAGTTTTTGTTTTTAGCTTATGAATGTCACTGTCTTTTTTGGGAAGCTACCTAATCTAATCCAGTGCTTTAGACCTGCTTCTGTTTCACAGGGATTTGAATGTTATTTTCCACAGCACACTGTAAACTTTTTTAACTCCACACATTTTTCTTTCCAAGCAAGTGATCCATACTTTACTGTAGCAAACTGAACTAGCTTGTGTGCTCTCATTCCCAGTTAATTCCCCTCTTGCCTATAACAACTGGATCTGAAAAATGAAAATGGTGATTATTTTCTCATCTAGTATATGCAGTTATTTGTGCTTAAATAAAATCTGGTTTAGATCCAGGAAGTGGCTGCTGTAGAGGTTTCTAGAAGGAATTTTGCTCTTGAAAGACAGAGAGAACAGAGAAAAAAGTTTAAGTATTATAATACGACAATTTCTAATTACTGCTTGCTGTCTCTTCTTGACCAAAGACAGCATTGACCTGGTAGGATGCCTCCTGTTAGTGTAGAAAAATACCTTATGACTCTCCTTCCCCCTTATTCTAGGTTTTTCAATTATACCCCTCAATGACAAAGCCACAGATACCTGGCTGTGTCTCAAAGGCGTTAAATTCCATGTAACCAGCCCCACAACAAAGCCCCAAATACTTGGCTCTGATGGATGGTGTTATAATGAGGGTGGAGCTCAGTTCAATAGCCAATTTATTGCATCTTAATGGTCTAACATGCTTTTATTTCATATCTAGGACAACAAATGCTGCCATAAAGTTTGGTTTAAAGCAGGTCTGTTTTGCAGAATGAGTCTTGCATACGGAACAAAACGCTCATTGTTGCTTTACTGTTTAAACCTTTATTATTGCTTTTTTTTTCTTGGTACAATGGGCTTTTATGCACCAAACAGCTGTGTTCATCATGTTTATTTAGAAGGCATCCATTGTAGTGGAAAAAGTCTGGAGGACAAAAATCTTGAAGTACAAGACTACTCTGTGGGTGCTGGCACTTTTATTTTTTTTCTGTCCTGTTCCTTTGGTCAGTATGCAAGTCACATACACAGGCACTGCCATGCAGACTTGCAAACCCTGTATAATAGCAACTTTTCACAAGTGCTGTCTCTTATTCCAAGTGTTCATCTCCCGAAATTTTCAATTGCAAGGCAACATACAGGACGCACAACTATTTTACACCCTATGATACTATCATTTCTCAATCTGTTGCTATTTTGGACCCTCATTAGGTCACTTTCCAAATATTGTGTACAGCTATGTGTCAATCATTGTCACGGCTCGGCTCCAGGCTAAGCCAACCTAGGACAAAACGGTGAGGAAAAAAAAATGCCAACCAAAGCAAGCACTGTGTAGAAAACAGTCAACAGTTTAACTGTGGAAAGCTATGTGTTGTTCCAAAGATAGCATAAGCCCACTCGCTGCAAAAACAGCATACAGTACTAATGCTCTCCAAAATAATTTTATGTGGTTGAAATATGTAGTGTATACCCAATGGCATCTGCAAATAAACAGATGTTAAAATCTCAAGAATTAAGAGCATGACATTGTCGGCAACTCTTGGGTGACTCCTGCCAAAAAGCAGTCTAGTTTCCAGTTTCTGGAAAGAACAGACCATCTAATATCTTGACAGAACTTTTTTTGAGCAACAGTATCTCTAGCACCTTCTAAACCTTTGAATGAAAGCTGCTGTATAAGCAGGCAGTGCTAGCCTGGGAAATTGAAGGGTTCCCTACTTCCTTCGAGGTGTATCCAGCAGGGCAGATGCATTCCCATGACATATGAGATGGCTGTGCTCCTTCCCCTCTTTTCAGGTTACCATGTATTAAGACATAGTTCAGGTAAACACTGGAAGCACAGAAGTGTCTCTCCACCAGCCACTAGTCAATGCTATTGTCAAAGGCTGGAAAACAAATGGGAACAAACCAACATGCTGGATCTTTTAAAAATATTAAAATATCTGTATAGAATGAAACAGCTTCTTATTTCCTGAGTGGTGAATGCTCTTGGCTTTCTACAGAGCTGGCATTCTCAGGTGCTGCTGCTGTTCATGTGCCTCAGGAAACTGTAATGAGGTTAAAAAGAGCAGAATAAAGTTACAGCCTGTGGATGATAGGAATCCACAGAGAAATGCAGTGAAGGTGACTTCTGGGATCTGAACAGCACAGCCAGGGGGAGGCTGCACAGGGGGTAACTGCTTGGAGCTGGGGCAGAGACAGGGACCTGAGGAAGGCCTGGTATACCAAGGAAATGATCTTCGAGAAGAAAGAAGAAAAGTTTGGGGGAAAAAATGGCAAGAACTCTGAGCCAAGTGGAAGGGGAGTGTGACAAAACGATTAGCCCCTACTTGCACAGAGTATAGTAGAAGCTGAAAATGAGCTCGGGGAACTGTCAGGAAGAGAAAACTGTTTCTCGGAGACTGTTTCAAAGGCTTCCTGAATGCAGTCTCCATTTACTTGTTTCTTCCTTTTTCTCCCAAAAAGAAAAAGGACTTGCTGTGAGCAGAATGTATTCTGACTTGAACAAACGCGGGCCTGAACAGAGTCCCAGTCTGGAATCCATGCAGGCCGAACTCCTGGAGTCTTGCTGCTACCTGGGTACCGTAAAGCTTGTATGCCAAGCGGGAAAGGGCGAAATCTACAATTTGTCATCAACAGGTAGGTAGGTAATAGTTTAAATTATTATAAAGATTAGCACTGCCTGCTAATCTTTTTGCAAAATCAATGTGCTTGTTAGGTCTGTATGTTGTTAAACTGCCTATGTCATGTCATACTTAATAAGACTTAATCAGGTTGAACGGGTTTCGAACAACATGCTCTCAAAAACAGTGCCTATTTTGAGACTGGATGTGCTTTGTTAAATTCTTAAAGAAGAAAGAATTTCTAATTAAAGGAAAAAGCATGTGTCTATATAACTCTGGCTCTTAACTGTTAGCAGTTCTAATGTGAGAGCAGTTGGGGAATTTGATTTAGTTTTAATTAATAATTCCATAACTTTTCTGACAGAACAGGAAGGTGGATTTTGACTGCAGATACATTTTAAGTCGATGTTAAACATCATAAAAGGCGCTGGAAGGACTTTGAAATGTCATTCTGTGGGAAGTGCCGGAACAGGTTGGGATGTATAGTCCATCTAACCCCCATCAAACAGAGCCGCTGTTGAAGGCCCCCAGCAAGAGTCCCACAGTAAGGTGCCAAACTGTACTTGGACCTTTTCTGGAGAGGCTGGGAGCTGTGGTGTGTGAGGTGCCACCTTGCAGTATCTCCACACATGTGAAATCCCTTCAATGCAGAAGTGCTTGACCTCAACAACTTCCTGTGACAGGGAGTTCCACAGCGAATTGTCTTTGCATACCCTAGTTTTTTAGCTTCCTTCCCTTTGGTTTCATTTAGTCTTGTTCTTGCGTTATGAAACGCGCACAAAACTTTTTTCGCTGTTTTTATCGCGTTCCTGTTTATATCTCTCCCTTTCAAATAGTGCCTGCCTTTGATCTCTCATAAGCCAAATGTATTCCTGTACCAAGCTTTTTAAGTAACACTTTGGGGGAAAAAAGGGGGGTGGGGGTGGCGGCGGTGGTGGTATTTTGGCACGTTATGACGGATGTAGCACTTTTTGCGTGTCCTGCCCCCCGTCCCTCCGGCCGCGCACGGGAAATCGGTGTAACCATTGACCAGACTGTCAACACGGGCGCT